>OX451736.1:438206819-438671819 GCA_948472305.1 Vicia faba | reverse complement strand
CTCTTGAGATTTTACCAGGTTGATCTTCTAACATATGGTTTTATACGAGCTAACCATGAACCTGTTGGTAAGTTCATCAATATTGAAGAATTCATCCTTCAAGTGAATAAGGCTTTATAATAGCATTAAGGGAAGTTCAACCATATTAACGATCTTTAACCTAACTAAATATCAAGAACTGATCACACAATCTCCAACCAAAGCGTTTCACATGTTTAGCTTTCAACTACATATTTTTGTCCCTACAATAAATTGTGTTCATCCAAGGTGCATAAACAACAACCTTGAAGAACTTTTACATTACTACCTATCCATAATTTTAACAACATCTCACTCACAAAAGATCTTTCCTCACAAAAGTATTTGGTTATAAGAACTAGTGAGAGAAAGTGAAAATGAAAATTTAGAAAGAGGGTGTGTATCAATGCATAACTCTTCTTATGGATGATTTGAACCAAGGAATGAGACCTCTATTTATAGGCTTCAAATCTCCAAAAGAGGAAACAACATTGAATGAAAAATGATTGTTATACTAATATATTAAGCTAATTGATTAAATCATTTAAATGTAATGACTATATTTTCCAAAATAGTTGGGAATTGATATATAGTCGTTGCTAATCATTTGGGTACATTCAAACTGCCTTGTTTCTCAAGAACGCACCAATCTAATTGATTGACACTTTAAAGTGTCAATCGATTAGATCCAGTCAAAATAATTTTGTTGGCTTTTGAATGTTCCCATCATTTTCTAAGCAACTTTTTTATATATATATATATATATATATATATATATATATATATATATATATATATATATATATATATATATATATATATATATATATATATATATATATATATATATATATATATATATATATATATATATATATATATATATATATATATATATATATATATATATATATATATATATATATATATATATATATATATATATATTTATTTTTTTTACTAGATCTAAATACTAGGTCTAAGTAGTTCTAAACATATATATATATATATATATATATATATATATATATATATATATATATATATATATATATATATATATATATATATATATATATATATATATATATATATATATATATATATATATATATATAAACACACACTAGTATTTAGACCTAGTAAAAAAAAAATATTTTAGAACTACTTATAATTTACAAAATAAAGTTATAATAAGATAATAATTTATTATAAAATGTCTTTGTTATCAATATTATACATAAAAAAAATTTATAATATAGTGATGGTTAAAAATGTATGTAAAATATTAAAAGAATAACAAATTTATGTTTTCATAAGAACTTTATGTATTCACCAATCACAATTGTCTCGTGATTTTTAATAAAAACAAATATTTGTATAAATTTTTTTTAGTATAAATGTTAATATTTTATCATAAAAAAAGATAATATCTTTTCAAGTCAATTTTATTTTTTCTTGTATCATATCATAATATCATATACTCCCTCCGTCTCAAAATAAGTATCATTTCATAATATCATATGCTCCATGCGTCTCAAAATAAGTATCATTTTATTAAATATATAATATTTGTTTATCTAAGAGAAAAGTCACACTTAATAGATTGGATTAATTATTATAGAAGTGATAAACAAATTAGGTTCTAATTCTAAAACAAATTTTAAAAACTAAAATAAATTTGAATTAATTCATTAATATTTTAAATGTATCCCATAAAATTAATGTTTTAAATGTATTTAATTAACTCATTTTTTAATTCATTTTAATTGCCCAAAAAAAGATTTAACCTACTATCACATTTCCAAAAATTCATTTTTAATTGATTTATAATAAATATTTATAAAAATATTTGATGTGTTTAATAATATATTTATATTTATAAACCATTCGTCGTACTAAATTATCAATTTAGTAGAATTTCCAATTATAATTTAAATTAGAATTATAAATTTTAATGTAATTTTTTCTTCATAATGTTTTAATTCCATTCCCTTAACAAATCTAATACATTATTTTTATTTTTATCACACTATTAATTATTATTAATGCATATTAATCATGGTCAACAATAACCAATACTATATATTTTATAAAAATATAATAAAGAACACTTTATTATATTTTTATTTTTTATGTAATGATCAACAAAAAATCAAGTTATATAGTACTATAGTTATTTTTTAAATATAGTACTATAGTTATTTTTTTTTATAAATATAGTACTATAGTTATTTTTTTTTATAAATATAGTAGTATAGTTATTTCTTTAAATTAACCTATTATTTTTCTTTATTCATAAAAATATAATATAAATGTCATTAAAATGTGAATTTTTTCTCAATTACAATTTATTACATACTTATCTTCCTTATGAATGATCGTCTTTAATTATAATCTATTTTTTTAAATTATTTTTTCTTAAAATAATAGAGTTTGCTAAATGTTAAAATTATCAAAAAAAACCCATCTTCCTTTATTCTATTGTATGATAAGCTCATTTGCTATATCTTGATTAAATGTATAAGAACCAACTCATATATTTTGACCCTCATTTTATTTAGTTTTGATCAAAGCTTGTTTTATATTTTGATTTGTTCGACGTGGACATGACTTAATGTGTGATTGTGACTTAACTTTCTTTTAGAACCTCCCGTATCAATTTCACATGAAAATTTACTTTCAATTTCATTAGTAGTAGATTAATTCCACATTCCAAAGATTTTGAACAGCAACATTAGAGTCAAATTCTCTTGCACAACTTCTATATGAGTAGTGGTTTTTTTAGAAGATATTCTATAAAGAAATAAAAGTTTGTTAATAAGACATTCTAAATCGCAACTAATAAAAGGGAGAAATCACAATTTATGATTAATAATAGTATTAAATTAATTAATACTAGTATGCTATATGGATGATATCAGATTTCCATATATAATAATCATAGTAATTGCCGTATAGAATTGGAACACTCATTCTATCTAATTAGCAACAAAATATATGCTTTTAAATCAATAATTACAATTATCATTCATTTTATAGACTTAGAAATAAAGTTTATACTTTTAAATCAAATCATCACTTCCAGTAAATGAAAAACAAAATTCTAATTCATTTCATATTCAGTAGAGAAATATACCACTGAGTGTCCAAGCCCATCAATTCTAACAGAATTGTGATACAAAGTGTGACTAAATTTATAAAATGTATGAAATATAAAATGTAGCCCATCAATTCTAAGAGTTCTATATTTATAAATGAAATTGTAAATCTCATATTTCTATGCTTATCAACTAGTTGGGTCATTCTGTTCTGAGCTCTTAACAGATGGAACTTAAGTAATTGAAAACAACTTCTCTAGCATTAAGATAACCATCAACTGTAGGTAAAGTATAATGATAGAGCATGAAAACCAACCGGATCAACACCACATCACCATCCCAATACTGACAGCGAGAAAACCAACTGGATCTAAAACATCCCCGTAAGAAGATATTTTGCTTTCAACCTCGGCCAATATTAAACACAAAACCATAATTTTGACCATACTTCATTTAACCATACCAAATAACTCGATTAACAATGGAACCTAATGAACCACAATAGCGAGCATATTTCAGCACAATACAACAGACATACACATGCCTTAAGCCATCAATTGTCTTACACTAATTCTGCAATAGACTTTTAATATCTACACCCAGAAACAAATTTTTAAATTAACACATTACCACATCATCACATATTGACACAGAACATGAAAATCAATTGGATCCAAGCGAACCACAACACAACAAAATTTAGATCAAATTGATTATTAATTGAAATGTAAATGAATTAAACAATAATTAACAAAGTAAGATAAATGAGGGAATTGGAGGAGCTTGTGCTTACATCAAGAGAATTTCTGATAAGATAACGCAAGAAAATATCCTTGTTGCCGCAAAGGTTGATCCTGCATTGCGACAGTAGCTTGATTGTAACTGAAAGTTCATAAGTTTTAATCATATATTTGACTCTGGAAGTATTCCTTGTAAAAATACCTTGAATATCAAGAAGCTGCTTAGAATTTCACATGCTCATTAACCAATCATTTCTTCAACCTTTCAAAATTTCTCAAAAATCCTCCTTTAGCATACATGTTAACCAAAGCAGCACATATCTCAACATTTAAATCCCAATAAATCAAGAAATGAAACAATTAGTAAATCAAAAGAAAAGTGAATCAAAATTATTCTCTGCAAAAAAAAAGTTTTTCAGTTATAACGACCAAATTTTACACATCTATTTTTATTATTATTTTTCATTACATTGTGTTACTTTTGTAGTATATTTTTCATGACATCGTAATCAAATAGAGAAAAGGGGTAAAAAATTAACTTGTAATTTCTTAACAGAGAATTCAATTAGTCGGACTTGAGTGGAGGAGAATCTATATTCATGCTTCATGTCAAATGGTAAACTACAATGAAAGGCATCAAAACACATATACCTTCTACAATGGATAGCCACCCAAAAGTCATCATCTTCATTGACTCTCCCATTGTCTGGAAAACCAGGTAGGATTGCCACTATTTTTGAAGTTCCAACTTTATCTCCTTTTAGAGCCAGTACTTGCATAGCCTACAGAAAAAAGGAACTTGAGTTCAGGAACAAAAATCATATTTTAATAAATTTATATTACAATGCAGATGAATTATATATATATATGTCGAATCATATTTCATCATCTTATCACATAATAACAATTTGTGTCTAAATGGAAAAAATATGCTGGACATAAACTTGTTTGAACCTTTAGTGTATTATTATTAAACGAAAAAAGTGGTATGTGATTACTGGCTCACCTTCCAATCAGCCCTTCTGAAAAGACAAAAAGAACCTTACTTGCTTAAGGAAATCCTACATTCCTTGCAATAGCAGTGGTTTCCTTGGTGGCAAAGCTGTATTTCAAAAGTCTTCCATATTACTATTCAAAAAACCACATGAAGATCAAGATGGTTCAGCATCAAAAAGAAAAATAGAATAAGCACAGAGTGAGAAGGAAGAAGATCGAGAACCTGTGAGGAAAATTAAAAGGGGTATCATGGGACGCCAATCCAATTCTAATATTTCCAGAACTTGATTAAACAATAATGAAGTTACATAAATAAAAAGTTTTTATTTTTAATATATAAAATAGTTTCCTCTCGATGACTGCATTGGAAGTGCTCGCCGAAGAGACGTAAACAACTTTGTATCTTTGAAGGAGCGTCAGATGTAAGATCCACACAGAGAAATCGAGCAATTTATTTCTGCAGACCGGAAATGAAGAACCAAAAGAGTCACCTAAAAAAGATGAAAATTAGGTTAGGTCACAAAAAATTTATTCCTATCGGAAAGAAGGAAAAAAAAACCAATTGATGACAATTAAAAAAACATGTTATCAATTTGGCAAAGACGTTAAATTAATATTCTTTATAATAATAAATTTCAGTTATTAAAACTTCAAAATCCATGAACATTGTTCAATAACACACCATTAAAGTTACATGATAAACATAAGGGATTTACCACCTTTTGAAAGATAACCCGCTTCCGAAGTTACCCACTTTCAAAATCGATAACAGCTTATGTTCTCTTTCCTTCTGTCATGCATATTGTAATATGGTGGAAGAACTGCCTTATTTTTTTTGCGTTTTATCACAAATATGCAGATAGCAAGAGTCGCCGCCGACTTTTCTTTTATCCAATAAGGAAAGGGTGAAAAGAACAGGAAAGACCTTCAAGATTTTGAGTTCGGGGGTAGTTTATGAAAAGGGAAGGTGTTAACACCCTTTTCATCTATAGTTATCTATGGGCTCATAATCACTTAGCTTACTTTGTTTTGAAAATGCTTTGTGCTTGTGTATGTTTGAAAATATTTTGAAAAATGCCTAAGTACGACAACTTTGTAATGATTCTTGTATCAATTAAGAATGCGTATGAAGTGTTTGTTTTTTTGAAAATATTTCAGATAAAAGTTTTTGTGAAAAAGATATTTTGAAATGTTCGCGAGCAAGCGATTAAGAACTATCTACCTACTCAAAGTCTTTCGTGTTATTTCCCCCCTCCTTAGATAGTGTTATCCTACCATTAGTTAGTAGGAAGCCTTATCGTTGGATATGAAGGGACATACATGGGTCATTGTACAGTCATAAAGGCAACTTGTAGGGGCGTTTTAGCAATTTTATCGTAAGGGACTAAGATTGTTTACCGAAGGCAGCATCAAAGGGTCATCGAGGAACTACGATCTTTTTAATTGAGGGTCTTTGCTAAAGCGTCCCCATGTTCGAGGGACGTGACTGTTTTTATTCGAAGGTAACAAGTAGGGTTACCCTAGAGGTGACTGTGTGAAAAGTGATTTGATTCAGTTATTTATCTTGTATTTAGGATTATCTAACGATTGGTTTTAGATCTTGCCATACATTCCTAATTACTATAAGTTATAAGGAAAATAATAAATTGCAAAAAGTAAAGGTCCTATGCTATTACAAAGCTTTGGGGAAGGGGGTACAAAACCATAAAATCAGGGAACTAGTAAACCCTAATTAACTATTACAAACCATAACAGTTACATGATTGGGAAAATAAGCTAATGCGAAAGTAATAAAGTGCGCGAAGATTGTAAAACAAAGAGAAAAAGAAAATTGAAAATCGTTTTGTGATCGTTTGATGATTAATCTAAAAACCCTAATTGATTTTTTTAAAGAAAAAATAATTAATTGATTAAAAATAATTGATTAATTAAGCAAACCCTAAATCTAGGTTGATTTTTATTCAATTGAGAAAACCTAAAAAAATAAATTAGGGTTTATTGATTAAAAACCTAAAATTAAGCTAAAACCTAAAATTAAATTAGAAATCTAAAATTAAATTAGAAACCTAAAATAAATTAAAAACCTAAAAATAAAATTAGGGCTTTTGTTAAAAAAAAGTTTTGAATAATGTTCGATGAAAGAATGGGAAAAAGAAAGAAGAAAAGAGTGAGAAACATAGAATTGGAAAAAGAAATAACCAAATGAGTAGGGGTGGGTGTTGAACCCACGCCCTCAAGCATTCTCCATGCACAGGTTACCACCCAGCTAACGCGTTGGTTGTGACAAGATAACAAGTTCAATTTGCCATATGATAAACTTGCACAAATAATGAAAATATGGAGAAAAATGGCAAAACCGGGGATCAAACTCGTGACCTGGGAGATGAGTGACTTAGCGTGCACATTTCTACCACCGGGGTGACTATACATCCGTTAACATAATTGAATCAATTAATATATAATATATAAACAAAAATATTAACCAGAGAAGCACCTGAGCCCTAGATCCGGTCGTCTTCTCCGGCGACCTGTTTTTTTAAATCCTGCAAAAAAAACAAAACGTTAGTGATCCAACAATGTCCTATCCCCATAAAACATAGGCTGTGAATCCAATGGGAGCATTTTTGAAGGCTAAAACACAAGGGATTAAGAGCTATGGTGAAAACATGTGCAATCGGTGCTAGTATGGTGGTTCACGATTCATTATGCATGAGACATCCATGATTATTCAAACTTGCACTATCAAACCTCATAAACATATTAGGGACGTTAGTACCTGTTAAAGCAAAGAAAAAAATCAAGATATGAACATCATGCACATTATGAAAACCGGTGATTCCATGTAATGTGATTCACATTGTTGTACCCCAAAATTTTCCCTCTCACTTATCAAATATTTTCTCACAAAGATCTCTCTTGGTTCAAGAATGCACTAGGGTTTATCAACTCAAGACACCTCCTCAAGCACTGATGACCAAAATTAGGGTTTGAGATTGCACAAGGATATTTGAACTTTCAATGCTTCATATTACTTTCATGGATCATTATGGAGCCCCAAGATTACTCATGTCAAGTTTCAAGCCTTGGATCACATTTTTGCTCAGTCAATTAAGCAGTTGACCTAAAAATCAACTATATTGGGGAGAAAGTCAACTATGGCCAATTTACAGTCAAACTTCATAATTTTTGATCCAAATCAACATTATAAACTCATATGTATCATTTGATCAAGTTTAGACCATAATTCCTCAAGAAATTTGATTAAATCATCAAAAGGGCAAAATGATCAAAATTAGGGTTTTGACTGAGAAATGGCAATTTCTGATCTAGAAAATGGTCAATTGGTTTGAAGCATGATCTCAATAGTTCAATTGCATCATTTTTATCTAATGGAACGACCTAAAACATTGCTCAAGATCAATTGGATTGACAGTGAATTTCCAGTCAACTGATCAAAAGTCAACTATACACTAAAAAGTCAAACTTTGACTTTTTGGTCAAAATTCAATGTCAAAGATCACAATTCATAAAAACATGTCAAAATATGAAACTTATTCATCAAGAAATAAAAAGTCAAGATTTCATTTTGAAAATTCAAAGTTTTCTAACTTAGAAATTTTTCTAAGTGTTTAAAACTTCATGTTTTTTCACAACTCTGAGCTAATTTTTCATCATGATGCAAGAGGATTCAAAAGAAACTTTCAACATTAAAGTTGTATATCTCCATGATATATATAACATTTCTTTACACAACTTCTTCTAAAAATGCTCGGATCTCAAGTTATTGATTCATAAAGTCATGGTCATGAAATTGAACACTTAGTGAAATTTTGCCCTAGTTTTGGTCAGGATTTTGACCTAACTTCATGGCGCTTTTTCATATAGTTCCAAGGGGGATTTTCAAAAGTGATTCAAAGAGGGGTTTTAGAGCACATTACAAGATTTCCAAAATGTCCAAGAAATCCTTGAGATCATTCTTGAGTAGGGATAATCGAAGAGATGAAGTTAGGGTTTTCACACTAGAATTACAAGTCATTTTGTGATGAACAAGAATTCAATTTCAAACCTATGCTGCACAATCTTATTTTACAGGCCTCTAAACCTCAAGATCTATCCATAATCAGAATATTACACTTGCTTTTGAGCTATTATCCACTTTATTCAAGCTTTGTCCAAGTAAATTTTCCATTTATGGCACAAAGTAACCATTCCATTCTTGTAAAGAAGCTTTAATCACAAAGTAAATGCATAAAGCTCCTAAATTATTCCTTATGATCACAAGCAAAGTCAAAGGAAAAAGCAACATGTCTAGAGCCTCCCATAAACCCAGGTCATACTTGTACTACACATTGAAACTTGTTTGTCACTTTTCTTCAAAATCAAGTAACATAGCCTTAAGTCTATATCTTGCTTTTCTGAAATCATCAAGTCCTCTAATCTTTTTCATATAACCATACAAGTGTATTGTAACAGAGGACGATTGAACAAGCTCCCAAACTCCCTGAAAACTCAGATTTCACAAAACCTCCATTTTTGTGTCATTTCTGATTTTGAACTTCAATCTTCAAAACCACTCGTGCATTTCTTGGCTTTTTGTTTCAAAAGCTTCCTCATACCAAATACAAACCATCCATGTCCCTGTTTGCAAACTGTAACTTCATCTTCATCAAATTCCATAGCCAAAAATAGAACATTGCAGTTGGACTTCTCCAGGCTATTTCAGCCACCCTCAGCTCAAGCCAGCCATTGCATTAGCTTCCTAAAGGTCCAAGGAAGCTAACCTGATCATCACCACTGCCTGAAACAAGCTCAAATACATTTCACGATTTCCAATTTTGAGGTATTTTTCTTAAGCTTCTATCTTCATATTTAGGCATTGTTAAGCTTTGGTTTGTGAAGATAAAATGTAGATAACATTGCCACGAAGCTGTACATATCCATAGTTTTCATTTATATGACCTGAGCTTAGAGAATTTTAGAGTTAAAGTTTTTTGAAACTTTTAGGTTTTGAATTAGGGCCAGAAAAGTTCTCTTTCATATTTGACTTTTAGCTTAAGTTATTTATATGGTTGGATTCGTGGGAAGAAATGCCACAACTTTCATGTTTGAAATTTTCATTTTTGTTGAGAGATGAAGAAGATACAGGTCTTTTGGCTGGAGGTTGAAGATGAAGTGTAATCAGGGCGCATTTTGTATCATATATTTATTGTTTTGTTTATATCAACGGATGTATAGCCACTCCAGTGGTAAAGCACGCGCCGGTTCACCCTTAGGTCATGGGTTCAAGCTCCAGCGTGATCTTTTACTATTTTTTCACAATTTTTTGACTTTCTTTGGTTTGTTTGGCAGCGTTTGGACTCTCATTGGGCCTAATCTTTTTTTCTTTTCATAACACTCCTTGGGTTACTGATTCACCCCACCTGACTTTTTCTTTATATTTTTATTTATATTTATTTTTTCTTCATTATTATTATTATTATTAATATTAATATTTTTATTATTATTATTATTATTATTATTATTATTATTATTATTTTCATAAAATCATAAAAAAATCCATTTTTTTAATACTCATGTAGTTTATTTTCCATAAAACAAAAAAAAAACATTTCCTTAAAATAAATATTTTTTTTAATAATTATTTTTTAGACTTACGTTAAATTAATATATTATTTTATTTTCTTAGTTAAAATTAATTTAGAATTTAGGTTATTTTAGTTAATTAATCTTCATTTTTATTTTCATTAATTTAGAATCCTTTCATAAAAAAACCCTAAAAATCCTTTTCAAATTAATTTCTTTTCTTAATTAGTTTAGGTTAAGTTTATTTAATTTTTAATTAATCATTTTCTTTAATTAGGTCAAAACTAAACCCTTTCATAAAAACAACAAAAATCACTTCTTTTTACATTTATATTCTTGCATTTTTATTTTCATTTTTGTACAATATTCAATATGGTTGTAATAGATAATTAGGTTTAATTTTCTTGCAATCCCCATTTGTAAATTTGTACACCTCTCCCCCTAATGATGTAATAGTGTAATAATTTTACTTTTTCGCAATTTATTGTTTTATATAAATGCTAGTAATTAGGGTTTGTATGGAAAGATTAAAATCAATCAATTAGCAAACCCTAATCAAAGATAAACAAAGCATGAAAATCAATACACTTGCACACAAACACCCCTAGGGTAAAGTCCACTTGGTTGCCTTACAAAAAAATGGCCATATTATACATGTGAAGTATCTTAGCAAAAACAAGCAAAATACAAGATCATAGTCCCTCGATGACGCTATCAAAAGTTGCCTTTTAAAATGATCTTAGTCCCTAAAGAAAAATGATAAGATACCTTGTAACATTGCTAATCATGGTTATACGATGACCCACGTCCGTCCTGTTTACATCCAAAGATAGGGTTACTTACCAAATCAATGGTAAGATAACAATGTCAAAGGAAAGAGGAAATAAACATGAAAGACTTTTTGAGTAGGTAGAATGTTCCTAGTTACTTACTCAATTTCAAAACAAAAACATCCTTGCTATTTTTCAAAACAAACACCAACACTTTCAAAAACATCTTTCAAACTTGAAAACATTTTCAAAAGATCAACACTTTGTATACATTCTTACGAACGAGAATCATTACAAAGTTTGCCTAAACGATGGCGCCTTTTAAAAATACTTTCAAAAAACCACACAAAGCATAATTTCAAACAAAAGCAAGTGATCTAGTAAGTAACTAAGAGCCCATGGAAAACCATGGATGAAAAGGATGCTAATACTTTCCCTTTTCATAATCTACCCCCCGAACTCAAGAAACAATCTCAAAGGTCTTTTCTGTGCTTTTTCACCTTTCCTTTTGGATAAAAGAAAAGTCGTTGGCGACTCTTGCTAACTGCAACATTTGTGATAAAATGTAAAACACCCAAGTCAGTTCTCACACCTCATCACATAACTGGCGACTCTGCTGGGGAAAATTCTAAAAGTGGGGTTACCTTAGGGCTAGATCACATTTACTTTGCTTTCATTATTTGAATTGTTTGCTTTACATTTTGGTTCTTTGTTTGGGTTTGAATTCTCTACGCGGATTTGGGATACCTTATAGGTAAGTAGCAATACATTATGGAAACTGTGCAGGGTATACCGACATGGTCTAAGCAATATCTACGTTAGTGCGACATATTTGTGGGTACCGGTAGCCCTTGAGTAGTCAAGGAGAATACGGGGCCGCTTAGTGATGTCATGAAGCACTAATGAACTTTTAGAACCTTTACTTGACCAACTTGGCCATTAGGACGTAGTAAGAAGACTGACTTTGGTGCAGTCTGAAGTTAGTAGATACTCGATACTACACTCATTGAGGTTTGTTTTTTGGGATATTTCGGTCGCCATTAAAGAGGCTTGCACTGAAACAATGCCCAAGGAAACAAACCAGTGATATTGAGCTCCTTAGAACCTGGTTACTATTACTAGGACAAGTTTCAGCCAACTAAACTTCAAGAGGGTACTTACCTATGAGACTCCACGAAATCCTAAACCTAAGGACTTGTTTGCTTTGTTTTTATATACATACTTGTACATAACATCATAAACATCATGACATCATACTCATACTCACTAATCATTTCAAGGATTTTTGGGATTTATCTTTTTTCTGTTTTGTAGGACATGGATTCTATTCGCAGGAAAACCATTCAAGTCAATCTCGTAAGGATCCCTCCTTAACTTAAAGAGCTAGCATCAAGGATTCCTGAAAATTCTCCATTTGCTGAAATACATGGTCACCTGCTAAACTTGGTCACCTCCAACACTGATGAGGACATGATGAAGGTGCTCTTTCAGTTCTTTGATCCTCTATACCATTGCTTCACATTTCCCGATTATCAACTTGTGCCAACTTTGGAAGATTTCTCCCAAATATTGAGGATTCCCATTCCCAATCAACTACCTTTAAACGGTACGGAAAGAGATCCGAATCTAGAAGAGATTGCTCAAGCTCTACACTTGCAACCATCTGATATCACAACTAATTGGGAAACAAGGAGTGGTGTCAAAGGTTTCCTAGCAAAGTTCTTGTTTGAGAAATCCCAAAACTATTGGAATTATTTAGATTTGCAAGCCTTTAAGGAAATTGTGGATCTCCTCATCTATGGGATGGTTTTGTTTCCAAATCCTGGCCAACTCATAGATGTGAACACCGTCAAAATCTTCATGTCTCGTAACCCAGTGCCTACTTTGCTAGGGGACATCCTTTATTCTTTTCACACTCGCACCAAGAGGAAAAGAGGTATCCTTATGTGTTGTACTCCTCTCTTGGCAAGATGGTTCATTTCGCATCTTCCCCAATCTATATTGAATAACGAGCAAGGTTCAAGATGGTCCCATAGGTTGATGATGCTCAGACATTCAGATACTCATTGGTGTTCCCGCTCTTTGGAGAATGTTACTATCGTCGACCATTGTGGAGAATTCCCTAATATCCCTTTGCTTGGCATTAGAGGAGGTATCACCTACAACCCTTGCTTAGCCTTAAGACAATTTAGTTACGCCCGAAGGGATGGTCCACACGAGATGCTTATCCAAGGTTTGGTATTTGACTACGAGAGCGACAATCAAGTTCACCGCCAGAGATTTATCCGAGCTTGGAGGATGTTGAACAAGGTGGATAGCAAGACACTAGTACACAAGAATTACATTCCCCTCGAGCCTTACCTTAAATGGGTGCGAGCTCGTGCTCAGAAACTTGTGATGCCTTATCCCTCCATCTTACCGGTCATCATAGAGCTTGTGGTCGAAGGAGATATTCCCTACACTATCCTCCATCCCGACATGCCTACCTCTCTCGAAGACTTGCAAAAGGGTTGGATTCAGCTTAAGGAAGAACGAGATACTTTCGAGGCTCAATTCTACGCTAGTGAAAAGAGGGTCTTAGAGCTTACGAAGCAGCTACAAGAAGAGCAAAGTGTGAACGCTTATCTCGCACCGAAGAGGATGCGTTCAGTCTTTTTATCTTAGAAATATATTTTGTAAGCCCAAGAGGCATGATGTAATCTTTCTTGTTTTGTCTAATGAAAATTAACGTTTGTTCATTCTTTTGCCTATACTAATTTAAATCTCATTAATCCTTGAAATCATTTGCATGTACATATTCCATGCATCATAACACGACAGGTTTTCGAATAACAGGTTTCCTTATCTTTCAGCTGTTTATTTCAGCAAGATGGATCTAGAGAAAACTGTGACGGATCTCCAAGCCTAGAATTCTCAGTTTCAGGAAGCTCTACTGGCCCTAGCCAAGGGGCAGCAAGATATGATGGATTTGATGGCCGTTAAGAAGAAGCCAAAGAAGAAAGCTCTACTCAACATGGGTAGAAGGTTCAAGGAAACAATCCGTCAAATCCCAGTAGGAGGATACTCATCTGAAGAAGACGAGAACCAGGTTAGTGAGGTCAAGAGTACTCAAGCTGAATGTGCTAATGATCAAGAATCTAATGATGATTATTTCAACGAGCAGTATCCACCCGCTGATATCAAATACAAGCAGTTAGAAGACAGATTGAAACTTGTTGAAATCCAAGCCATCCCTGGTTTAGATTTTGATGATTTGGGTTTGATCTCTGGGGTAGTCATTCCTCACAAATTCAAAATACCAATCTTTGCAAAGTACGATGGGGTTTCTTGTCCAAAACTCCATTTGAAATCTTATGTGCGCAAGATACAGCCGCACACTGCTGACAAGAAGCTCTGGGTTCACTTTTTCCAAGAGAGCTTGGCTGGAACACAACTTGAATGGTTTTATCAATTAGATGGTTCTCATATCAATACTTGGGAGGATTTAGCTACTTCCTTTTACCATCAGTATCAGTACAACGCCGACTTGGCGCCAACGAGGGTTTAGTTGTAAGATATGACCATGGGGAAGAACGAAGGATTTAAGGAATATGCGCAGAAGTGAAGAGACCTTGCTAGTAGGGTCCATCCTCCCTTGACTGATAGGGAGCACAACGACATGTTCATGGGCACTTTATCTGGTCCTTTCTTTAATCTGTTGGCTGGCTGCTCTTCTTCTGGTTTCACCGAATTAATCTTAACCGGTGAAAGAGTTGAAAGTGGCATTAAAAGTGGGAAGATCTCTGTGGCATCTACCTCCACTCCCAATCCTATCAAGAAACCTTTTGCTACAAATAAGGAAGTCAATGTTGTGTATGGGGCAAGGGCCCATGCCAAGAAGAATGATCACCTGTTTGTCAATGTTGTCCGAATCTCCAATCCAACTCCTACTCCAAGACCATCTGCAAATCATCAATGTTTTGAAACTCCAAGAAGACAATTTACAAGGTTAGGCATGTCACTGTCTCAAGCCCTCCAACATTTGCTCAAGGCTAATTTAGTGACATTGTGCGATCCTCCCGCCAACCCTGACACCTCATCACCAAAGTATAATCCGAATGCTAAATGTGCTCACCATTCAAGCAGCCCCGGGCATGAGACTGACTAGTGTTGGGCCTTGAAGAACAAAATCTAGGATTTGATTGACAATAAGACTATTGGATTTGATCCTCCTCCAACATCGAATGTAATTACCGCTCCAATGCCAAAGCATGACAAGAGTGTTAATGTTATTGAAGATACAATTTTTGTTGCCTCTATTGAAGAATTGACTACTCCACTAAATATAATCAAGAACAATTTGTTGAAAGTTGGGATCTTCCCTGGCTGTGTAAAATACTGTGTGTGCTGTACAAGACAACTCAATGGATGTGAAAGGCTGAAGAAAGGCATTCAACGCCTGATGGATAGCCACGGAATTCTATTTGAGAAAACCCCACTTGCCAAAAGTTTGATTGGCAAACGTGAAGACCTATCCATTATTACCATATCAAACAAGCCTCTTAGGATCACCTCCAAAGGTCCTATTAGGATTTCAAACGAACCTAATGTTTCTCCCTTAATAATTACCAATTCCTGACCCATTTCTTACTCTTCAAATAAAGAGGTACCATGGAATTATGGTGCTGAGGTATTCTATCATGGGATTAAACAAGATGCCTGGATCGAAGAAGAAAAAGACGACAATGTTGGTAACATAGCTGGTTCAAGCAAAGTAACTAGAACTGGGAGAATATTTTCACCAAATATCTCACCACCAATTGTTACAAGGACGCCCATTCGCATTATCATCGCCAAGCCAAATACCGATACAAGAGGGAAGGAAAAGGTTGTTGAACTAGTTGTGATTGAAGTACCCTCCAAAGACGTAGCTGATAAAGAACCCTCCACCCATGAAATGGACGAGATTTTGAAGATCATAAAAAGAAGCGACTTCAAGATTGTAGAACAGTTGGGGCAAACCCCTTCTAAGATTTCAATGTCGTCATTGCTGCTTTGCTCTGATGTCCATGCTCGAACATTAATCAAGTTCCTGAAAAAGGCTCATGCCCCCCATGAGACAACAACAGATCAATTTGAGAATTCCGTAGCTAGCCTGACAGCTGATAATGGCTTGGGATTTTTAGATGCTGACTTAACACCCCTTGGGAAGAATCACAATAAAGCTTTACATGTTTCTATCGAGTGCAAAGGGACTACCTTAGCACATGTGCTAGCCGACATTGGTTCTTCTCTGAATGTATTACCCAAGGGGGAGTTAGATCGTCTTGACTGTGAGGATTTAGTCTTGAAGCCAAGCGACATCATTGTAAGGGCATTTGACGGATCAAAGAGGACTGTTCATGGGGAGGTAGATCTTCCAATTAAAGTGGGCTCCCAAATCTTCAACTCCACCTTCTATATTATGGATATTCGTCCGACCTATTATTGTCTGTTAGGTCGCCCATGGATCCATAAAGCTCGGGCAGTAACCTTAACCCTCCACCAAAAACTCAAATATCCAGTCAAGGGCAGAATAGGCACAGTCTGTGGAGAAGAAGAGTTTATGGTGAGCCACCTTAACTCTTTCAAGTATGTAGAGATGGATGGAGAATTGATTGAAACCACATGTCAAGCCTTTGAGGTTGTACCACCGATGATTGCTGCTACTAAATGTTCTTCTAATGAGTCTAAAGTTGTTAAGGCCATGCCAAAGATGGTTTCAGTCAAGGATGCCCGTGCGGCAATTGAAGAAGGAAACTGTGACACTTGGGGGAAACTCCTCGATATCCCATTTAAAGTAGACAAGTTTGGTTTGGGCTTCACTGTGATCGGTGGATCTGGAACTAACTGTTTTACGCTGGTTCGCGAAATGTCGCGGAAGCAAGAGTCGCCACCGTCTTTTATTTTCTCCAAATGGAAAGGACAAAAGCACAGAAAAATTCCTTAAAGAGATTGCTCTCGGTTCGGGAGGTAGGTTATAGAAAAGGAAGGTGTTAGCACCCTTTATATCCATGGTTATCCATGGGCTCTTAGATACTTGCTCATTGTGTTTTCAAAAATGGTTTGTTTGCTTTTCAATTGTGGGTTTTAAAAAAAGTTTCTTTGAAAATTCCAGTTCGACTCTTGTATCGGTCCTCAAGAGTGTTTGAAAAATTGCTTTCGAAAGCTTTTTGAAAAGGTGTCGGTGTGAAAAGTATTTTTGATTTGTTTTGAAAGTTAGAGCAAGTATCTAGAAAAGTACCCTAAGGAATTCGTCTGTGTAGATGTCCTTTAAAATAGTGCCATCCCACTATTGAGAGGTAGGTAGCACCACCATTGGAGGTGTTCGGGTCAATTTGAGGGTTCGGGACATGGTGATCACCGGAGCAATAGGAAGATACCTTAGAAGCTACCCTCATGCCAGGTTCCCGGATCATGAGGACTTACTAAGACATCCTCTACTCGACGATCACCTTTCGAGGCAAGGCAACAGTGAGGCGTACCCTAGGGGTGGTGTGTGATTTGTGTGTCGTTTTCATTTATTTTTGTCTTTTGTCCAAGTGATCTATGCGTTTGTTTTTATTTTTTTGTCATTCATTCTTGCATGCATTTATTTAACAGTTAAAAAAGATGCGGAAATTGAAAGTTCTAAACTATTACAAAGGCGCGGGTCCACATCGCCAAAATTAAAATCCAGGACCCGATTTGACTGAAAGTAAACAAAGAAATAAAATAAAGTGCGAGAAATTAAGTTTACAAGGCTTTGGGAGAGTTACATAAATATTTAAAAGAAGGAAATAAATAAAAATGCGCGAATAGGAATTAAAATTGGAAACGAGGGCGTTGGACCCTTTTTAATAAAATTAAATTAAATGATTAAACTAATGAAATTAAAGAGAAAAAAGATTTTTTTTTTTTGAGTTTTTGGTATTTATGTTTTTTATGTATTTTTATGAGAAAGATTAAATGAAATTAAAATATTAACCCTAATTCTAATTTTTTTTTATTTATTAAGAAAAACATGTTAAAATTAAACCTAAAATTAATCTAATTATTTACATGCAATTTTGATTTATAAAAATAAATAATTAATTATTAGTGAAATTTATTTACAAAAAATATTAATTAAATAAATATATTTTGATTTTTATGACTTTTCTGTTTTTTACTATTTTTTTATATTTTATGAAAATAAGTTAAATTAAAGGAATTAATTAAAAAAAGAAATAATTGAAATAAATAAAATAAGGAAAAGAAAGAAAATACAATACCTTGGGGGGTTTCTGTCCCCTTTTTGGAGGTGAATTGGAGTGGTTTGACCATTTGTGTTCTGGCCTCATCATGCATAAGTTGTTCTACTTTGGCCATTTGGTTTTTGGCTTTTAGCAATTTGCGTTTTGACCTCAACGTTCCTTAATCTTCTCAGGATATCTGTCTCGCCATGTATTGTTGTCATGCATAAGTTTTTCTACTTTGGCCATTTGGCTTTTGGCTTTTGGTCATTTGGCTTTTGGCCTCAACGTTCCTTAATGAACCTGGGATCCTATCTAAATCTGCAGTTGAATCTCACGAACACATTAAATAAAATCATAAAATGCAAATAAAGCCAATATATGAAGAAATTTAATGTTTAGGCACAATATGGCATGTATGAATGATTATACCCTTTTGATCATGGAGATCAAATCAATCTTACCCTTACTGGAAAATCAGTGGCCTGAATGCTTTTATGGCTTACTGGAAAATTAGGATCATGGAGATCAAGCCAGCCTTACCCTTACTGAAGAAGTAGTGAGGTGTTGGTTTGTAACTGTGATGGCTTGTTTGTAGTGAGAGAGGGATTTGTAATAAGGATTTCAAGGTTTTAGGGTTCTTGAAAGAGTTTGATATTCTAACAGTGTTGTAGCAAGGTTTTTTCTCTCTTTTCCTCCTCTTTCCTCCCTTCTGGTTTGTATGAAAAGAAGGTGATTATATAATGGAAATTAGGGTAAAGCAAATGGGCTTTGAATGTGCAATTGGGCCTCCAATATTCACTTGAATTCGTCACTTTCCAGGCTAAATCGCAGGGACTTAAGTGCATTTTTTGAAGTTGAAATGTGAAAACAAAATGTAGCCGGCATCGAGAACTAACTTCTGTCCGAAAATCGACTCAATCGGATAAACGGTGAATTAGTTATGAATTTTTGAAGTTTCAGCTCAGACAAACTTATTTTGGGCTCCAGTGTCGACTCTGACACGTTCTTCAATAAAAAACTGGTATTGATCGGAGCATAATCCGGTCTCGACCTTTGAAGCAAAGTTGTAGATCTATGAGTCAGTGACCTTGTGTAAAAATATGAGTCCAATCCGATAAAAATTGACCGAGTTATGAATTTCCGAAGTTTCGGCTCAGATGAAATAATATTCAACATTCAGGATTTTCAGCGTGTCACGCACTCTGAGCAAAAAACGAAGGTCTTTTGAATACCGTTTGAACTCAATACCTTATGTGAAAATGCAGCCAACTCAATTTGTGAAATTTTGGCGCTGGAACCAGCTCGATACGATGAAAATCGACCAAGTTATGATTTTCTGAACATGACGTAAATAAACTTCTGTCACAAATTTTCTGTATGAAAATACTTGATAAATCCACATTTTTGAAGACCTTCTGATCGAAATTGGCTTCCAGCCGTGAGAGATGAAAACGTAGATAATGTCAAGACGGAATTTTGGCCACCGGAACGGGTTCAAAACGAGTCACGATCTTCAAGTTATGAATTTTTTAGCGCGTAAAAACTGCACTTTCAGCACACTTTTTCACCATATTTCTTCGAGAAAACTCACACATTCGGATACCTTCTTTAAAGAATTGACTTTTGAGCCGAACCTGAATTTGAGAATACGTTATCAGAGATATCTTGGCGAAAGAATACCTGAATATGACGCGCCGGGTTGGACTTGTGAATTTTTCTTGAAATGTTTTGAGAAATATGGGAGGGCAAATTTTGGGGTACAACAGTTGCCCCTGTTCAATCTTCTTAGACCTGAGGATGCAGATTGGCTGACGTGCCTTTCGTAATCCGAAGGTGGAAGATGATTGAACACTAGAGTGCCCAGAAATTTGCGCTCACATAGTGGCAGTGTGGTGGTGGAATGGGCTTATAGATGCCATTTGGAGATTGATGGATAGGATGATGGGCTTATAGATGCCATGCTGAGAGATGATGGATGGTGGATGGGCTTATAGATGCCATCTGGGTGTTGATCGCGTAAGAGATTCCTTAGCGAGAATTTGCATACCTACAAAAAAGAAAAATGATTACCTGACCTGTTACGGGAGCTGGTCTTCAAATTCTTTGTGTAGATGTGTCCTGACTGGTTACAGGAGCGGGATCTGGTGATGTTAGTCGTCAATGGATACACCCTGGCAAGATTCAGGCATCGGACCCTCGAACTCTTTAGACACACCCTGGCAAGATACAGGAATCGGATCTGGTAATGTTAGTCTTCAACGGATACACCCTGGCAAGATTCAGGCATCGGATCCTCGAACTCTTCAGACACACCCTGGCAAGATACAGGAATCGGATCTGGTAATGTTAGTCTTCAACGGATACACCCTGGCAAGATTCAGGCATCGGATCCTCGAACTCTTCAGACACACCCTGGCAAGATACAGGAATCGGATCTGGTAATGTTAGTCTTCAACGGATACACCCTGGCAAGATTCAGGCATCGGATCCTCGAACTCTTCAGACACACCCTGGCAAGATACAAGAATCAGATCTGGTAATGTTAGTCTTCAACGGATACACCCTGGCAAGATTCAGGCATCGGATCCTCGAACTCTTCAGACACACCCTGGCAAGATACAAGAATCGGATCTGGTAATGTTAGTCTTCAACGGATACACCCTGGCAAGATTCAGGCATCGGATCCTCGAACTCTTCAGACACACCCTGGCAAGATACAGGAATCGGATCTGGTAATGTTAGTCTTCAACGGATACACCCTGGCAAGATTCAGGCATCGGATCCTCGAACTCTTCAGACACACCCTGGCAAGATACAGGAATCGGATCTGGTAATGTTAGTCATCAATGGATACACCCTGGCAAGATTCAGGCATCGGACCCTCGAACTCTTCAGACACACCCTGGCAAGATACAGGAATTGGATCTGGTAATGTTAGTCTTCAACGGATACACCCTGGCAAGATTCAGGCATCGGATCCTCAAACTCTTCAGACACACCCTGGCAAGATACAGAAATCGGATCTGGTAATGTTAGTCTTCAACGGATACACCCTGGCAAGATTCAGGCATCGGATCCTCGAACTCTTCAGACACACCCTGGCAAGATACAGGAATCGGATCTGGTAATGTTAATCGTCAATGGATACACCCTGGCAAGATTCAGGCATCGGACCCTCGAACTCTTCAGACACACCCTGGCAAGATACAGGAATCGGATCTGGTAATGTTAGTCTTCAACGGATACACCCTGGCAAGATTCAGGCATCGGATCCTCGAACTCTTCAGACACACCCTGGCAAGATACAGGAATCAGATCTGGTAATGTTAGTCTTCAACGGATACACCCTGGCAAGATTCAGGCATCGGATCCTCGAACTCTTCAGACACACCCTGGCAAGATACAGGAATCAGATCTGGTAATGTTAGTCTTCAACGGATACACCCTGGCAAGATTCAGGCATCGGATCCTCGAACTCTTCAGACACACCCTGGCAAGATACAGGAATCGGATCTGGTAATTGGTCATCAATAGATACACCCTGGCAAGATTCAGGAATCGGATCTTTAGTTGCGACCATTGATGGTAATCATTTTTGTACTTTTGTCCTGAAAAGACAAGTGTTAGTTGTATGCGATGTCATGTTGTATGACATGCGGGATGCTCTCTGAATAAGTGATATTGTATGTTCATGATGCGTATATGCATGCTATAATGTATGAAGATGTTTTGCTCATGAATGTATTTTTGTCTCGGAAATTAAATCCTTGACGGGTGCCGGGAGGTTAACTCCTGGGCTAATGTTGAAGGATAGATTTTGCTTCCGCCGGGGATGATAGTTGCAAGAATACCGGTAGGAGAAGATGACTCCGTTGGGGAATAAACTTGGCGAATGGATTACTCAGCAGGGAGAAAAGTACTCTAACGATCTTGCTGGGAAACAAAACTCTGTGGGGATAGAGATACTTTGCTGGAATGTTGATAATAAATTGCTGGGGATATCCTTGTTGTGTTGGAAGTGTTAATGGACTTCGCTGGGGATAAGAAAGAACTGTGTTGACGACAACCTTTCCGTGGCTTTTGGCTGAGGATAACCCAGTTATACCCTGGTAGGGAAATAACTCTTTAAATAAAGCCGGGGGATGTGTTCGTGCTCTGCGAGGATAAGCTTCCAGAATCTACTGGGGATAAGCTTACTGCTTGGGGAGATGGATTCCAACTTTCCTGGGGAACTAGATTGGAGTCTCTGGGGAAGTTCTGAGCTGTATCGGAAGTAACTCCACTGAGTGTTTGATATACCGCCGGGGAACAATCTTTAGACCAAGACAACCGGGGATACTTGTTTAAGAATGATGTGCCGGGGAAGGTTGAGATCTGCTGGAGGACACCCAACTTCCTTAAGTTTGATTATGGACTAACCTTGGTTATGTTTTTCAAATGAACATCCCTTATATCTTATGGACAGAGCGATTAGATCGCTTGGACGACTCATCATTGCCCCTGCTTCTGAGGTGGGAGAGGAAGACCTGTGAGACGCTGATAGTTGTTGATGGACAAACTTTCTTCTGATAGGCAGGTGACAAGATGACAGGACATAGTCGTACGCTTTGATCCCTAAATTTTGCCTGGACCGCCCTTTCGGGTTTTCAGTCCACCGGGATACCCATTTTTGCCCAAGCCTCGTTTTCAGGTTTTCGACTTGCCGGGTGTACAGATTTTTTCATTTCATCCCTTATTTTTGCCCGAACCTTTTGGTTCGCCGGGAGGCCCTTATTTTTGCCTAGGTATGTCAACCTAGCGGGTCTTTGATTTTGCGTAGTATTTTTTCGACTATGTCCGCGCTCTCAGAATGTAGGGAGTTGCCCCAAGTGACCCAGGCAGAGATTTGCCCCAGGCTATTTGGCCTTTGAGAGATTCTCCGAATCTTGATTGGACTGCCCCAGATAATGGACCAAGGCCATGTCTGCCCCTTGATTGGAGGTACTTCTGTTCATTAGGCATTCGTCGTGCGAACTTCTATGTTGTTCAAACAAAAGTCATATGCAAACAAAGTTATGTTAAAAATGCAAAGCCTATGTCTGTCTTGAAGATTTTGAAAATGCATTCTTTTTTCATAAAACAAATGAATGTTTGTAAAACGTGATGTCAACTCCTTCTTCATAGTAAGCCTTAAGGAGTCAGGATACCTTTCGTAACAGTATGCTTTCGAACTAACCCATGCTTCAGCTAGGACTTTTAAGGGTTATAACGTGGCTTGGTTCACGGTTTAAGAAACAAAGGATAAAGGCTCAAATTTATTTGTACCCACCCGCTCTTCGTGATGTTCTCCAAACCTAACCTCAGTTGATCATGCGTTAGACCTTACTTGAGTCTTTGCTTTGACGTTCCGATGATGATTCGGATGTTGATAACTTATTTTGAGTAGGTAGTCATTTCCTCTTTTATTTTTGTTGAGGGTTTGTAAGACCTCTTTCTTGTCTGATTTTGTTATCCCTTTCTTTTTTTGCCTGAACTGTTTCCTTTTTTGGAATTACAGTCAGCGGGATGACCCAGTTTTGTAAGTCTCCTTCATGGGTTTTGACTTAATGGTTTTTTTTTTTGAGATAATGACTGCCTTTCTTTATTGATTGTTCGGAACCATCACTGTCTTTCTTTGCTTTGCAAGGACCTCCTTGGTGCCATTCGTTATGCACTTGGATCAACTGAGAGACTACCCTGCCCCAGGTTATGATTAAGGGTTTTAAATTTCGAAAAGAAAAACTCCTACTTCTTTGGCTCAGAGGGGTTGACGAGGGATTATCTTCCTTATAACTCCAGTGTTTAGGAATTGAAACAATGCCTGTACCTCATCAGCAGGGTCTGTTCAAAAGCATACTGTAGATTGTGGTATCGTTTTCGTCATCCTCCCTCAAGAGGCTTAGAATTATTAATTGAGAGTTGATCATCAGAAAAAATATGAAAATAATTTGCATATAGTGAATACGAATATATTGTTTCAAAACAGACATATGCGATGCATTAATGAAATAACGATGTTTAACATGAGTAAATGTTTGAACAAAAGAAAATTACAACTTGAACATTCGAATGAACAAAAGTTTTCTCAATCCTAGCCATGTTTTGGCAAGGGAGCAGTGATCACGTTGGGAGTCTCGGCGGGCTCGAACTCGATCTCTTTAGCATCGATCATGTTCTGAATCTTGTACTTCAGTGCCCAACAATCCTCAGTATCGTGCCCCGGGCTACCAGAATGGTAAGCGCACCTTGCTTTTGGGTTGTAATTTAGAGAGGAGGTCTTTGGATTTGCAGGAGGGTTGATCACCGCAATCAGGTTCATCCTTAACATGTGTTGCAAAGCTCGTGACCATGGCATGTTGATGTTGGTGAATTGTCTCTTAGGCTCGTCCGACCTGTTCTGATCAACCCGCTGTTCTTGGCGAGGTCGTTGTTGGACCTGTGAAGTAGTAGCAACTCGGGGAAGCCTAATCATTGGACCCGACCTTTGCCCTCTTGGAAGCTGTTCCATGACCTGGTCCCTGATTTGGGTTGGTTGCTTCATGTTGGATTTGCCTTGGTGGAGTTGACTGATCATGGTCCTCAACTCTACTTGCTCCTGGGCTAAACCTTGGATGAGAGCCCTTTGCCCCAGCATTTGGGTTTTCAATGTATCTACCTCAGCTTGTAGGCGTTTCAGCCGTTCGTCCTTGTCATCCTCAGGACTCTTTCTGATCAGATTCCCCATGAGGAGTGTCCTCAACTCTTCCTGCCCCTTGGATAGGCTTAGGAAGATCTCCTTGAACTGAGTCTCTTGAGTGTGAAGGTCCTGGTTATCTGGTTGGGGAGTCATTGCTGAAATAAACAGCGAACAAGGGTAAGTGACATGCAACAAGGGTACCTGTAATACAATGATATGTATGATATATATGCAATGTTTTCAAGGATCTCGCGGGGTAAACAAGAAAACCGTTAGAATTTGAATTCAGTGGCTTGATTGAAGGAACTTCATGTTGTTGAGAGTCCTTCTTCAAGGGTCAAAGGCTCACCATATCCAGTGGGTCATAGCCCCTGACAACCTTGGCTAGGGCAACCTTCTTCAAGAGTCAAAGCTCACCATATCAAGTGGGTCATAGCCCCTGACAACTTTGGCTAGAGGAAAATAAATCCTCTTTGCCCCTTGCTAGATGTTTGATTTATCATGACCTGCATCACAAACCTTTGAGATCCTTGAAATGGGTTAGGATGTATGCAATGGTATGATGTTATGGTATGCATGGGGTAATGTAAGTAGCCCTGTTATGAGTCCCAATTAAGGACTGCAAACCAAAACCTGCAAGAAACTCAGTACACTCTGTTAGGAGTCCCCATTAAGGACTATAAACGAAACCTGCAAGAAACTCGGTAGACCTTGTTATGAGTCCTAATTAAAGACTATAAACAAAACCTGCAAATAGTTCATGTGTCAGATAACAAGTATGCAAGTAGTCAAGTACGAAGGCACACAAGTCACACAAGAGAAACCCTTAGAGTTTAGGCCAGCATGGGGTCTGGGTATTACCCTCTTGAAGTTGGTGGGCTTAACTTGTCCTATTAGAAGTAACCGGGTTCTAAGGGTCCCAATATCACTGGATTGCTTTCATTGTTCATTGTTTCGATTTAGCCACTGAACTGGCGACCGAAATATTCCAGGAAAGCAACCCTCAATTGAGTGTAGTATCGAGTATCAACCAACCTCGGACTGCACCAAAGTCAGTTATCTCACTACCCTAAAGAGGCCAAGATAGTTCAATTAAGGTTCCTAAGGTCTGTTGATGCTTCACGACACCACGCGGAGGCCCCGTACTCTCCTTGACTGAACTCAAGGGTTACCGGTACACACCAAAGTGCCACATCAACGTAGCAGACTGTTTCAACCATGTCGGTATACCCCACACAGTTCCCTCACAGCCTTGTTGCTACTTTCTAAGAAGGTATCCCCAGATCCAGGTTAGGATCTATAGAACTCCCAAGACAGTCCCACAATTTAAAGCAAGCAAAGAAAGCAATTGAAAACACAGTTATGAACTATCCCTAAGGTACACCTCACTTTATAAAAAATCCCCAGCAGAGTCGCCAGTTCTGTGATCGGTGGATCTGGAACTGACTGTTTTACGCTGGTTCGCGAAATGTCGCGGAAGCAAGAGTCGCCACCGTCTTTTATTTTCTCCAAATGGAAAGGACAAAAGCACAGAAAAATTCCTTAAAGAGATTGCTCTCGGTTCGGGAGGTAGGTTATAGAAAGGGAAGGTGTTAGCACCCTTTCTATCCATGGTTATCCATGGGCTCTTAGATACTTGCTCATTGTGTTTTCAAAAATGGTTTGTTTGCTTTTCAATTCTGGGTTTTAAAAAAAGTTTCTTTGAAAATTCCAGTTCGACTCTTGTATCGGTCCTCAAGAGTGTTTGAAAAATTGCTTTCGAAAGCTTTTTGAAAAGGTGTCGGTGTGAAAAGTATTTTTGATTTGTTTTGAAAGTTAGAGCAAGTATCTAGAATCGTCTACCTACCCTAAGGAATTCGTCTGTGTAGATGTCCTTTAAAGTAGTGCCATCCCACCATTGAGAGGTAGGTAGCACCACCATTGGAGGTGTTCGAGTCAATTCGAGGGTTCGGGATATGGTGATCACCGGAGCAATAGGAAGATACCTTAGAAGCTACCCTCATGCCAGGTTCCCGGATCATGAGGACTTACTAAGACATCCTCTACTCGACGATCACCTTTCGAGGCAAGGCAACAGTGAGGCGTACCCTAGGGGTGGTGTGTGATTTGTGTGTCGTTTTCATTTATTTTTGTCTTTTGTCCAAGTGATCTATGCGTTTGTTTTTATTTTTTTGTCATTCATTCTTGCATGCATTTATTTAACAGTTAAAAAAGATGTGGAAATTGAAAGTTCTAAACTATTACAAAGGCGCGGGTCCACATCGCCAAAATTAAAATCCAGGACCCGATTTGACTGAAAGTAAACAAAGAAATAAAATAAAGTGCGAGAAATTAAGTTTACAAGGCTTTGGGAGAGTTACATAAATATTTAAAAGAAGGAAATAAATAAAAATGCGCGAATAGGAATTAAAATTGGAAACGAGGGCGTTGGACCCTTTTTAATGAAATTAAATTAAATGATTAAACTAATGAAATTAAAGAGAAAAAAGAAATTTTTTTTTTTTGAGTTTTTGGTATTTATGTTTTTTATGTATTTTTATGAGAAAGATTAAATAAAATTAAAATATTAACCCTAATTCTAATTTTTATTTATTTATTAAGAAAAACATGTTAAAATTAAACCTAAAATTAATCTAATTATTTACATGCAATTTTGATTTATAAAAATAAATAATTAATTATTAGTGAAATTTATTTACAAAAAATATTAATTAAATAAATATATTTTGATTTTTATGACTTTTCTGTTTTTTACTATTTTTTTATATTTTATGAAAATAAGTTAAATTAAAGGAATTAATTAAAAAAAGAAATAATTGAAATAAATAAAATAAGGAAAAGAAAGAAAATACAATACCTTGGAGGGTTTCTGTCCCCTTTTTGGAGGTGAATTGGAGTGGTTTGACCATTTGTGTTCTGGCCTCATCATGCATAAGTTGTTCTACTTTGGCCATTTGGCTTTTGGCTTTTAGCCATTTGCGTTTTGGCCTCAACGTTCCTTAATCTTCTCAGGATGTCTGTCTCGCCATGTATTGTTGTCATGCATAAGTTTTTCTACTTTGGCCATTTGGCTTTTGGCTTTTGGTCATTTGGCTTTTGGCCTCAACGTTCCTTAATGAACCTGGGATCCTATCTAAATCTGCAGTTGAATCTCACGAACACATTAAATAAAATCATAAAATGCAAATAAAGCCAATATATGAAGAAATTTAATGTTTAGGCACAATATGGCATGTATGAATGATTATACCCTTTTGATCATGGAGATCAAATCAATCTTACCCTTACTGGAAAATCAGTGGCCTGAATGCTTTTATGCCTTACTGGAAAATTAGGATCATGGAGATCAAGCCAGCCTTACCCTTACTGAAGAAGTAGTGAGGTGTTGGTTTGTAACTGTAATGGCTTGTTTATAGTGAGAGAGGGATTTGTAATAAGGATTTCAAGGTTTTAGGGTTCTTGAAAGAGTTTGATATTCTAACAGTGTTGTAGCAAGGTTTTTTCTCTCTTTTCCTCCTCTTTCCTCCCTTCTGGTTTGTATGAAAAGAAGGTGATTATATAATGGAAATTAGGGTAAAGCAAATAGGCGAATGTGCAATTGGGCCTCCAATATTCACTTGAATTCGTCACTTTCCAGGCTAAATCGCAGGGACTTAAGTGCATTTTTTGAAGTTGAAATGTGAAAACAAAATGTAGCCGGCATCGAGAACTAACTTCTGTCCGAAAATCGACTCAATCGGATAAACGGTAAATTAGTTATGAATTTTTGAAGTTTCAGCTCAGACAAACTTATTTTGGGCTCCAGTGTCGGCTCTGACACGTTCTTCAATAAAAAACTGGTATTGATCGGAGCATAATCCAGTCTCGACCTTTGAAGCAAAGTTGTAGATCTATGAGTCAGTGACCTTGTGTAAAAATATGAGTCCAATCCGATAAAAATTGACCGAGTTATGAATTTCCGAAGTTTCGGCTCAGATGAAATAATATTCAACATTCAGGATTTTCAGCGTGTCACGCACTCTGAGCAAAAAACGAAGGCCTTTTGAATACCGTTTGAACTCAATACCTTATGTGAAAATGCAGCCAACTCAATTTGTGAAATTTTGGTGCTGGAACCAGCTCGATACGATGAAAATCGACCAAGTTATGATTTTCTGAACATGACGTAAATAAACTTCTGTCACAAATTTTCTGTATGAAAATACTTGATAAATCCACATTTTTGAAGACCTTCTGATCGAAATTGGCTTCCAGCCGTGAGAGATGAAAACGTAGATAATGTCAAGACGGAATTTTGGCCACCGGAACGGGTTCAAAACGAGTAACGATCTTCAAGTTATGAATTTTTTAACGCGTAAAAACTGCACTTTCAGCACACTTTTTCACCATATTTCTTCGAGAAAACTCACACATTCGGATACCTTCTTTAAAGAATTGACTCTTGAGTCGAACCTGAATTTGAGAATACGTTATCAGAGATATCTTGGCGAAAGAATACCTGAATATGACGCGCCGGGTTGGACTTGTGAATTTTTCTTGAAATGTTTTGAGAAATATGGGAGGGCAAATTTTGGGGTACAACATTCACCATTAAAGCTCAGAAGGAAGTGAGGCGTGTTCGTGCTGGAAAGCCACCTCTCCGCATTGGAAGCCATGAAGTTAACGCCATGGGTGATTTTGATGAAGAAGCTGCCTTTGAAGAGTGGGTGTATACAACTACAATGGAGCTGAAGAATTGACATACAAAGGACTTTGTGCCCGTCTCCTTCATTGAGGAGTAATCTACTTGTTATTATTTTTCTTTCAATTCAAGAACTTGTTGTCTGTAATATTTTAACAATGACTTTTCAGCCATATGCCTGGCCCGGGGCATTTTGGTCCATTTGTAAAGGGTTTTTATTTATGTTCATATAATCATATGATCATTCAGTACATTGGACTCTTTTTCATTCAAATATTTGTGTTCATTGTCTTTCATTTCTTGCAAATACATTTTTCAAAAAAATATAGCCATGTATCTTGCATGCACACACACACACTCTTGCAGGACCACATCCACTATGGATCCTATTGCCAATGACTATACTATTGCCGACTATGACTTTGAATGTCCTATCAACCAAGCTGAAGATAAAGGTGAGGAATATTGTGACATACCAGGAGAGCTAGCCAAACTTCTATTACAAGAGGAAAAAGCTATTCAACCACATGAAGAGTCAGTTGAAGTTATCAACCTGGGTACTGAGTCAGATAAGAAGGAAATCAGAATCGACGCTAATTTGGAAAGTAGTGTCAAGAGTAGGTTGGTTCAGATGTTGCGTGATTATGTGGAAGTATTTTCTTGGTCTTATGAAGATATTCCTGGGTTGGATACTAACATCGTAGTTCATCGTTTGCCGACAAGAGAAGACTGCCCTCCTGTTAAACAAAAGGTTCGTCGCATGAGGCCTGATATGTCTGAAAAGATCAAAGCTGAAGTGATGAAACAGTTTGATGCAGGGTTCCTAGCTGTGACCTCCTATCCTCAATGGGTTTCCAATGTGGTGCAAGTGCCAAAGAAAGACGGGAAAGTTCGCATATGCGTAGACTATATGGATCTGAATAGGGCAAGCCCAAGGATGACTTCCCTCTACCACACATTGACGTCTTAGTTGATAATACTGCTCAGCATAAGGTCTTCTCTTTCATGGATGGCTTCTCAGGCTATAATCAAATAAGGATGGCTCCCGAAGACATAGAGAAGACTACTTTCGTTACACAGTGGGGCACTTTCTGCTACAAGGTTATGCCATTCAGATTAAATAATGCAGGGGCAACATATCAAAGGGTCATGGTAGCTTTATTTCATGACATGATTCATCATGAGATAGAGGTATATGTAGATGATATGATTGCCAGATCACAAACCAAAGAAGAACATCTCGATCACCTGTACAAATTATTCGAGAGGCTGAAGAAGTACAAGCTAAGGTTAAACCCTAACAAGTGCACATTTGGAGTAAGATCCGGAAAGCTTCTAGGTTTTGTTGTCAGCAACAAAGGCATTGAAGTTGATCCTGCCAAAGTAAAGGCCATCAAAGAAATGCCAATCCCTCATTCTGAAAACGAAGCTAGAGGATTCTTGGGTCGTCTCAATTACATTGCTCGCTTAATATCTCACTTGACTGCTACTTGTGAGCCAATCTTCAAACTCTTGAAGAAAGATCAGGTAGTCAGATGGAATGATGAGTGCCAAATTTCCTTTGACAAAATCAAAGAATACCTACAAGAACCTCTTATTCTCATGCCTCCAGTTGAAGGAAGAGCTTTGATCACGTACTTGACAATATTAGAGAACTCTATGGGGTGTGTTTTGGGCCAACATGACGAGTCTGGCCAAAAAGAGCATGCTATTTATTACCCGAGCAAAAAGTTTACCGACTATGAAACCAGATATTCACTGCTCAAGAAAACTTGTTGCGCTCTGGCATGGGCTGTTCGCCGGCTAAGACAATATATGTTGACTCATACCACTCTGTTGATTTCAAAGATGGACCCAATCAAGTACATCTTTGAGAAACCTGCTCTTTCCGAACGGATAGCCAGATGGCAAATGATCTTGACTGAGTACGACATTCAATACACGACTCAAAAAGCCATCAAAGGAAGTATACTAGCATATCATTTGGCCCATAAGCTGTGGATGATTATCAGACAATGAACTTCGACTTCCCTAATGAGAACATCATGCTGGTAACCGACTGTGCGAAATCTGGACCATATGACGGACCTGAGTAAGGATCCCGATGGACTATGGTATTCGATGGGGATTCCAACGCCTTAGGTAATAGAATTGGTGCTGTGATCATCTCTCCTGAAGGTTGCCACACTCCTTTCACTGCCAGACTATGCTTCGATTGCACAAATAATATGGTCGAGTATGAAGCATGCATCCTAGGTCTGAAAGCTGCTATTGACTTAAGGATCCAGCATTTGGATGTGTTTGGGGATTCCGCCCTAATGATCAGCCAAGTAAAAGGAGATTGGGACACTAAACACCCTAATCTGATCCCTTTCAAGGAACTTGTGTTATCCCTAATTCCTCACTTCGAAGAGATCACTTTTGAGCACTTCCCTAGGGAAGAAAACCAGTTGGCTGACTTTTTGGCAACCATGTCTTCAATGTTCAAAGTCAGATGGGACAATGAAGCCCCTATGATAATAATTGAAAGATTTAATGAACCTGCACATTGCTATGAGCTTGACACCGACGCAGAAAAGCCATGGTACCATGAGGTGATGAGATACCTTGAAGCACAAGAGTATCCAGAGGGGGCATCTATCAATGACAGAAAGTTCTTGCAAAGATTTGCAGTCAAATTCTTCCTAAGTAATGGGATATTATACAAGCGTAACCATGATTCAACTCTACTCCGATGTGTGGACAAGAAGGAGGCAGAGGAAATCATGGAAGACATGCACAATGGTCTCTTCGGTACTCACTTAAGTGGACATACGATGGCTAAGAAAATCTTAAGAGCTGGTTACTATTGGTCAAGGATGGAGACTGATTGCCATCAACATTCAAGAACGTGTCACAAATTCCAAATCTACGCTGACAAGGTCCATGTGCCTCTTATCCCTCTGAATTTCATGACCGCTCCGTGGCCATTTGCAATGTGGGGCATTGACATGATTGGAGAGATCAAGCCCACAGCTTCCAACGGACATCACTTTATTCTTGTCGCTATCAATTATTTTACCAAATGGGTCGAAGCTGCCTCATTTGCCTCAGTCACCAAGAATGTGGTAGCCATATTCATCAAACACAACCTCATCTGTCGTTATGGTATCCCTGAAAGGATCATCACTGACAATGGGACTAACCTTTACAATGCTATCATCACTGAGCTTTGCACCCAGTTTAAGATCAAGCATCACAATTCTTCTCCGTATAAACCGAAAATGAATGGCGCAGTCGAAGAGGCCAACAAAAATATCAAGAAGATTGTGCAGAAAATGGTAGTAACTTATAAGGATTGACATGAGATGTTGCTGTTTGCTCGACATGGCTACCGTACTTCAGCTAGAACATCACCTGGGGCAACTCCCTTTTCTCTAGTCTATGGCATGGAAGCTGTTTTTCCGATGGAAGTTCATATTCCCTCGTTGAGAATTATGAATGAGACAGGGCTAGGCAAAGACGGGTGGATTCAAACGAGATTGGATCAAGTGAACTTGATTGACAAAAAACGATTAGCTGTTATTTGCCATGGTCAGACATACCAAAAACGGATGATCAAGGCTGTTGTACCCAAAAATCCTCTTATTTCACAAGGGATCACCCTGGGTCCCAGGTTTGCTTCCATCTATTTCCAAGCTTTGAAGTTATCAATTCTCCAAGAAAGCCATTCACAAGGGTAAAATGGTCACTTGCGCACTGAAAAATTAGATTTTGATTTTTGGATCAAAATCAAATTTCAAGAATCATATTTCATCAAGACATGTTGAAATATGAAGTTTGTGCATCAAGCAATTTAAAAGTCAAAACTACTTTGGAAAAATCAAATTCTAAAATACTTAGAATTTTTCCAAGTGCTTAAGAAACATGACAAGCTCAGAACTTCTGACCAGACTTTCACCAAGATGTAAGCTGATTCTGGAAGAACTTCTGATTCAAGAGTTATAGGCCCCCACAAGATCTGAAACATTTCAGAACAAAACTTCTCCTAGAAATGCTGGTATCTCAAGTTATAACTTCTCAAAGACACGTCCTTGAAATTTAAACACTCGGCAGATTCTGGACACTTTCAAGACAGAGTTTGGTCAGAACTTCTGGGCAAAGTTTTCACAAAGGTTCAGTTAGAGTTTGCAAGGGTAATTCAAAGAAGTTTACAAAGCGTGCAACAAGCTTCCTGGAAAGTTTGAGAGCTCCTTCAGAACATGCTGGAGCCAGAAGATAAAAGGACCAGAAGATTGGATGCTACGCTGAAGCAGAACTTATGATCCAGAATTAAGCAATGATGCAGAGTTTCACATGGAAGGATTTCTGATTTGATAAATCTCATCATCATTTAATGCTCATTTAATGCTCACAACCACTTTTGAGTCTTTATCCAAAGGATTTCCCCCACGTGTACCCCTAATGTCTTGGGAAAGTAAATTTTTGTGCAAAAGACTGCTAGGCCCATGCGCTGCTCTTACTTTTCCTTAATTCATGCTGACAAACCTAGCTTAGGCACTTCTAACCATCCTACTTTGTGCATTGAACCATGCTTGTTTAAGCTTACTTCAAGAGTAAGTCAGCATCTAGCGTATGACGTTGGCACCACTTGACCTCTCCAAACTATAAAAACCTTTGCCTATAAATAAAACTCCATTGGCCATTGAAAGAAGGTCGGAAAATTTGAGAAAGAGGTGGAAAAAAACTCGAGAAAGAAAAGCCTTGAACCCCTGCAAAAATTCCAAGAGTCCAAAAACTATAAACACAAAAATACAAAACCTTAGCATTTGATTCTTGCATAAGAACTCCATTTTTCCTCAAGTGTTTCTTGATCAAAACCACCCACACAGTTTCTGATATACATTCAAAAGCCATCCAAACCTCTGTAGTCAAACTGTAGCACATTCTCCATCAACGTCCACCTCAAAAAGTCAGAACTTTATCCCTTGGTTGTTCCAGAATTTTCTAATCATTTACAGCCTAAGTTGAAAGTTTCCAGCCTGCTGAACACGTGAGGAAGCTGTTCAGAACACCACAAGTGGTCAGAACCAGGTTCCAGCTCCCATAGCATTTTCCAGCTGCAAGGTAAGTTTCTGCTGACTCTCATCATATTATTTAGGCATTGTCAGATTTTGCGTATTTAACACAATATAGATATTCTGATTCTGATGATGTACATATTCTAAGATTTCATGCATCTGCCTGCCTAAGTAGAGGGAATTCCAGTTCAGAGTTTCATGAAGATATTAGGACTCAGAATTAGGATTAGCAAATTCATGTTTGCTTCTGACTTATGTTGCTGATATCTCTTATTTCTGAAACATCATGAAACTTGTCATAATTGTTATATGCGTAACTTCTGTTCTGTTAAGAAATGACTGAGTTGCAGATGTTCTGACTAGCATGGAGAAGAGAGGCAAAGTTCTGCCAGTAGCATCAAAACTTCTAGAAACTTCTGAGTTCTCAGAAGATCCAGAACTTTTGAACTTCCCTATTTCTATTAACGTTTGTTTCTGTTTGTGCAGCACGTCAGAATCAGAACTTCTGACCTCTTATATTTCAGCAGTTACGCTGATTCTGTTTTCTTTCCTTTTATTATTTTTTACCATCACTTTTATTTTTCATTAATCAAAAAACACCAGAAATATTTCATATTCACATATCATATTTTATTTCTTTTAACACAAAAAGAAAAAAAATATTTTCTTAAACAAAAATTATTTCTTTTCTTAAATAAATAAACATTTTACATTTTCTTGTACATTCTTATCCGTTCAATGTGGTTGTAATAGTAACTTAGGATTTAATTTGCAATCCCCATTTAAAAATTTATACACCCCACCCCCCTAATGATTGTAATAGCGTAGGACTTTACTTTTCCGTATTTTTGTTGCTTTCATATATTGTTAGTAATTAGGGTGTGTATGGCAAGACTAAAACCAATGTTTAGAAAACCCTAATTCAAGACAAAAATTATGCATGCAATCCAATACACTTGCACACTAGCACCCCTAGGGTTATTTCACTTGTTGTCTTACAAAAATGGCCATGTTATGCATGTGGGATATCTTAGCACAAAAATAAAAAAAATACGAGATCATAGTCCCTCGATGACGCTATCAAAGTTGCCTTTCGAAATGATCTTAGTCCCTAAAGAAAAATGCTAAGTCATCTCACAACACTGCTATCATGGTTATACGATGACCCACGCCCGTCCCTTCACATCCAACGATGGGGCTTCTTACCAAAACAATGGTAAGATAGCAACGTCTAAGGGAGGAGGAAAAGAACACCTAAGACCTTTTGAGTAGGTAGAATGCTCATAATTACTTGCTCAATTTCAAAACAAACATCCTTGCTAATTTCAAAACAAACACTTTCAAAACACTTTCCAAACATGAAATATTTTTAAAAAAGATCAACACTTTGTATACATTCTTACGAACGAGAATCATTACAAAGTTTGCCTAAACGATGGCGCCTTTTTAAAATATTTTCAAAAACCACTACACAAAGCACAATTTTCAAACGAAAGCAAGTGATCTAGCAAGTAACTAAGAGACTATGGAAAACTGTGGATGGAAAGGGTGCTAATACCTTCCCTTTTCATAATCTACCCCCCGAACTCAAGAAAACATCTCTAAAGGTCTTTCCTGTGCTTTTTCACCTTTCCTTTTGGATAAAATAAAAGTCGGTGGCGACTCTTGCTAAACCGTAACATTTGCAAACACAAACGCAAAACCTTCAAGTCAGTTCTCCCACCATACCACAGAACTGGCGACTCTGCTGGGGAATTCTGAAGCGGGGTTACCTTAGGGTTAGATCACATTTACTTGCTTTATTTGTTTGATTTGTATGCTTTACATTATGGTTCTCTGTTTGGGCTTGCTTTGATCCTCCACTCGGATCTGGGACACCTTTTTAGGTAAATAGCAATAGATTATGGAAACTATACGGCGTAGACCGATATGGTTGAAACAATGGCTATGTTAGTGTGACGCATTTGTAGGTACCGGTATCCCACGTGGTGAATCGAGGAGAATATAGGGCCGCTAAGTGGCGTCATGAAGCACTAACTGACTTTAGAACCCTAATTGAACAAACTTGGCCATTAGGACTAGTGAGATAACCGGTTTCGGTGTAGAGCTGAAAATCGGTTGATACTTGATACTACACTCATTGAGGCTGGACTTTTGGGATATCTCAGCCACAAGAAAAGATTGATTGTGCTAAGACAACGCCTAAAAGAAAGGTCGGTGATATTGAGATCCTTTAGAAACCGATCACTATTACTAGGACAGGTTGAGCCGACTAAACTTCAAGAGGGTACTTACCTATAAAACCTCATGCAAGCCTAAAACATAGGGATTTGTTTGATTTGTGTGTATATACTTACTTGTACATAACATCATGACATCATAAACATCATAAGCATCATACGCATACTCACTAACCATTTCAAGGATTTAGAAACTTATCTTTGTTTTTGTTTTGTAGGTCATGAATTTCGACCGAAGAAACACCATCCGAATCAGCTTTGTAAAAGCACACCCTCAGCTTCAAGAGTTAGCCTCAAGAGTGCCTGGGGATTCTCCTTTTACCAAGAAATATGGTCGACTCCTCAGTTTGGCTACATCTAGTTTCCAAGAAGAAATGATGTGTATACTGTTCTAATTCTTTGATCCCGTACATCATTGTTTCACTTTCCCTAACTATCAGCTGGTACCTACACTGGAAGAGTTTTCTCTACTCTTAGGGGTGCCCATGCTTGATCAGATACCGCTCATCGGTCTAGAAGGGATTCCAAAACCTGAAATCATCGCCGAAGCTTTGCATCTAAAAAGAGCTGACGTCATGACCAATTGGGAAACAAGAAGCGGGGTCAAAGGTTTCCTAGCCAAGTTTCTATTGGAGAAGGCTCGTTCATTCTGGGACGACATGGATTTCCAAGCCTTTGAAGACGTCCTGGCTCTTCTCATTTATGGGTTGATTTTGTTCCCCAACTCGGACCAATTCATAGATGTCAATGCCATCAAAGTCTTTCTCTCTCGCAATCCCGTACCTACCTTATTATGAGACATCTTACATTGCCTTCATACCCACACCATGAAGAAAAGAGGTACTCTATTGTGTTGTATTTCCTTACTTGCCAAATGGTTCGCTTCATACCTACCTCAATCAGTACTGAAGAACAAGCAAAGACTGACATGGTCTCAAAGGATAATGTCCCTCACCCATTCTGACATCCGTTGGTGTTCAAGATCCTTGGAAGACGTCTCTATCATTGACCGCTGTGGGGAATTCCCTAACGTCCCTTTGCTTGGTATTAGGGGAGGTATCACCTAAAATCCCTGTTTAACTCTTCGACAGTTTGGGTATGCCCGAAGAGACGGCCCTCATGAGATGCTCATTCAAGGTCTGGTGTTTGACTATGACAAAGAAGGCCAAGATTACCGTCAGAGGTTTACACGAGCTTGGAGAATGGTGAACAAGGTGGACAGTAGGAATTTGGGACATAAAAACTCTATCCCTCTCGAGCCTTACCTTAGGTGGGTACGGGCTCGTGCTCAGACACTTGTGATGCCTTATCCTTCCATTTTACCAGTCATCATGGAGCATGTGGTCGAAGGGGATGTTCCTTACACTATCCTCCGTCCCGACATGCCTACCTCTCTCGAAGACTTACAAAAGGGTTGGATCCAGCTGAAGGAAGAACGAGATACTTTCGAGGCTCAGTTCTATGCTAGTGAGAAGAGGGTCTTGGAGATTACGAGACAGCTGCAAGAAGAGCAGAATGTGAACGCTTATCTCGCACCAAAGAGGATGCGTTCGGTCTTTTTATCCTAGAAAGCTATTTTGTAAGCCCAATGGGCATAATGTAATCTTTCTTGTTTTGACTAATGTAAGTTAACATTTGTTCATTCTTTTGTCTATACAAATTTAAATTTCATTAATCCTTGAAATCATTTGCATATACATATTCATGCATCATGACATGATAGGTCTTCACATAACAGGTTTCCTTATCTCTCCGCTATTTATTTCAGCAAGATGGATCTAGAGAAAACTGTGACGGAACTCCAAGCCCAGAATTCTCAATTTCAGGAAGCTTTAGTCGCCCTGGCCAAGGGGCAGCAAGATGTGATGGCTTTGTTGGCCGTTAAGAAGAAGCCAAAGAAGAAATCTCTACTCAACATGGGTAAAAGGTTCAAGGAGACAATCCGTCAAATTCCAGTAGAAGAAGATTCATCTGAAGAAGACGAGAACCAGATTGGTGAGGTCAAGAGTACTCAGGCTGACTGTATCAACGATCAAGTATCCGACGATGATTATTTCAACGAGCAGTACCCACTCGCTGATATCAAATACAAGCAGTTAGAAGACAAATTGAAAGCTGTTGAAATCCAAGTTGTGATACGGTGGGAGAACTGACTTGAAGGTTTGCGTTTTATCGCAAATGTTGCGGTTTAGCAAGAGTCGCCACCGACTTTTCTTTTATCCAAAAGGAAAGGTGAAAAAGCACAGAAAAGACCTTTGAGATGTTTTCTTGAGTTCGGGGGGTAGATTATGAAAAGGGAAGGTATTAGCACCCTTTTTACTCATGGTTTTCCATGGGCTCTTAGTTACTTGCTAGATCACTTGCTTTATGTTTGAAATTTTTCTTTGTGTGGTTTTTGAAAGTATTTTGTAAAATAGGCCATTTGCTTAGGCAATATTTATAATGATTCTCGTTCGTAAGAATGTATACAAAGATGTTTGTCTTTTTGAAAATGTTTTCAATGATTGTAAGTTGTTTTGAAATGTGTGTGTTTATTTTGAAAAATAGCAAGGATAGTTGTTTTGAAATGGAGAAAGTAACTAGAAGTAATCTACCTACTCAAATGTCTTTCTTGTTCATTTTATATTCCTTTGACATTGTTGTCTTACCATTGATTTGGTAAGCAACCCTATCTTTGGATGTTACAGGACGGGCGCGGGTCATCGTATAACCATGATTATCAATGTTGCAAAGTATCTTAGCATTTTTGAGGGACCAAGATCATTTTGTAAAGCAACTTAGAATAGCGTCATCGAGGGACTATGATCTTATAATTGTTTGTTTTGCCAAGATACTTCGCATGTGTAATATGGCTATTTTTGTATAAAGGCAACCAAGTGGAGAAACCCTAAGGATGCTTGTGTGCAAGTGTGTTATTTTCATGTTTTGATTTTGTCTTGAATTAGGGTTTTCTACTTGTTGATTTTTGTCTTTCCATATAAAACCCTAATTACTAGCATTTGCATTTGAAAGCGTTAAATTGCGGAAAATAAAGTCCTAAGCTATTACATCATTTAGGGGATAGGGGTATAATTTACAAATGGGAATGGAATAGGAACTTAAATATTACAACCATATTGAATAATAATGAAAGAAATGTAAGAAATAGTGTAAAAAGAAGGAAAAATGCATTTTTGAACTATTATGTGTCGACACAAGCTCACATGCATCGACACATAACTTCCCTTGCCCCTGTATTGCCAAATCAACTCAGTATGAGTCGATACATAATGGTATGTGTCGACTCATACACTGCATGTGTCGACTCATACGTGCTTTGTGTCGACTCATACACTGTTTTTTCCTTCTGTTTTGGGCCTGTAAAGTAGTATGTATCGACTCATACAACTATGTGTCGACTAATACACTATTTTTTCCTTTTGTTTTGGGCCTGTAAAGCAGTATGTATCAACTCATGCATCTATGTGTCGACTCATACACTATTTTTTCCTTCTGTTTTGGGCCTGTAAAGCAATATGTATCGACTCATACAACTATGTGTCGACTCATACTGTCATTTTTTCTATTTCAACATTGTTTTGCTGCATACATGGGTTAGTTCTCAACACATAATGAAAAGAATGGAAGATAAACAAAAGGTTAGCTTCAAGGACAATGGTTACTACACTTTGTCTCCAAAAAAGGAATTACTAATGATGCTTGAAATGAAGAACTAAAGTCAAGAAACTTACCTTGGAGCTAGATCTTATATTTTGAGTTTGATTTGGTTGTTTTGACTGTTCTGGAACTTTGGAAAAGAAAGAAGAGGTGTTGTAGAAGCTTGTTCTTGAGTTTGGACAATTTTTAGGTGATGTATGTGAGGTTCTTAAATGCTTGGATAGAGTTTGCAAAGTGTGAGAGTTCTGGATATTTTGATTTTAAAACTCAAGAGTGGAAGTTTTATGGACTGTTATGGCTTTTTGTGAATATGAGATTTTAAGGGTTTATCAATAAAACTTATGGATTTTTCTATCTATTTTTTCTAACTCTCCTTCTCTTTCAATTGGCCTCCCTATTTATAGAGAACGTTTGAGACTTCAAACAACTCAGATTTTTAATCACATGTTATGGCTAGGTTAGATTGTACATGAAGCAAGCTTGAAGATTATAGTTCCATTACTTTGTACTTTGTTGCATAGATATGTTGGACACTTTAAACATGCCCTTCTGATTTTGCATGTTAAGTGTGATTAGAACAACAAGTTAGAGGCTCAAGAAATTGACTTTATGATTAAAGTGAACTTTGCAAGAATGGCAATGGTGCCTTTGTGCCAAAAATGGAAAGATCATCTGGACAATGCTTAAACCAAATGGACCATAGCTCAAAAGTTTGTGTAAGCATTAAATTATGGTAAGATTTGTAAGTCACAAGGCCTGCAAAGTAAGATTATGCAGCACATCATGCCAATTGGATTATGTGTTCTTCAACAAAGATGGCTTGCAATTCAAAGATGAATGTCCAACTTCAGATCCTTGAATCTCCTAGCTCAAATATGATAAATTCATGCTCTTGGATGTTTTGGAAAGCTTGAAACCCCCTCTATAACTTTCATGTTGGCCATTTTGACAAAATCATCTTGTAACTATGTGAAAAAATGCCAAGAAGTTGGGATAAAATCCTGACCAAAACTGCTGAATGTTTCTCTAAGTGTTAAATGAAAATGTCACGACTTCATGAATTTATAACTTGAAATCCGAGCATATTTAGTAGAAGTTGTGTAAAGAAATGTTGCAGATATCATGGAGATCTACAACTTTCATGCTAGAATTTTCTCTTGAATCATCTTGCATCATGGTGAAAAGTTGGCATGAAGAAATGAAATTATCATGTAAAAAAAACACTTAGAAAAATTTCTAAGTCTTGAAGAGTTTGAATTTTCACATTGACTTTTTAATTTCTTGGTTTCTTGATGATCAAGTTTCATATTTTTGAATGTCTTGATGAATTTTGATCTTTGGCACTTGAATTTGACCAAAAAGTCAAAGTTTGACTTTTCAGTATACAGTTGACTTTTGATCAGTTGACTGGAAAATTCATCTGTCAATCCAATGGACTTGCCATGTTTTGAACAATGTCATTAGGTCAAAATGATGCAATTGGAATCTTGAGATCATGCTTCAAACCAAATGGTCATTTGCTAGGTCAAAAAGCATAAATTGCCCTTTCTCAGTTAAAACCATAATTTTGACCATCTTGCCATTTTGATGATTTGATCAAATTTCTTGAGGAATTATGGTCCAAACTTGATAAAATGATACATATGAGTCTAAAATGTTGATGTGGATCAAAAATTATGAATTTTGACTGTAAATTGGCCATGGTTGACTTTTCCCCCAATACAGCTGATTTTTAGGTCAACTGTCCAATTAACTGATCAAAAATGTGATTCAAGGCTTAAAACTTGACATGAGTAAACTTAGGGGTCCATGATGATACTTGAAAGTCATATGAAGCATTGATAATCCAAAAATCCTTGTGAAAACTCAAACCCTAATTTTGGTCATCAGTGCATGAGGAGGTGTCTTGAGCTGGTCAAACCCTAATGCAGTCTTGAGTCAAAGAGATCTTGTGAGAAAATTCTTGATAAGTGAGAGGGAAAATTTTGGGGTACAATAGCCGCCCCTGTTCAATCTTCTTAAACCTGGAGAGTTAGATTGTCGAGTTTTGCCATTCGTGACTCGAAGGTGAAAGAATGATTGGACACAAGAGTACCCAGAAATTTGCACTCGGCGACGCGCGGTTGAGGGAATGGGCTTAAAGATACCATTTGGAGAGGTGATAGAATCTTGTTGGAGATGGGATTGTAGATGCCATCCAAGAGTGTTTGTTGAATTGTAAGTTGTAAGTTGAAAGAATGAGTGTCAGAATGGCATTCGTGCCTGGAGCGTATCCGTACTGTATCGGTAAGTTGAAGTCTAAATGAGTATCAGAATGGCATCCGTGTTTGGAGTGTATCCGTACTGAGTTTGAATGGGTATCATAATGGCATCCGTGTCTGGAGCATATCTGAACTGTATTTGAATTTGAACTCTGAATGAGTATCAGAATGACATCTGTGTCTGGAGCATATCTGTACTATATCTGAAATCTGAAACTGAATGAGTATCAAGATGGCATCCGTATCTGGAGCGTATCTGAACTGTATCTGAAAGCTGAATCTGAATGAGTATCAAGATGGCATCCATATCTAGAGCGTATCTGAACTGTATCTGAAAGCTGAATCTGAATGAGTATCAGAATGGCACCCGTGTCTGGAGCGTATCTGAATTATATCTGTAATTTGAAGTCTGAATGAGTATCAGAATGGCACCCTTGTTTGGAGCGTATCAGAACTGTATCTAAATTTGAAGTCTGAATGAGTATTAGAATGACATCCGTGTTTGGAGCATATCTGAACTGTATCTGAATTTGAAGTCTAAATGAGTATCAGAATGGCATCCGTGTCTGGAGCATATCTGAACTGTATCTGAATTTGAAGTTTGAATGAGTATCAGAATGGCATCTGTGTCTGGAGTGTATCTGAACTGTATCTGAAAGTATATTTGTTAATGGTAACTTCTAATCTTATCCTGAAAAGAGTAAAATGTTAGCTAAAACACAAAGTTATGTTGCATGAAATGTATAATGCAATGTATTTGCTTTATCAATGTTTATGATATATGGATGTAATGTATGCGCATGTGAGTTGATTTGCTGTATTACTGTTTGTTTGAGGAAAATAAATCCCTGCATGCTGCTGAGGATATGTTGAATTTTATGTCTTGAAGTTGAAGTATTGATGAACTTTTGTTGAGAGAAATAAGTTCTGTTGTAAGGGCAATGCCATGTACTACTTGTAAGGTCTGCTCGGGGAATCCTGAGATTTTGACGACTTCTACTGGGGATTAATAATTTGAAACTTCGTTCCGCTTGGGGATTTAAATGACGTATTGTAGGAGATTTCTTATGGAGTAGCCTAAAGACATTTCCCTACTCTTTCAACCTATCAGTAGTTATCTTTCTTATTTTGTTTATTTGTAAACAGTAATCATGTTCAAATTCATATGTTCATTAATGAATCAATGGACGTTTTTGTAAACAAAACACAAATGTAAAGAAAAAGATAAATAGTTTTTTCACTTTCGAAGGGGCATCTTTGTATTGACTTTGAATAAATATTTTGTACAAAGGAGACAAACATTCTAGTAAGAGAATGCTGTCGTAAACAAGAAAAATTTAATACAAATAAAGATAGCTATATGCAATAATCCCATGGGGTTCCCATTTTGCTATAGCCTTCGTATCCCCGAATATCTTGTCTATTTGCCTTGTCCGAAGATGATTGAACTGATCAGAAACTCTGAATTTGTCAGCGGAATCCAAAGGTTGTCTGTCAAATGATTCGACGTGACATAGTCATACGCTTTTATTCCCTAACTTTTGCCTGGACCCCCCTTTTGGGTTTTCAGTCCACCAGAAAACCCTTTTTTTCCCAAGTCGCCCTTTCGGGTTTTCAACTTGCCGGGTGTAAATTTTTTTTTATTTTATCCCTAATTTTCCCCCGAATCTTTTGGTTCGCTGGGATGCCCTTGTTTTGCCTATGTGTGTCAAACTAGCGGGTCTCTTATGCGTAGTATTTTTTGACTATGTTCGCGTTCGCTGGGTGTGGCAAGTCGTCGCCATCCATGGTGGTCAAGATCATTGCTCCACCGAAGAATATGTTTTTGATTACAAATGGTCCTTCATAAGTAGGAGTCCATTTGCCCCTGGGATCAATTTGTGGCAAGATGATACGCTTGATCACTAGATCCCCAACTTAATATACTTGACGTCTGACTTTCTTGTTGAAGGCCTTGATCATTCGCTTTTGATACATCTGACCTTGGCAAACAACAGTAAGTCTCTTCCCATTAATTAAATTCAGTTGATCAAGTCGAGTCTGGATCCAATCGTCTTCATTCAAGCCTGTATCCTTCATAATCCTTAGAGAGACCTCAATAGGCAAGACAACCTCCATGCCATACACCAAAGAATAGGGTGTTGCCCCGATTGATGTGCGAGCCGTGGTACGGTACCCGTGGAGAGCGAATGGTAACATCTCATGCCAATCTTTGTATGTGACTGTCATTTTCTGTATGATCTTCTTAATGTTTTTATTTGCAGCTTTGACAACACCATTCATCTTTGGCCTATAGGGAGAAGAATTATGATGCTGGATCTTGAATTGCTCGCACAAGGCGGTGATCATAGTGTTGTTAAGATTTGTACCATTGTCAGTGATGATCCTTTCCGGGATATCGTACCGGCAAATAAGGTTTTGCTTGATGAAGTGGGCAACAACATTCTTGGTAACGGAGGCGAAGGAAGCTGCTTCAACCCATTTTGTAAAATAGTCAATGGCCACTAGGATGAAGTGGTGTCCATTGGAGACTACGGGATTGATTTCTCCAATCATATCAATTCCCCACATAGTAAAGGGCCAAGGAGCCGTCAAGACATTCAGAGGAACCAGAGGCACATGCCCCTTATCAGCATAAATTTGACACTTATGGCAGGTCCGAGAATGTTGATAGCAATCTGCCTCCATGGTAGACCAATAATAGTCTGCCCGTAGGATTTTCTTCGCCATCGTATGCCCACTAGAGTGGGTACCAAAAGTACCTTCATGTAAATTAGCTATGATCATTTCAGCTTCAACCTTATCCACACACCGAAGTAAAATGGAGTCATGATTGCGTTTGTACAGGATGTCGTTACTAAGGAAGAACTTAGCAGAGAATCTCCTTAAGAACTTCTTATCATTGATTGAAGCTCCTTCTGGATATTCTTGATCCTCGAGATACCTCTTGACTTCATGAAACCAAGGTTGGTCCACTACTTCTTTAGTATTAATCTAGTGACAGTGTGTTGGTTCATCCATTCGTTCGATGGTGATCTGGGGAGCCTCGTTATCCCAATCAAATTTAAACATAGATGACATCGTGGCTAGAGCATCTGCTAGCTGATTTTCTTCTCGCGGGAAATGCTCGAAGGTAATCTTCTCAAAATGTGGTAGCAATGTCAAAACATGTTCTTTGTAAGGGATAAGGTTTGGGTGCTTAGTGTCCCACTCCCCTTTGATCTGACTGATGACCAAAGTTGAATCTCCAAACACATCTAAAGATTTGATTCCTAAGTCTATGGCAGCTATGAGACCAAAGATGCATGCTTCGTACTCCGCCATGTTGTTCGTACAGTTAAAGAAAAGTCTGGCAGTAAAGGGAGTATGGCACCCTTCTGGAGATATGAGTACAACGTCGATACCATTACCAAGTGCATTGGATGCCCCGTCAAAGAACAGGGTCCATCGGGATCCTTGTTCATGTCCGTCATATGGCCTGATTTCTTCAAAGTTGTCTAATATCATGATGTCTTCATCTGGGAAATCAAATTTCATGGACTGATAGTCTTCCATAGCTTGGTGAGAAAGATTATAAGCCAATGCACTGCCCTTTATAGCTTTTTGAGTAGTATACTATATGTCGTATTCCGTTAGGATCATCTGCCATCTAGATATTCTCCCAGAAAGAGCAGGCTTGTCGAAGATATATTTTATCGGATCCATCTTAGATATCAATAAGGTAGTATGAGTCAGCATATATTGTCTTAGCCGGCGAGCAGCCCATGCCAGAGTGAAACAAGTTTTCTCGAGCAGTGAATATCTGGTTTCACAGTCAGTAAACTTTTTGCTCAGGTAATAAATAGCGTGCTCTTTTCGGCCAGACTCGTCATGCTGCCCCAATACACACCCTATTGAGTTTTCTAAAACAGTCAGATACATGATCAACGGTCTTCCCTAGACTGGTGGTAACAACACAAGAGGCTCTTGTAAGTATTCTTTGATTTTGTCAAAAGCAACTTGGCATTCATCATTCCATCTGACTACTTGATCTTTCTTCAATAGTTTGAAGATTGGTTCACAAGTAGCTGTTAAGTGAGAAATGAATATGGCAATATAGTTCAAGCATCCCAAGAATCCTCTGACTTCCTTCTCAGTACGAGGAGCAGGCATCTCTTGTATTGCTTTAACTTTGGCAGGATCGACCTTAATACCTTTGTTACTGATGACAAAACCTAGGAGTTTCCCGGACTGTACTCCAAATGTGCACTTGTTTGGATTCAACCTCAGCTTGTACTTCTTCAGTCTCTCAAACAACTTTTGTAAGTGACCAAGGTGTTCTTCTTCCGTCTGCGATCTGGATATCATATCGTCTATGTAGACCTCTATTTCATGATGTATCATATCGTGAAATAAAGCTATCATGGTGCGTTGATAGGTTGCCCCAGCATTCTTCAATCCGAATGGCATCACCTTGTAGCAGAATGTGCCCCACTGTGTGACAAATGTAGTTTTCTCCATGTCCTCAGGTGCCATTTTGATTTGGTTATAACCTGAGAATTCGTCCATGAAGGAAAACACTTTGTGCTGTGCGGTATTGCCAACCAGGATATCAATGTGGGGGAGTGGAAAATCATCTTTAGGGCTCGCCCTATTCAAATCTCTATAATCCATGCACATTCGTACTTTGCCATCTTTTTAGGTACGGGAACAATGTTGGCCACCCATTGAGGATAGGAAGTGACAGCCAAGAATCCAGCATTGAATTGCTTCATGACCTCCGCTTTAATCTTTTCTGACATATCAGGTCTCATGCAGCGAAACTTTTGCTTTACTGGAGGGAAGTCTTCTCTTGTAGGCAGACGATGTACCACGATGTCTGTATCAAGTCCCGACATGTCTTCATATGACCAGACAAAGATCTCAACATAGTCATGTAACAGCTGAGTCAGACGCTCTTTGACATTGGGTTCCAAATTGGCACCCACCTTGACCTCTTTTTTATCCTCCTCGGTACCCAAGTTGATTGTATCCACAGGTTCTTCGTGAGGCTGAATGGCTCTTTCCTCTTGTTGTAGCAGTCTGTCCAGTTCCCCTGGTACCTCACAATCTTCCTCACCTTCGTCTTTGGCTTGGTAGATTAGATCCTCGGAGTCACAAAAGGCCATAACAATATCGTTACCCATGGGATCCAGAGTGGATGGGTATCTGCATTTGTGAGTGCGGGTGTGTGTAAAGGTATAGCCACCTTTAAAAGAAAATAAAGTGTAAAAGAAAAACCATGAGCACAAAAGTTTTCATGCGAAAAACGTCCATGTTTCATTGAATGTCATATGAAGATGAAAATAACAACCCTTACAAATGGACCATTGTTCCTCGGGCAAGACACAAGGTTTTAGGAGTGCGAATTATTTATGAATATTACAGATCCAACAACAAAAAGAAAAGATAAATTACTGAGGGATGAAAGTTATTGGGACAAAGTCTCTGGCCTCCCAATTGTGAAGTCCTCCATTGATAGTCGGAAAGATCCAATCCTCCAAGCTGCAATCCTTCTCACCATCCTCTATCATGTTGACCTCTCGGTTGCTAATCTTCAAGGGTGGCCCTCCAGCACGGGCACAACATACAGCCTTTTGAGCACTTGAAGTGAAACCTAAGCCAAACTTATCAGACTTATACGGGATGTCTGGAAGTTTCCCCCAGATGGTGCATCCTCCTTCCTCTACTACAGCTTTGGCGTCCTTCAGAGATGACATCCGGAGTGGAGGTCTTGTAATCTTGGGAATGTGGGACACAGTCTTAGTCACTGCAATCTCTTGGGGGACCTCTTCGAAGTGTTGAAAAGGAGTTTCAATGAACTCACCGTCCAATTCCACATACCGAAAGGAATTGAGATGGCTAATCATGTACTCTTCCTCTCCGTGAACAATTATAATCATTCCTTGAGCCGGATATTTCAACATCAGGTGCAATGTAGAGGTGACAGCGCCATCATTATGGATCCATGGTCGTCCTAGCAGACAGGAGTAAGAGGGGAAGATGTCCATTACATAAAAGGTTGAATTGAAAGTTTGATTTCCAACCTTTATGGGGATATCTACCTCTTCGTGTACCATCCTCTTCGAGCCATCAAATGCTCTTACTACTATGTTACTTGGCTTTAACGTCAGTCCTTCGCAGTCAAGTCTGTCAAGATCTTTCTTTGGCAAAACATTCAAAGATGAGCTAGTATCCACCAAGACATGGGCCAGAGTTGTGCCCCTACATTCCAGAGAGACATGTAATGCCTCATTGTACTTTCTTCCCCTTGGTGTCAAATCAACATCCGAGAAGCCTAGGCCGTTATCCGCTGTCAGACTGGTCACACAATCTTGAAATTGGTCAGTAGACGTCTCTTGAGGCACATGTGCTGTTTTAAGGAACTTCACCAAGGCTTTCTGTTGTACCCCAAAATTTGCCCTCCCATATTCTTCAAGAATTGCAAAGAGCATGCTTCAAAATTCCCCAAGGGTTGCACAGCTCAAGGGCCTCCTAACAGTCAAAAATTAGGGTTTTGGTTCTGACAAAGAAAATGAAGTTTCCAAGGGTCCAATCAAGTCCCACATGCCTACAAACACGGTCAAACATCCTCATACCAAGTTTCAAGACTTACAGCACAAAATTGCACAGTCAAAAACCCTAATTGCACTACAGTCAACTATAGGGGCAAAATGGTCATTTGACAGTCAAAAGTTCAAATTTTTGGTCAACATCTCATTTTGAAGCCACAAATATCATTTGATCAATGCTTGATCATGATTCTCAAAGCTTGGCTCAAAAAGTCTCAAGATGCAAAAGTTTCCATATTTGGACAGTTGAAAAAGTCAATCGTAACTTGACCAAGGCATAACTTCCACATGGTTTATCAGAAAAATTCCATCCAAAGCTCATTTTGAAGAGAAAGACATTTCCTACAACTCCTCTTCACACTTCAAGTCCAAGAAATGCTCTCACAAAAAGTTATCAATTTCAACATTATAGGTCATTTTCAAAAGTCAACAAAAAGGGACTTTAAGTCAAAGGCCATAACTTGAGATTGGTAAATCAAAATGACATGGGACCAAAGGAATTAGTTAGAGGACTTAAATACATTTCCAAAATGTCCAAGAACATGAGCAAAGTTTAAAAATTGAGCAAGATATGCCTTGTGGAAGTTGGGAAATTTTTGGATATTTTGAAAAGTCAACTTTGCTTCAAATGTCTTAAAAATGCTAATGGGCCTCTTTTTCTTCCAAGATTCATCATCCAAAGCATGTGCACGACCATTTGGCCCAAAGGGAAGTTATTCATCATTTTTATTTTATTTATTTGAATTTTTAATTGCTAATAATTCATTTAATTAATTAAAATATGTGGAAAATGCTAAACCTAAGTTTTCAAATCTTTTTATGCATGAAACACACTCAAGATTTCGTGCATGATCAGATATAGAAAGAATCATGGTAATTGGATATGATTGACATCAAAAACATGTGAAAAAGATTGAAAAATTATGGCATGAAAATCAAATATCCTCTCCATCAATTCATTGATTCTTTAGACCAAAAACCTTACCCTAATCGTTCACACATATATATACATGATAACCCTAATGCCAAGAACATGAATGTTGCGCCCCATCTCAAGAACCAAACTTGCAATTTTATCAAAAAAGTCCAAAACTGAAAGTGGCCTTAGAGGACGATTCAGAGGCAAAGAACAATCCCAATAGCTTGCAAAAGTGTCAAGGAAACTTCCTGAATAGTTTTCCACATCCCTAACGCCCAGAATTGGTATATGGAATTCAAGATTTCTCACATTTTATCCATATTCGTATTTCAATTTTCAAGCATTTCCATTGCATTTTTTTTGTGGATTCATACTAATTGATTAATTCTGAAACTAACCATATGATTTAATTGAGTTTTCATGCATTTTACGAAGAATTACCATTGAAGCACCTTAGGGTTTCAGGCCTGAAAAATTGGGGGTTTACTCCTATGGAAAAATTGGAACACGAGACTCAGACTATTAGAATCAGGACCTTCAGACAAATTCAATGATGGGGTCGCGCCCAATTTCTGATTACAGACGAGCTAATCACTATTTTTTCACACTGCATATAGTGGGGGTTTAAAACCCCCGCAGTCTTATTTTATGTTTCAGGCGAAAAAGCAAGCCAACGAAGAAGAAGACTATGTGGCGTTATCTGATTGGGGGATTTGAATTCAACGCGCGCTTTTTGTTATTTTTGCATCACTGACCACTTTTCTCTTATAATAATTAGTTGTTATTATATATTCAAAGCGTGCGTTTGGTTCAAGTGGCAAGCGAGCATATTGGTAACCTCTGGGACCTGGGTTCGAATCCCAGGTCCCCCTCACTTTCAATAATATTTTTCCTAACGTCATCCTGTGCAGTTTCTTCCCTGAAGACCATCATACACTCACAATCCAAGTGTGCCACATGGCCACTGAAGGCAATCTGAAGGCCCAGATCTGATGAGCACCATAGGCGTTAGTCAATGCACCTGCACGCTGGCATGAAAAGTCAATAAGGCCAAGGATAATTGGGCCATAATTGCTACAATAATACCTCCCTATTGGGGACAGAACCCCCAAGGTTTTGTAATTCTCTTCTTTTTTTATTTTTTGTTTCAATTATTTCTTTTTAATTCTTTAATTTAATTTATTTTCATAAAATATAAAAAAAATAGTAAAAAAATCAGAAAAGACAAAAATCAAAATATATTTTATTTAATTAATATTTTTTGTAAATAAATAATATCATTTAATTTAGATTTCAATTCTAGGGTTAAGTTTAATGCTTTTCTTAATAAATTAAAAACTTGTAGAATTAAGTTTTAATTATTTTAATTACTTTTTATTTTATTTTCTCATCACTAATAACTAATTATTTATTTTTATAAATCAAATTGCATTAATTAATTAGGTTTAATTCTAGGTAATTTTCATATTTTCTTAATAAATTAAAAAATAGCTAGAATTAGGTTTAAATTTCATTTAATTCACATAAAAAATCATAAATACCAAAAACCCTCAAAAATAATTTCTTTTTATTTTAATTTAATTTAATTTGTTAATAATAATTTAATTTCATTAAAAAGGGTCCAACGCCCTCGCTTTCAATTTTAATTCAATTCGCGCATTTTATTTTATTTCTTTTAAATATTAATGTAATTCTCCCAAAGCCGTGTAAATTTATATTTCTCGCACTTTCCTTTATTTTATGTCAAATCGGGTCCTGGATTTAAATTTGGCGATGTGGACCCGCGCCTTTGTAATAGTTTAGGAACTTTATATTTCTCGCAACTTTTTTAACTGTTAATAATGGCATGCAAGAATGAATGACAAAATAAAAATAACGCGTAGATCACCCATAACATGACAAGACTAAATATCTGAATCTGACACACAAATCACACACCACCCCTAGGGTACGCCTCACTGTTGCCTCTCGAAAGGTGATCGTCGAGTAGAGGATGTCTTAGTAAGTCCTCATGATCCGGGAACCTGGCATGAGGGTAGCTTCTAAGGTGTCTTCCTATTACTCTGGTGATCACCATGTCCCGAACCTCGAATTGACCCGAACACCTCCAATAGTGGTGCTACCTACCTCTCAATGGTGGGATGGCACTACTTTAAGGACATTTACACAGACGAATTCCTTAGGGTAGGTAGACGACTCTAGATACTTGCTCTAAATTTCAAAACAAATCAAAAATACTTTTCACACCAACACCTTTTCAAAAAGCTTTCGAAAGCAATTTTTCAAACACTCTTGAGGACCGATACAAGAGTCGAACTGGAATTTTCAAAGAAACTTTTTAAAACCCACAGTTGAAAAGCAAACAAACCATTTTTGAAAACACAAATGAGCAAGTATCTAAGAGCCCATGGATAACCATGGATAGAAAGGGTGCTAACACCTTCCCTTTCTATAACCTACCTCCCGAACCGAGAACAATCTCTTTAAGGAATTTTTCTGTGCTTTTGTCCTTTCCATTTGGAGAAAATAAAAGACGGTGGCGACTCTTGCTTCCGCGACATTTCGCGATCCAGCATTAAACAGTCAGTTCCAGATCCACTGATCACCAGAACTGGCGACTCTGCTGGGGATTACTTAAAGTGAGGTGTACCTTAGGGTTAGTTCATAACTGTGTTTTCAATTGTATTTCTTTGCTTGCTTTAAATTGTGGGTTGCTTGGGAGTTCTATAGATCCTAACCCGGATCTGGGGATACCTCCTTAGAAAGTAGCAACAAGGCTGTGAGGGAACTGTGTGGGGTATACCGACATGGTTGAAACAGTTTGCTACGTTGATGTGGCATTTTGGTGTGTACCGGTAACCCTTGAGTTCAGTCAAGGAGAGTACGGGGCCTCCGCGCAGTGTCGTGAAGCATCAACAGACCTTAGGAACCTTAATTGAACTATCTTGGCCTCTTTAGGGTAGTGAGATAACTGACTTTGGTGCAGTCCGAGGTTGGTTGATACTCAATACTACACTCAATTGAGGGTTGCTTTCCTGGAATATTTCGGTCGCCAGTTCAGTGGCTAAATCGAAACGATGAACAATGAAAGCAATCCCGTGATATTGGGATCCTTAGAACCCGATTACTTCTAATAGGACAGGTTGAGCCCACCAACTTCAAGAGGGTAATACCTAGACCCCATGCTGGCCTAAACTCTAAGGGCTCTTTTGTGTGACTTGTGTGCCTTCGTACTTGACTACTTGCATGCTTGCTATCTGACACATGAACTACTTGCAGGTTTTGTTTGCAGTCCTTAATTGGGACTCATAACAGGGTTTACTAAGCCTCTTGCAGGTTTTGTTTATAGTCCTTAATTGGGACTCGTAACAGGGTTTACCTACATTACCCCATGCATAGCATGACATCATACCATTGCATACATCCTGCATAAAAAACTAATCCATTTCAAGGATCTCAAGGGCTTGTGATACAGGTCATGGTGAATCAATTATCCCAGCAAGGGGCAAAGGGGATTTATTTTCCTCTAGCCAAGGGTGTCAGGGGCTATGAGCCACTTGATATGGTGAGCTCTGACTCTTGAAGAAGGTTCCCCTAACCAAGGTTGTTTGGAAATCAAAACCAGACATGATGACTAAAGTCAGGGGCTATGACCCACTGGATATGGTGAGCCTTTGACCCTTTGAAGAAGGACTCTCAATAATATGCGGTTCCTTCCATCAAGCTACCGGACCCAAATTCTAACAAATTTTCTTGTTTATCCCGCGAGGTCCTTGAAAACATTGCATGCATATCATACATATCATTGCATTACAGGTATCCCTTTTGCAGGCCACTTACCTTCTCCGCTGTTTATTTCAGCAATGGCTTCCCAACAAGAGAACCAGGGACCTCATGCTCAAGAGACTCAGTTCAAAGAGATCTTCTTAAGCCTACCCAAGGGGCAGGAAGAGCTGAGAACACTCCTCACGGGGACTTTGGTCAGGAACAATGCTGAGGACGACAAGGACGAACGGCTGAAACGTCTACAAGCTGAGGTAGACACATTGAAAACCCAGATACTGGGGCAAAAGGCTCTCATCCAAAGTTTAGCTCAGGAACAAGGAGAGCTGAGGGCCATGATCAGTCAGCTTCATCAAGACATGAAGCAACCAGCCCAAGTCAGGGACCCAGTCATTTATCAACTTCCAAGAAGTCAAAGGTTTGGGCCTCTCCAAGCTTCTACTACTTCACAGGTCCAACAACGACCTCGCCAAGAACAACGGACTGATCAGAGTAAACCAGACAAGCCTAAAAGGCAATTCACCCAGCTCAACATGTCACTGTTTCAAGCTTTACAACGCCTGTTGAGATTGAATCTGATCACCTTAAGGGCTCCTCTCCGGAATCCAAACACTTCTGCTCCTAACTATCATCCCAACGATAGGTGCGCATACCATTCTGATAGCCCGGGGCATACTACGTACAACTGCTGGCCTCTCAAAAACAAGATTCAAGACATGATCGACGCTGGAGAGATTCAGTTCGAAGTACCTGAGACTCCGAACATAATCACTGCTCCATTACCCAATCATTGAAGACTTTTGTTTATTTGGATTTCCGAGTTGTATTTTTCTTTGCTTATACAAACAATTAATGTCATAGCAAACTCTTTTATTCTATTAAAGCATCGCATATGTCTGTTTTGGAATTAATACAATTGTTTTCATTATATTCAAAATTGTTTTCATTTTTTCTGTGATGATCAACTCTCGATTAATAATTCTAAGCCTCTTGAGGGAGGATGACGAAAACGATACCGCTATCTTTGCAGTATGCTTTGAACAGACCCTGCTGATGAAGTACAGGCATTGTTTCAATTCCTAAACACTGGAGTAATAAGGAAGATAATCCCTCGTCAACCCCTCTGAGCCAAAGAAGTAGGAGTTTTTTTCTTTTCGAAAATTAAAACCCTTTATCATAACCTGGGGCAGGGTAGTTCTCTCAGTTGATCCAAGTGCGCAACAAATGGCACCAAAGAGATCCTTACGAAAAAAAGAAAGACAGTGATGGTTCCGAATAATCAATAAAGAAAGGCAGTCATTATCTCAAAAAATAAAAAACCCATTAAGTCAAAACCCATGAAGGAGACTTACAAAACTAGGGCATCCCGCTGACTGTAATTCCAAAAAAGGAAACAGTCCAGGCAAAAAAGAAAGGGATAACAAAAATCAGACAAGAAAGAGGTCTTACAAACCCTCAACAAAAAAGGAATGACTGCCTATTCAAAATAAGTTATCAACATCCGAATCATCACCGGAAAATCAGAGCAAAGACTCAAACAAGGTCTAACGTATGATCAACTGAGTTTAGGTTTAGAGAACATCACGAAGAGCGGGTGGGTACAAATAAAATTTGAGCCTTTATCCTTTGTTTCTTAAACCGTGAACCAGGCCACGTTACAACCCTAAAAAGTCCTAGCTGAAGCATGGGTTAGTTTGAAAGCATATTGTTACGAAAGGTATCCTGACTCCTTAAGGCTTACGGTAAATACGGAGTTGACATCACGTTTTACAAACAATCACTTGTTTTATGAAAAAGAATGCATTTTCAAAATCTTCAAGACAGACATAAGCTTTGCATTTTTAACATAACTTTGTTTGCATATGACTATTTGTTTGAACAGCATAGAAATTCGCACGACGAATGCCTAATGAACATAAACACTTCCTATCAAGGGGCATGATATGATCATGGTCTATTATCTGGGGCAGTCCAATCAAGATTTGGAGAATCTCTCAAAGGCCAAATAGCCTGGGGCAAATCTCCGCCTGAGTCACTTGGGGCATTCCAACAACGAATCTTGCCTGATCAAACACCTTCTGGTGGCATGACAAAACACTTATAACAGGGGCATCTCCCTACCTCTTGAGAGCATGGACATAGTCAGGAAAATACTGCGCATAATCAAAGACCCGCTAGGTTGACATGCATAGGCAAAAATTAGGGCTTCCCGGCGAACCAAAAGGGTTCAGGCAAAATGAAGGGATGAAATGAAAAAATCTGTACACCCGGAAAGTCGAAAACCTGAAAAGGCGGCTTGGGCAAAAAAGGGTATCCCGGTGGACTGAAAACCCGAAAGGGCGGTCCAGGAAAAAGTTAGGGATTAAAGCGTACGACTATGTCCTGTCATCCTGTCACCTGCCTACCAGAAGAAGGTTTGTCCATCAACAACTATCAGCACCTCACAGGTCTTCCTCTCCCACCTCAGAAACAAGGGCAATAAAGAGTTGTCTAAGCAATCTAATTGTTCTGTCCTCCAAGGTACCAAGGTGGGTTCAGCTAAAGAACATAACCAGATATCGTAATTCCCCAGAGAGTGAGCCAGCAAGTCAGTGCACTCTATACCCAAGCAAAGTTATACAATCAGCCTTAAGGAAGTTGGGCACCCTCCCGCAGATCTCAACATTCCCCAGCAATATACGAACATTCCTAACAAGCATCCCTGGCAATCTTGGTCTAAAGATTGTTCCCCAGAGGTATATCAAACATTCAGTGGAGTCACTTCCCCGATACAATTCAAAACTTCCCCAAGAAAGTCCAATTTAGTTCCCCAGGAAAGTTGGAATTCATCTCCCCAAGCAGTAAGCTTATCCCCAGTAGATTCTGGAAGCTTATCCTCGCAGAACACGAACGCGTCTCCCGACTGTATTCAAAGAGTTATTCCCCTACCAGGATATAACTGGGTTATCCTCAGCCAAAAACCACGGAAAGAGCGTCCTCGACGAAGTCTTCTTATCTCCAGCGAAGTCTATTAACACTTCCAACACAACAAGGGTATCCCCAGCAAGTTATTATCAACAACTCAACAAAGTACCTCTCCCCCACAGAGTATTGCTTCCCGGCAAGATCGTTAGAGTACTTTTCTCCCCGCAGAGTAATCCATTCGCCAAGTTTATTCCCCAACGGAGTTATCTTCTCCTACTGGTATTCTTGCAAACTATCATCCCCAGCGGAAGCAAAAGATCTATTCTTCAACATCAGCCCAGGATATAACTTCCCGGCACCCGTCAAGGATTTACTTTCCTAGACGAAAAGATGCATTCATAAACATCATATTTGCATACATTATAGCATGCATATACGCATCATATCTTACAAATCTCATTTATGTTGGGAACATCATTGCTTGATCCATATCATGCATTGCATATGACTGACCTTTTCCTTTCAGGAAAGATCCAGTTAAGTTCTCAGCTATTTTCAAGACCTTGACCGGTTCAGTTAAATCGACCCTAAGATTTCTCTATTTCTTATCCAGTCAAAGGCCTTCTCTGGTTCAGTCAGATCGACCCTAAGATCTCCCTGTTTCTTACCCAGTTGAAGACATTTCAAGACCTTGACCGGTTCAGTTAAATCGACCCTAAGATTTCTCTGTTTCTTATCCAGTCAAAGGCCTTCTCTGGTTCAGTCAGATCGACCCTAAGATCTCCCTGTTTCTTATCCAGTTGAAGATTTCAAGACCTAGACCGGTTCAGTTAAATCGACCCTAAGATTTCTCTGTTTCTTATCCCGTCCAAGGCCTTCTCTGGTTCAGTCAGATCGACCCTAAGATCTCCCTGTTTCTTACCCAGTTGAAGACATTTCAAGACCTTAACCGGTTCAGTTAAATCGACCCTAAGACTTCTCTGTTTCTTATCCAGTCAAAGGCCTTCTCTGGTTCAGTCAGATCGACCCTAAGATCTCCCTGTTTCTTATCCAGTTGAAGATTTCAAGACCTAGACCGGTTCAGTTAAATCGACCCTAAGATTTCTCTGTTTCTTATCCCGTCCAAGGCCTTCTCTGGTTCAGTCAGATCGACCCTAAGATCTCCCTGTTTCTTATCCAGTTGAAGATTTCAAGACCTAGACCGGTTCAGTTAAATTGACCCTAAGATTTTCCTGTTTCTTATCCAGTCAAAGGCCTTCTCTAGTCCAGCTAAATCGACCCCTAACAGATTTTCCTGATAAAGACTCAGTAGAAGATATCCAAGATTCTCTCAATGATTACTGTTGAGGTTGAAGTCGCCCAAGATTCTCTCAATGATTACTGTTGAGGTTGAAGTCGCCCAAGATTCTCTCAATGATTACTGTTGAGGTTGAAGTCGCCCAAGATTCTCTCAATGATTACTGTTGAGGTTGAAGTCGCCCAAGATTCTCTCAATGATTACTGTTGAGGTTGAAGTCGCCCAAGATTCTCTCAATGATTATTGTTGAGGTTGAAGTCGCCCAAGATTCTCTCAATGATTACTGTTGAGGTTGAAGTCGCCCAAGATTCTCTTAATGATTACTGTTGAGGTTGAAGTCGCCCAAGATTCTCTCAATGATTACTGTTGAGGTTGAAGTCGCCCAAGATTCTCTCAATGATTACTGTTGAGGTTGAAGTCGCCCAAGATTCTCTCAATGATTACTGTTGAGGTTGAAGTCGCCCAAGATTCTCTCAATGATTACTGTTGAGGTTGAAGTCGCCCAAGATTTTCTCAATGATTACTGTTGAGGTTGAAGTCGCCCAAGATTTTTTCAATGATTACTGTTGAGGTTGAAGTCGCCCAAGATTCTCTCAGCGTTCCTGTTGAGGTAGTAATCGTCCAAGGTTCTCTCAGCGTTCCTGTTGAGGTAGTAATCGTCCAAGGTTCTCTCAGCGTTCCTGTTGAGGTAGTAACTATCCCTGGTTCATTCATCACCTTTTTGAAGATCCAGATCCTGCTCCTGTAACTAGTCAGGACACATATATACAAAGAATTTGAAGACCAGCTCCTGTAACAGGCCAGGTAAGCATTTTTCTTTTTCAGGTACGCAAGCTCTCGCTAAGGAATCTCTTACGCGATCAACATCTAGATGGCATCTATAAGCCCATCCACATTCCATCACCTCTCAGCATGGCATCTATAAGCCCATCATCCTATCCACCAATCTCCAAATGGCATCTATAAGCCCATTCCCACCATCACTACTACTATGTGAGCGCAAATTTCTGGGCACTCTAGTGTTCAATCATCTTCCACCTTCGGATTACGAAAGGCACGTCAGCCAATCTGCATCCTCAGGTCTAAGAAGATTGAACAGGGGCAACTGTTGTACCCCAAAATTTGCCCTCCCATATTCTTCAAGAATTGCAAAGAGCATGCTTCAAAATTCCCCAAGGGTTGCACAGCTCAAGGGCCTCATAACAGTCAAAAATTAGGGTTTTGGTTCTGACAAAGAAAATGAAGTTTCCAAGGGTCCAATCAAGTCCCACATGCCTACAAACATGGTCAAACATCCTCATACCAAGTTTCAAGACTTACAGCACAAAATTGCACAGTCAAAAACCCTAATTGCACTACAGTCAACTGTAGGGGCAAAATGGTCATTTGACAGTCAAAAGTTCAAATTTTTGGTCAACATCTCATTTTTAAGCCACAAATATCATTTGATCAATGCTTGATCATGATTCTCAAAGCTTGGCTCAAAAAGGCTCAAGATGCAAAAGTTTCCATATTTGGACAGTTGAAAAAGTCAACTGTAACTTGACCAAGGCATAACTTCCACATGGTTTATCAGAAAAATTCCATCCAAAGCTCATTTTGAAGAGAAAGACATTTCCTACAACTCCTCTTCACACTTCAAGTCCAAGAAATGCTCTCACAAAAAGTTATCAATTTCAACATTATAGGTCATTTTCAAAAGTCAACAAAAAGGGACTTTAAGTCAAAGGCCATAACTTGATATTGGTAAATCAAAATGACATGGGACCAAAGGCATTAGTTATAAGACTTCAAGACGTTTCCAAAATGTCCAAGAACATGAGCAAAGCTTAAAAATTGAGCAAGATATGCCTTGTGGAAGTTGGGAAATTTTTGGATATTTTGAAAAGTCAACTTTGCTTCAAATGTCTTAAAAATGCTAATGGGCCTCTTTTTCTTCCTAGATTCATCATCCAAAGCATGTGCACGACCATTTGGCCCAAAGGGAAGTTATTCATCATTTTTATTTTATTTATTTGAATTTTTAATTGCTAATAATTCATTTAATTAATTAAAATATGTGGAAAATGCTAAACCTAAGTTTTCAAATCTTTTTATGCATGAAACACACTCAAGATTTCGTGCATGATCAGATATAGAAAGAATCATGGTAATTGGATATGATTGGCATCAAAAACATGTGAAAAAGATTGAAAAATTATGGCATGAAAATCAAATATCCTCTCCATCAATTCATTGATTCTTTGGACCAAAAACCTTACCCTAATCGTTCACACATATATATATATACATGATAACCCTAATGCCAAGAACATGAATGCTGCGCCCCATCTCAAGAACCAAACTTGCAATTTTATCAAAAAAGTCCAAAACTGAAAGTGGCCTTAGAGGACGATTCAGAGGCAAAGAACAATCCCAATAGCTTGCAAAAGTGTCAAGGAAACTTCCTGAATAGTTTTCCACATCCATAACGCCCAGAATTGGTATATGGAATTCAAGATTTCTCACATTTTATCCATATTCGTATTTCAATTTTCAAGCATTTCCATTGCATTTTTTGTTGTGGATTCATACTAATTGATTGATTCTGAAACTAACCATATGATTTAATTGAGTTTTCATGCATTTTACGAAGAATTACCATTGAAGCACCTTAGGGTTTCAGGCCTGAAAAATTGGGGGTTTACTCCTATGGAAAAATTGGAACACGAGACTCAGACTATTAGAATCAGGACCTTCAGACAAATTCAATGATGGGGTCGCGCCCAATTTCTGATTACAGACGAGCTAATCGCTATTTTTTCACACTGCATATAGTGGGGGTTTAAAACCCCCGCAGTCTTATTTTATGTTTCAGGCGAAAAAGCAAGCCAACGAAGAAGAAGACTATGTGGCGTTATCTGATTGGGGGATTTGAATTCAACGCGCGCTTTTTGTTATTTTTGCATCACTGACCACTTTTCTCTTATAATAATTAGTTGTCATTATATATTCAAAGCGTGCGTTTGGTTCAAGTGGCAAGCGAGCATATTGGTAACCTCTGGGACCTGGGTTCGAATCCCAGGTCCCCCTCACTTTCAATAATATTTTTCCTAACGTCATCCTGTGCAGTTTCTTCCCTGAAGACCATCATACACTCGCAATCCAAGTGTGCCACATGGCCACTGAAGGCAATCTGAAGGCCCAGATCTGATGAGCACCATAGGCGTTAGTCAATGCACCTGCACGCTGGCATGAAAAGTCAATAAGGCCAAGGATAATTGGGCCATAATTGCTACAATAATACCTCCCTATTGGGGACAGAACCCCCCAAGGTTTTGTAATTCTCTTCTTTTTTTATTTTTTGTTTCAATTATTTCTTTTTAATTCTTTAATTTAATTTATTTTCATAAAATATAAAAAAAATAGTAAAAAAATCAGAAAAGACAAAAATCAAAATATATTTTATTTAATTAATATTTTTTGTAAATAAATAATATCATTTAATTTAGATTTCAATTCTAGGGTTAAGTTTAATGCTTTTCTTAATAAATTAAAAACTTGTAGAATTAAGTTTTAATTATTTTAATTACTTTTTCTTTTATTTTCTCATCACTAATAACTAATTATTTATTTTTATAAATCAAATTGCATTAATTAATTAGGTTTAATTCTAGGTAATTTTCATATTTTCTTAATAAATTAAAAAATAGCTAGAATTAGGTTTAAATTTCATTTAATTCACATAAAAAATCATAAATACCAAAAACCCTCAAAAATAATTTCTTTTTATTTTAATTTAATTTAATTTGTTAATAATAATTTAATTTCATTAAAAAGGGTCCAACGCCCTCGCTTTCAATTTTAATTCAATTTGCGCATTTTATTTTATTTCTTTTAAATATTAATGTAATTCTCCCAAAGCCGTGTAAATTTATATTTCTCGCACTTTCCTTTATTTTATGTCAAATCGGGTCCTGGATTTAAATTTGGCGATGTGGACCCGCGCCTTTGTAATAGTTTAGGAACTTTATATTTCTCGCAACTTTTTTAACTGTTAATAATGGCATGCAAGAATGAATGACAAAATAAAAATAACGCGTAGATCACCCATAACATGACAAGACTAAATATCTGAATCTGACACACAAATCACACACCACCCCTAGGGTACGCCTCACTGTTGCCTCTCGAAAGGTGATCGTCGAGTAGAGGATGTCTTAGTAAGTCCTCATGATCCGGGAACCTGGCATGAGGGTAGCTTCTAAGGTGTCTTCCTATTACTCTGGTGATCACCATGTCTCGAACCTCGAATTGACCCGAACACCTCCAATAGTGGTGCTACCTACCTCTCAATGGTGGGATGACACTACTTTAAGGACATTTACACAGACGAATTCCTTAGGGTAGGTAGACGACTCTAGATACTTGCTCTAAATTTCAAAACAAATCAAAAATACTTTTCACACCGACACCTTTTCAAAAAGCTTTCGAAAGCAATTTTTCAAACACTCTTGAGGACCGATACAAGAGTCGAACTGGAATTTTCAAAGAAACTTTTTAAAACCCACAGTTGAAAAGCAAACAAACCATTTTTGAAAACACAAATGAGCAAGTATCTAAGAGCCCATGGATAACCATGGATAGAAAGGGTGCTAACACCTTCCCTTTCTATAACCTACCTCCCGAACCGAGAACAATCTCTTTAAGGAATTTTTCTGTGCTTTTGTCCTTTCCATTTGGAGAAAATAAAAGACGGTGGCGACTCTTGCTTCCGCGACATTTCACGATCCAGCGTTAAACAGTCAGTTCCAGATCCACCGATCACCACTTTCGCATGTGCCTCAGAACACAGTAGTAATGCCAGCATGGAGATTTTGGAGGGAGTTTACCCCAACTGTTCAACTACGTCGTAGTCGCTCCTCTTTATAATTTTTAAGATCTCCTCCATTTCTTTTTTAGAAGCTTCGGGAATAGTTAGTGATTGAGCCTTCGTCTGGACAGGCTCTTCTTGAATACTTTTTCCTCGAATTTCAGCAGTAGGAGTGTTGGTAGGAATGACAACAGGTGTTACAACGGCTTAATCAATAAGAGCACTTGTAGAGATGATTATGGGTACATAAGTAACCTTTGGAGCAGCCACGGGTCCAAAAACTGCCTTTGGGGGGGAAATATCTGGAGAAAAGATTCTACCGCTTCGGGTAATATTACTGGTTCCGACAATATTGCTAATGTCAGAATCTTCTTCTTCGGAATTTATCTCTTCGGCGGCCAGCCCATCTTGTTTGATGCCATGGTAGTAAATGTCCCCACCGTAATTCCACGGTACAGTCTTGTCTGATTCATATGGGACTGGTCCAGGCATTGTGATTATTAGAGGAGTTGCTTTCGGAACCGATGTAATTCTAATGGGTTTTTTTGGAAACATTGGAAGAATTGGCGGATATGGTAATGATTGAAACATCTTCAACAGAAACAGGTGAAACGGGAGTACTTTCAAACAGAATCTCTTTGTTGTCTATCAAGTGTTGAATGCCTATTTTCAACAAAGGGAAATTAATTGGTGAGGATAAGTAGAAGTGGCAAACTTCATTATAGCTCGGGAACACACCGACTTTCAACAAATTTGTCTTAATGATTGGAAGTGGAGTCATAAGTTTATCAACTGTGGTAACAAACAAATCTTCTTCAATAGCATTGATGTTGTGACCATGTCTGGGCATGGGAGTAGAGATAACATTTGGCTTCTCGGGCGCATCAAACTCAATTTCTTTTGCTTCAATGAGATCTTGTATTTTGTTTTTCAAGGTCCAATAGTTATTGGTATCGTGCCCAGGACTTTCAGAGTGATATGCACAACGGGCATTGGGGTGATAATGAGGGGATGTCGTGTTGGGATTTTTCAGAGCTTCCTTCAGGGTTACCAAATTGGATCTCAATAGATGCGATAATACTTGAGACGGAGTCATGTTGATTCTGGTGAATTACCGGACTGGCCTCTCCACCCTTGATTGGTTACTTCTTTGTTAATCAGACGTAGGCTTTGGAATCATAACATCCCCTACCATTGGTCGGCGCTCGGCTCTCTCTTGGTTTCTTTGTGGATAAACAACAGATACCTCTTTCTTACCGATAAAAGGCTTTCTCACAGCTGTAGAAGAAGATGAATCCTTCTGAATCTTTCCATTTCTTATGCCAGCTTCCACCCTCTCTCTGGTCAGTATTAACTCAGTAAATCCTGCAGATGAGATTCCAATTAAATGGTTGAAGAAAGGGCCCGATAAAGTGCCTAAGAACATGTCCACCAATTCCATTTCAGACAGAGGGGGTTGGACTCTCCCCTCCAGATCTCTCCACTTCTGTGCGTAATTCTTGAAACCCTCATTGGAAACCATAGCCATACTCTGAAGTTGAGTACGGGTAGGCGCCAAATCGACATTATATTGATATTTCTTATAGAAAGCTGCGGCGAGATCTTCCCAATTGTGGACGTTGGCTCTTTCTAGTTGGTAAAACCAGTCGAGTTGTATTCCAGATAGATTATCTTGGAAAAAGTGCACCCACAAGTCTTTATCAACGGAGTGTGGTTGGATCTTTCTTACATATGATCGGAGGTGCATCTTAGGGCATGACACTCCATCATATTTTGCAAACAAAGGTACTTTGAACTTCGGGGGAATCACAATCCCAGATACTAATCCCAAGTCTTCAAAATCTAGGCTCGGTACCCTTTGTATTTCCATTGTGTTCAAACGCTCTTCGAGGTGTCTGTACTTGTCATCAGCTGGAGGATATTGTTCCTCAGAGTAGTCTTCCTCTTCTTCCTCCTCGGATGCTGGGTCGTTGTTCACTTCCCGGGTTTGATTATCCCCTTCTCCTGATGATGTCGCAAAGTCCAAAGTTCGTCTGGTTTATCCTTTAAACCTTCTCCCCATGATTACAACACCGGTTGATTTCTTCACTTTCTTTTTCTTCCCTTCAACTAGCATAGTCTTCAATTCTTCTTGCCCCTTGGCCAGGGTTGTGAGCAACTGTTGAAACTACGTGTTCTGAGTTTGGAGGTCTTTGACTGTTTGTTCGAGATCTATCTTACTGAAATAAATAGCAGAGAGATGAGGAAACCTGTTGCAAAAGACCTGTTTATGTTATGATGAATGATATGTGCATATGCAATGTTTTCAAGGATTTCAAAGATTCAAGTTCGTTTTAGACAAAAAGAAACACACGTTATATTAATAAGATAAAGTTTGAGTACATCAATGCCCCTTGGGAAAAATAATACAAAACTCTAAGATAAAAAAGTAGTGCGCATCCTCTTTGGTGCAATGTAGGCATTTAGAGTCCGCTCCTCATGAAGTAGCCTAGTGAGTTCCAAAACCTTCTTCTCGCTTGCATAGAATTGGGCTTCGAAAGTATCACGCTCTCCTTTGAGTTGTATCCAATCCCTTTGTAGGTCTTCAAGAGATGCAGGCATGTCAGGATGTAGGATAGTGTATGGAACTTCTCCCTCCTTAACAGGCTCAAAGATCACCGGGAGGATGGAAGGATAAGGCATCATAAAACTTTGAGCAGAGGTTCGTACCCATTTGAGGTAAGGCTCAAGAGGGATGGAATTCTTGTGCCCCAAAGTCTTGCTATCTACCGTGTTTAGCATCCTCCAAGCTCGGATGAATCTCTGGAGAAGACCTTGATTGTCGTTGTCGTAATCGAATACCAAACCTTGAATCAGTATCTCGTACGGGCCATCCCTTCGGGCATAACCAAATTGTCTTAAAGCTAAACATGGGTGTAGGTGATGCGTCCCCTAATGCCAAGTAGAGGGACATTAGGAAATTCTCCACAACGGTCAACAATGATAATATTCTCTTTGGATCGGGAGCACCAATGAATGTCTGAATGTTTGAGCGTCATTAACCTTTGTGACCACCTTGAACCTTGCTCATTCTTTAAGACTGACTGGGGAAGATGAGAAATAAACCATCTTGCCAGGAGAGGAGTGCAACACATAAGGACACCTCTTTTTCTCATTGTACGAGTGTGAAAAGAGTGTAGGATATCCCCAAGAACTGTAGGCACCGGGTTGCATGAGATGAAGATTTTGATGGTGCTCACATCTATGAGTTGGTCAGGATTGGGGAACAAAACCATCCCATAGATAAGAAGAGCCACAATCTCCTCAAAGGCTTGCAAGTCTAAATAATTCCAACAACTTTGGGCTTTCTCAAACAGGAACTTTGCTAAGAAGCCTTTGACACCACTCCTAGTTTCCCAATGAGTTGTGACATTAGATGAGTGAAAGTGTAGAGCTTGAGCAATCTCTTTTGGATTTGGGTCTCTTTCTGTACCGTTGAAGGGTAGTTGATTGAGAATTGGAATTCTCAAGAGTTGAGAGAATTCTTCCAAAGTAGGCACAAGCTGATAGTCGAGAAATATGAAGCAATGGTGCAAAGGATCAAAGAACTGAAAGAGCACCTTCATCATATCCTCATCTGTGTTGGAGGTGACCAAGTTGAGTAGACGACCATGTCTCTTGGTGAATGGAGAGTTCTCAGGGATCCTTGAAGCTATCTCCTTAAGTTGTGGAGGAATTCTTACAAGGTTGACTTGGATAGTTTTCCTGCAAAGTGAATCCATATCCTACAAAACAAGAACAAAGATGAATTTCCAAAATCCTTGAAATGGTTAGTGGATGCATGTGATGTTCATGATGTCCATGATGTTACGTACAAGTATGCATATACAAGCAAAGCAAACAAAATCTTAGTTTAGGCTTGCATGAGGTTTTATAGGTAAGTACCCTCTTGAAGTTTAGTTGGCTTAAACCTGTCCTAGAAATAGTAACCAGGTTCTAAGGAGCTCAATATCACCTGATTGTTTCCTTGGTCATTGTTTCAGCTAAAGCCTCTTTAATGGCGACCTAAATATCTCAAGAAACCAAACCTCAATGAGTGTAGTATCGAGTATCTACCAACTTTAGACTGCACCAAAGTCGGTCATCTCACTATATCCTAAAGGCCAAGTTGGTCAAGTAAAGGGTTCTAGAAGTTCATTAGTGCTTCACGACATCACTCAGTGGCCCCGTATTCTCTTTGATTAACTCAACGGCTACCGGAACCCACAAATATGTCACACTAACATAGTTATTGCTTAGACCATGTCGGTATACCCCGCACAGTTTCCATAATGTATTGCTATTTACCTATAATGTATCCCAAATCCGGGTGGAGGATTTCAAACCCAAACAAAGAACCATAATGTAAAGCATACAAGTCAAACAATGTAAGAAAATAAATGTGATCTAGCCCTAAGGTAACCCCATTTTTAAAAATAGTTCCCAGCAGAGTCTCCAGTTCTGTGATACGGTGGGAGAACTGACTTGAGGGTTTGCGTTTTATTGCAAATGTTGCGGTTTAGCAAGAGTCGCCACCGACTTTTCTTTTATCCAAAAGGAAAGGTGAAAACGCACATGAAAGACCTTTGATATGTTTTCTTGAGTTCGGGGGGTAGATTATGAAAAGGGAAGGTATTAGCATCCTTTTCATCCATGGTTTTCCATGGGCTCTTAGTTACTTGCTAGATCACTTGCTTTATGTTTGAAATTGTGCTTTGTGTGGTTTTTGAAAGTATTTTGTAAAAGAGGCCATTTGTTTAGGCAATCTTTATAATGATTCTTGTTCGTAAGAATTTATACAAAGATGTTTGTCTTTTTGAAAATGTTTTCAATGATTGTAAGATGTTTTGAAATGTGTGTGTTTATTTTAAAAAATAGCAAGGATAGTTGTTTTGAAATGGAGCAAGTAACTAGAAGTAATCTACCTACTCAAAAGTCTTTCTTGTTCATTTTCTTTTCCTTTGACATTGTTGTCTTACCATTGATTTGGTAAGCAACCCTATCTTTGGATGTTACGGGACGAGCGCAGGTCACCGTATAACCATGATTAGCAATGTTACAAAGTATCTTAGCATTTTTGAGGGACCAAGATCATTTTGTAAGGCAACTTAGAATAGCGTCATCGAGGGACTATGATCTTATAATTGTTTGTTTTGCCAAGATACTTCGCATGCATAATATGGCTATTTTTGTATAAAGGCAACCAAGTGGAGAAACCCTAAGGATGTTTGTGCGAAAGTGTGTTATTTTCATGTTTTGATTTTGTCTTGAATTAGGGTTTTCTACTTGTTGAATTTTGTCTTTCCATACAAAAACCTAATTACTAGCATTTGTATTTGAAAGCGTTAAATTGCGGAAAATAAAGTCCTACACTATTACATCGTTTAGGGGATGGGGGGTACAATTTACAAATGGGGATGTGTGATATGGTGGGAAGAACTGGCTATTTTTTTGGAATGCTGGTTTGTGTTTTGCGTTTGTTTTTGCAAAATGTCGCGGTAAGTAAGAGTCGCCACCGACTTTTATTTTATCCAACAAGGAAAGGAAAAAAAGCACAGAAAAATTCCTTTTTTTGAGATTTTCTAGGTACGGGGGGTAGATTATAGAAAGGGAAGGTATTAACACCCTTTCTATCCGTAGTTATCTACGGGCTCTTAGGTACTTGCTCATCATTTTCAAAATGTTTTCTTTGTGCTTGTGGGTTTTGAAAAGTTTTGTTTTTAACTTCGATTTAACTCTTGTTTCTGTCTTCAAGAGTGTAATGAAGTGTTTTTGAAAACTTGTTTGTAAAAGGAGTGAAAGTGTGAAAATTTTTGTTTTGGATGAGCAAGTATCTAAGAACTAATCTACCTACTCGAAAAAAGGAATCGTTCTATGCTAATATCCTTTAGACAATGCTATCCCACTATTAGTGAGTAGGTAGCACCGTCGTTGGAGTTTGAGGGTCAATTCGAATGAGGGACTTACAGTCACTAAAGCAATGTTAGGATACCTTAGCGGTAACCCTAATGTCTTAGATCATTTATCCGAGGCAACCATTTCGAGGCAACTATTTTGAGGCAACTATGATCTTCTAGACAAGAGGGCGACCTCTAAAATTACCTATACTCAATGACCGTGTACGAAGGCAACCAAGTGGGGTGTACCCTAAGAGTGCGCATGTGCGAGTGTGTTGATTTCAGATATTTTTATCTTTGCACATGTTAAGGGTGATCTAACTGTTTTTTTAAATTAGGCATTCATTCTTGTCATGCAAGCCCTATTATCAAACATCTAAAAGTTGTATAGTTTGCAGAAATTAAAGGTGCGGAAATTAAACTAATTATTACAAGGCGTCGGGTATTTACATCGCCAAAAACAACCCTTTGAAAATGAAAAGCAGAAAAATAAATAAAATGTCCTAATTATTTATTACATACCAGGAGCAGATACATTAATTGGATAAATAAAAATAAAGCGCGACACGAAATTAAATCGGATGCGAAATTAGGGTTTTGACCCTTTTTAAAAGAAAATGCTTTTTGTTGTCTTTATTTTAAGAAAAGAAATTAAGTCCTAAATTAAATACTAAATTGATTATTAAATAAATTAATTAATGAAAAATAATAAATGACATATTTTTGGATGTTTTGATATTTTAAGAAAGAAAACAAAAAAATTAAATTAGAGTTAAAACTGAATGATTTCTAATTAATTTTAAATATTTACAAAATAAATTAAAGTTATTCTAGAATTAAAAACCTAATTGATTAGTTAATATTTATTAACAAAAATAAAGTTTTTTTGAATTTTAATTGGGATAAAAATATTTTTTGGTGATTTTTGATAAAAAAAGAAAATTTGTTTATTGGTTAGAAATTGATTAAAAATAATAAAATAATAAATGAAAATAAACAAAATAAAGAAAGTAAAGAAATTGGGCCTGAGATTTAGAGGTGTGGAAAACAATTATTTTGGCCCAAATATGCTGATCCATTGGACTTTTTGTGATCCTGTGCACATGCGTTGACTAGCCTTTTGATACACCTTTGATGCTGACCACCAGATCTGGCCATCTGGCCATCTGGCATGCTGAAGAGTGAGGGAGTATGATGGTCTCCTGGCATGCGTATACACTAGATTACCTGAAAACAAATATGAAAATGCAAATTGCTGGAGGCAGGGATCGAACCCCTGACCTCCAGCCTTTGGGTCCTTAAGGCCAACGTGGCTACCACTGGAACGCTTGTGTTCATTTGTTATAATAATGCAAAACAATTACAATATAAAAAAATGAAATTTAATGGACAAAAATAAAAAAAAGGCGCGCTGGTTTGAATGGACAAATGGGAGGATGACACGACTGCTTCTTCTTCCTCTCTCTGTGGCCAAAAATCAAAACACCTATACCAAAGGACAAAGGTCCGTCGCTACAAGCTTGTCCACCCTCAAAATCTTGCACATGCCATAAAAATGGACTCTAAGACCATGGTTAGATTCGTATCAACCTACTGATCACAACCATAGCCATTACGTAGGCTAATTGTACCTGAAAACAAAAGCCCCAAAAAACTCCACGAAACCCTAATCATGGTGAATCACAGTATATGTTATGTAAATGAAATTGGCTAATGTAAAAAGCTTGCAAATGGCATGGTGATCACAAATATGCAATTATTTCATATTAACAATGCCTAATTTACGAAATATGAAATCAAGAACATGGCGACTTCGTGAACGACTTACAGCGCTTGGGAGGGTCTGAAAACGCGTGGTCTTGGTTTCTTTCGCTTGTGGAGATGGTCAGGAAGAGATTGAGACAATTGCCAAGCCTTTAAATTGCCTCTAGGATTGATTTCGAAGTCACACTTTTTCTTGATTTTTGCCAATTTGGTTCTGCCTCTAGAACTGATCTCCAACCCTTATTCTTGTCTGCCTCGCTTCCTTATGTATTGTACAATACATTAGGTTAAAGTTTGCTGTCCAAATATTCCTCTATTGATGATTTGATATTTGATTTGATTCTCTTTCAAAGCTTTCCAAATTTGATCCAAATCACATCTTTTTGTACACTTATGCCTTGATACGAGTTTGAAAAGGTGCTAGCTGTGTAACAAGACCTGAAATGATCACAAGATCTTTAGTTTTCAATGTTTTTGATTTTATGTGATTTTATTTGATTTAAAATGAATTAATTTAAATAAAAACCAAATTAAATAATAAAAATATGATATGGACACATGGCCAAGGCTGGAGCACGTGGGCTACAATGCCAACTCAAAACAAGTGAAAAAGAATGGGCCCATTTGGCAAAAAATGAAGTTTTGAGGACAGTTGACTTTTGGCAATTTTGCAAAAAAGTCCAACTTCAACAATGCATAACTTCCTCAATTTTGAACTTTTGGAGATGTTCTTGGACTTTTTAGAAAGCTTGAGATGTCCTCTAATCAACCCTTTTGGTCTCATCTCATTTTGATATTCCATTCTCAATTTAGAAGCTTTGACAAAAAAGGTCTTTTTGTTGACTTTAAAAAAAAAGACCTATAATGTCAAAATTCATAACTTCTTGTGAGTGCATATTTTGATCTTGGGGTATGAATTTGTATTTTAGGTAATTTCATCCTATTCAAAATGAGCTTTGGATGGGTCATTTCTCATAAAGTATGAGAAAGTTATGCTTGGTCAAAGTTGAGTTGACTTTTCCTACAAAACCCTAATTTAACAACTTTTGAATCTTGATGAATTTTGAGCAATCCTTGATGAATCATGATCAACCCTTGATCAAATGATGAAATATCCTTCAAAATGAGAATGTTGACAAAAAATCTTGAAGTTTGACTATATTTGGGTCACAGTTAACTTTTGCCCTAACACAGTCGATTTTTGGACCTTTTGAGCAATTGAATGAGCAAAATTCCTCTGCAAGGCTTGAAACTTGACATGGATGATCTTGAGAACATATTAGGACATTGGTGAGAACTTGGGGTCACTTGTACTCAAGGATCTTGATGCAACACAAAACCCTAATTTGAGTAGACTGCCTTAGGAGAGAGCTTGTCTGGCCAACCCTTGGACTACTTTGAGCAATTTGGAGATCTTTCTTGCAATGTTTTGAGAAATATGGGAGGGAAATTTTTTGGGTACAACAGCTGCCCCTGTTCAATCTTCTTAAACCTGAGGATGTAGACTGGCTTTCGTGCCTTTCGTGATCTGAAGGTGGAAGAGGATTGAACACTAGAGTGCCCAGAAATTTGCACTCGCATGAAGTGGTAGTTACTTTGTGATGTCGGGAATGGGCTTACAAATGCCGTTTGGAGAAGTGTCCATCGCATAAGAGATTCCTTAGCGAGAGCTTGCATACCTACTGTTGAGGAAGATTCCGCTGGGGAAGTCTGATCTTTGTTGAGGTAAAGGAACTCGCCCGTAATTCAACTGGGGGGAAACATCTTCGTCGAGATTTAAGAACTCGCTCGTAATTCAACTGAGAAAACTTCTCTGCTGAGATTTAGGAACTCGTCTGTAATTCAATGGATGAACACTTTTGTCGAGATTTAGGAACTCGTCTGTACTTCAACTGAGAAAACATCTCTGCTGAGTTTTAAGAACTCGTCCGTAATTCAATCGGGGAAACATCTTCGTCGAGATTTAAGAACTCGCCCGTAATTCAACTGAGAAAACTTCTTTGTTGAGATTTAGGAACTCGTCTGTAATTCAACGGAGGAACACTTTTGTCGAGATTTAGGAACTCGTCTGTACTTCAACTGAGAAAACATCTCTGCTGAGTTTTAAGAACTCGTCCGTAATTCAATTGGGGAAACATCTTCGTCGAGATTTAAGAACTCGCCCGTAATTCAACTGAGAAAACTTCTCTGCTGAGATTTAGGAACTCGTCTGTAATTCAATGGAGGAACACTTTTGTTGAGATTTAGGAACTCGTATGTACTTCAACTGAGAAAACATCTCTGTTGAGTTTTAAGAACTCGTCCGTAATTCAACTGGGGAAACATCTTCGTCGAGATTTAAGAACTCACCCGTAATTCAACTGAGAAAACTTCTCTGCTGAGATTTAGGAACTCGTTTGTAATTCAACGGAGGAACACTTTTGTCGAGATTTAGGAACTCATCTGTACATCAAATGAGAAAACATCTCTGCTGAGTTTTAAGAACTCGTCCGTAATTCAACTGGGGAAACATCTTCGTCGAGATTTAAGAACTCGCCCGTAATTCAACTGAGAAAACTTCTCTGCTGAGATTTAGGAACTCGTCTGTAATTCAATGGAGGAACACTTTTGTTGAGATTTAGGAACTCGTCTATACTTCAACTGAGAAAACATCTCTGCTGAGTTTTAAGAACTCGTCCGTAATTCAACTGGGGAAACATCTTCGTCGAGATTTAAGAACTCGCCCGTAATTCAACTGAGAAAACTTCTCTACTGAGATTTAGGAACTCGTCTGTAATTCAACGGAGGAACACTTTTGTCGAGATTTAGGAACTCGTCTGTACTTCAACTGAGAAAACATCTCTGCTGAGTTTTAAGAACTCGTCCGTAATTCAACTGGGGAAACATCTTTGTCGAGATTTAAGAACTCGCCCGTAATTCAACTGAGAAAACTTCTCTGCTGAGATTTAGGAACTCGTCTGTAATTCAACGGAGGAACACTTTTGTCGAGATTTAGGAACTCGTCTGTACATCACCTGAGAAAACATCTCTGTTGAGTTTTAAGAACTCGTCCGTAATTCAACTGGGGAAACTTCTCTGCTGAGATTTAGGAACTCGTCTGTAATTCAACAGAGGAACACTTTTGTTGAGATTTAGGAACTCGTCTGTACTTCAACTGAGAAAACATATATGTTGAGTTTTAAGAACTCGTCCGTAATTCAACTGGGGAAACATCTTCGTCGAGATTTAAGAACTCGCCCGTAATTCAACTGAGAAAACTTCTCTGCTTAGATTTAGGAACTCGTCTGTAATTCAACGGAGGAACACTTTTGTCGAGATTTAGGAACTCATCTGTACATCAACTGAGAAAACATCTCTGTTGAGTTTTAAGAACTCGTCCGTAATTCAACTGGGGGAACATCTTCGTCGAGATTTAAGAACTCGCCCGTAATTCAACTGAGAAAACTTCTCTGCTGAGATTTAGGAACTCGTCTATAATTCAATGGAGGAACACTTTTATTGAGATTTAGGAACTCGTCTGTACTTCAACTGAGAAAACATCTCTGCTGAGTTTTAAGAGCTCGTCCGTAATTCAACTGGGGAAACATCTTCGTAGAGATTTAAGAACTCGCCCGTAATTCAACTGAGTAAACTTCTCTGCTGAGATTTAGGAACTCGTTTGTAATTCAATGGAGGAACACTTTTGTCGAGATTTAGGAACTCATCTGTACTTCAATTGAGAAAACATCTCTGCTGAGTTTTAAGAACTCGTCTGTAATTCAACTGGGGAAACATATTCGTCGAGATTTAAGAACTCGCCCGTAATTCAACTGAGAAAACTTCTCTGCTGAGATTTAGGAACTCGTATGTAATTCAACGAAGGAACACTTTTGTCGAGATTTAGGAACTCGTCTGTACTTCAACTGAGAAAACATCTCTGCTGAGTTTTAAGAACTCGTCCGTAATTCAACTGGGGAAACATCTTCATCTAGATTTAAGAACTCGCCCGTAATTCAACTGAGAAAACTTCTCTGCTGAGATTTAGGAACTCGTCTGTAATTCAACGGAGGTAAAAGCTTCATAGCTTTGAATTTTGTGAGAATTTAACTGCATCCTTCCTGAAAGGTAAAGGTTAGTTGTATGTAATGCATGATATGTATCAGGAAATGATGTTCTCAAAATAAATGAGATTATGTTGTATGATGCGTATATGCATGTGTCATAATGTATGGAAGTGTAATGTTTTTAGCTGGGGAAAATATATCCCGGATAACTGCTGGAGAAAAGAGATGAATTCTTCGTTTCCGCTGGGGATAACGAATGAAGATGATTGTGAGAATAAACCTGCAGGAGAGGATAACTCCGCTGGGGAATAAACTGATGAGGAGATTACTCTGTGGGGAAGAGATGCTCTGCTGAGGATTTCGCTGATAAATTCTGCTGGGGAAGAATTACCATTGCTGGTGATACTGAATCCTGTTGGGGATTCGAATTTCTGCTTGTGAAAGGAATGAACTCCGCTGGGGATGATCTTTCAGTTGCGACTTCACTGGGGATAACCTTTTAGGTTCTACTGGGGACAATCTTCCAAAGTCTACTGGGGATTATCCTCCAAACTCTACTGGGGAAGATTTTTCAGACTACGCTGGGGAAATTTTCAAACTCCACCGGGGATAATAAGACTTTTCAGTGCTGATGGTAGATACACTTTGCTTGGGGAGAATATTATTGATTCATTCACAGTTGCGAGTCTCAACTGGGGAGAGCTAACATTATTGTCTTTCTTACTCTGCAGGGAGTGAATGTACCTTAGCCCTATTCTTCAGCTGAATCTACCTTTGTACCTGGTGGATAGAGAAACTGTAAAGCTTGGACAAATCTTATTTGCCCCTGTTTCTGATATTACGAGTAATCGTATTTTGTTTCGCATGTAGATATTCATGAGCAGCAATTAATGTCAAATGCATATATCAAAAATGAACATTGGACGTTCTTTGCAAAACAAAACAGAAAAAGGAAAAACAGTTGAAATTTCTTTGAAAATGAATTGTATTGATTTTGAAGTTTGGCCTGTAAATAAGCGTTTTTGTACAAGAGGCTGACGTCCTAGTAAGAGAATGCCGCCGAACAAATAGAATTTATACAATTTGTAATAAACAAAGAAAAACAGCTATGTGAATAATCCCACTGGGTTCCAACTCTGCTATTTCCCTTATGTCCTCGAGCATCTCATCACTTTGCTACTTGGTTGAAGGTAGATCAGATTGATTAGTGTCATCCGAGCTTGATAGTCGATACCGAAATCTGGTTGCAAGGTGATTCAATGAGACATAGTGTTACGCTTTAATCCCTAATTTTTGCCTGGACCGCCCTTTCGGGTTTTCAGTCCACCGGGATACCCTTTTTTGCCCAAGCTGCCTTTTCAGGTTTTCGACTTGCCGGGTGTACAGATTTTTTTATATTCATCCCTTATTTTTTCCCGAACCCTTTTGGTTCGCCGGGAAGCCCTTATTTTTGCCTAGGCCAGTCAACCTAGCGGGTATTTGATTATGCGTAGTATCTTTTCACTATGTCTGCATTGACGGGGTGAGGAAGGTCGTCACCATCCATGGTGGTTAGAATCATAGCTCCTCCTGAGAAAATTTTCTTAACCACAAATGGCCCTTCGTAAGTAGGGGTCCATTTGCCTCTGGGATCACCTTGAGGTAAGATAATGCGCTTGATCACCAGATCCCCAACTTGATACTCTTGTCGTCTAACTTTCTTGTTAAATGCCTTGATCATCCGCTTTTGATACGCCTGACCATGACAAATAGCAGTAAGTCTCTTTTTGTTGATTAAGTTCAGCTGATCAAGCCGGGTCTGAATCCAGTCATCTTCGCTCAAACCTGCACCCTTCATAATCCGAAGAGAGGGTATCTGAACTTCAATGGGCAAGACGACCTCCATGCCATAAACCAAGGAATAGAGTGTTTCCCCTGTTGACGTCCGCGCTGAAGTACGGTACCCATGAAGAGAAAATGGTAACATCTCGTGCCAGTCTTTGTATGCACTGTCATCTTCTGCACAATCTTCTTGATATTTTTATTAGCCGCTTCTACAACCCCATTCATCTTCGGCCGATAGGGAGAAGAGTTGTGATGCTGTATCTTGAACTGCTCGCAGAGCTCGGTGATTATCTTATTATTGAGATTTGTAGCATTGTCTATAATAATCCTTTCTGGTACACCATATCGACAGATCAGGTTATGCCGAATAAACCGTGCCACGATGTTCTTGGTCACTGTAGCAAAGGAAGCTGCTTCAACCCACTTCGTAAAGTAATCAATAGCTACCAGGATGAAACGATGCCCGTTAGATGCCGTAGGTCTGATCTCGTCGATCATGTCAATGCCCCACATTGCAAAAGGCCATGGAGCCATCAAGACGTTCAGAGGTACTGGAGGTATATGCACCTTATCAGCATAGAATTGGCACTTGTGACAGGTCCGAGAATGCTGATAACAGTCGGCTTCCATTATGGACCAATAATATTCTGCCCGAAGGATTTTCTTTGCCATGGTGTTTCCACTGGAATGAGTTCCGTACCTTCATGTAACTCTATCATGATCCTTTCTGATTCGTTCTTATCCGTACAACACAATAAGGTCGAATCATGGTTACGCTTGTAAAGGATGTCATTACTGATGAAAAACTTCGCCGTGAACCTCCTCAGAAACTTCTTATCATTAACAGATGCACCCTCAGGGTATTCTTGATCCTCAAGATACCTTTTCACCTCATGAAACCAGGGTTTAACTGCTACCTCTTCAGTCTCAATGTTGCAGCAATGTGCATGTTCGTCCAACTTTTCAATGGTAATCCGGGGAGCTTCGTTGTCCCAATTGACTTTAAACATAGAAGACATCGTAGCTAGCGCGTCCGCCAACTGATTCTCCTCTCTAGGGAAGTGTTCAAAGGTCATCTCTTCGAAATGTGGAAGCAACGTCAACACATATTCTTTGTAAGGAATAAGATTAGGGTGTTTCGTATCCCACTAACCTTTGATCTGACTGATCACGAGAGAGGAATCTTCGAATACACTTAAGAACTTAATCCTTAGGTCAATTGCTGCTCGAAGACCCATGATGCATGCTTCATACTCCGCCATATTGTTGGTGCAGTTGAAACATAGTCGGGCGGTGAACGGAGTATGAGAGCCTTTATGAGATATGATCACGGCGCCAACGCCATTTCCCAAAGCATTTGAAGCTCCATCAAAGTACATAGACCATTGGGATCCTTCCTCAGGTCCTTCATCCGGTCCAGGTTCTTCACAGTCAGTCACTATCATGATATTCTCATCCGGGAATTCAAAGTTCATAGACTGGTAGTCGTCCACTGCCTGATGTGCCAGATGATCTGCCAACACACTTCCCTTGATTGCCTTTTGGGTCGTATATTGTATGTCGTACTCAGTCAAGATCATCTGCCATCTTGCTATTCTTCCGGACAAGGCAGGCTTTTCGAAGATATACTTGATTGGATCCATCTTTGATATCACTAGAGTAGTGTGAGTCAGCATATACTGTCTCAGCCGGCGAGCAACCCATGCCAAAGCGCAGCAAGTTTTCTTAAGCAACGAGTATCGGGTCTCGCAGTCGGTAAACTTTTTGCCAAGGTAATAAATAGCATGCTCTTTTCGGTCAGACTCGTCATGCTGCCCTAGCACACACCCCATTGAATTGTCGAGTACTGTCAAGTATAAGATCAGAGGTCTCCCTTCAACTGGAGGCATCAGAATAGGTGGCTCTTGGAGATACTCTTTGATCCTTTTGAAAGCGGCCTGGCATTCATCGTTCCATCTTACCACTTGATCTTTCTTCAGTAACTTGAAGATTGGCTCACAAGTAGCAGTCAGGTGTGAGATGAATCGGGCAATATAGTTCAATCGTCCCAAAAAGCCTCTGACTTCTTTTTCTGTTCGGGGAGCTGGCATTTCCTGTATAGCCATCACCTTGGCAGGATCCACTTGAATGCCTTTATCACTTACGATGAAACCCAGCAGCTTACCAGATCTCACCCCGAAGGTGCACTTGTTCGGGTTTAACCTCAGCTTGTACAACTTCAACCCGTCAAATAGCTTCTGAAGATGGTCCAGATGTTATTCCTCAGTCTGGGATCTTGCAATCATGTCATCGATGTATACCTCAATCTCATGATGGATCATGTCATGGAACAAAGCGACCATGGCGCACTGATACGTTGCCCCATCATTCTTCAATCCAAAAGGCATGACCTTGTAGTAAAAGGTACCCCATTGAGTAACAAAGGTTGTCTTCTCCATATCCTCGGGAGCCATTTTAATCTGATTATAACCAGAGAAACCATCCATAAAGGAGAAGACCTTATGTTGTGCAGTGTTGTCAACCAGAACGTCGATATGAGGCAGAGGGAAATCATCCTTGGGACTTGCCCTGTTCAGATCCCTATAATCGACACATATTCGAAATTTAGCATCCTTCTTCGGCACAAGAGCCACATTGGCCACCCACTGTGGGTAAGAAGTAACTGCTAGAAAACCGGCGTCAAACTGCTTCATCACTTCAGCCTTGATTTTCTCAGACATATCTGGGCGCATTCGTCGGACTTTCTGTTTCACTAGAGGACAGTCTTCCTTGGTAGGCAACCGGTGAACCACAATGTCGGTATCCAACCCAGGCATATCTTCATAAGACCAGGCAAAGATCTCAACATAGTCACGCAGCATCTGAATCAGCCGTTGCTTAACACTAGACTCCAGATTTGCACCAATCTTGACCTCTTTCTTGTCTATCTTTGTACCCAGATTCACTGTTTCCACTGGCTCTTCATGTGGCTGTATAGCCCTCTCTTCCTGAAGTAACAGTCTAGCAAGTTCACCAGGCACTTTGCAATTATTTTCACCTTCGTATTCGTCTAAGTTGATCGGACTTTCGAAGTCATAACCGGCAATAGCAGAGTCGTTATCAGTGGGATCCAGAGTGGATGTAGACCTGTATATGTGAGTATGTGTAAAATAGCTGTTTTGCAAGATAAAAAGAAAAACAAGGAGCGCAAAATTTGAAATGCAAGAAACGTCCAATGCTTTTATTAATGATATATGGAGATGACAAATATCAAGCCCTCATAAACAGAGCCACAGTGCCTCGGGTAAGACATCGGGACGTAAAGTTTAAAAAATTGTCTGTTACAAATTCAAAACAAAAGTCTCATTACTGGGTAATATAAGAAACTGGCATAGAATCCTCCGCTGTCCAATTTCTCAATCCACCGTCGGTAGTCGGGTAAATCCAGCTGTCAATGTCAAACTCTTCATCATCATCATCCCCGATAGCATTCACTTCTGCGTCATGTTTTGGAATAGGAGCCGTTATGACATTAGGCTTTTCAGGCGCTTCGAAATCAATCTCCTTGGCATCAATCAAATCCTGTACTTTATTCTTCAGGACCCAGCAGTCATTTGTATCATGCCCCGGGCTATCGGAGTGAAAACGCAACGGGCGTTCAGATTATACAGCGGTGACATTGTATTGGGATTCTTCGGGGATTCCTTCGGAATCACCAAGTTGGTCTTTAACAACTGCGGCAGAATCTGAGACTGGGTCATATGGAGCTGAGTGAACTATCTTCGCAACCTCTCGGCTCTTGGCTGATTGTTGCATTGTGTGGCAACAATTGGTCTTGAAATAACCACCGCATTAACCGCTTGGCGGCATTCAGGTCAATTCTGGCTTTTTGAGCTATAAACTGCGTTGGATTCCTTCTTAAAAGGCTTCTTCTCGGTACCTGACGAAGCACCCTTCTGTATTTTGCCGCTCTTAATACCGGCTTTAACTCTTTCCCCAGTCATTAGTAACTCAGTAAACCCAGACAATGAACTTCCAATCAGATGGTTGAAATACGGACCAGACAAGGTCCCTAGAAACATGTCCACTAACTCCCTGTCAGCCAGTGGGGGTTGTACTCTTCCAGCAAGGTCCCTCCATTTCTGAGCGTAGTCTTTGAAACCTTCGCTCGCACCCATAGACATACCCTGAAGTTGGGTACGCGTGGGAGCAAGGTCGGCATTATATTGGTACTGCTTGTAAAAAGCAGCAGCAAGGTCCTTCCAATTACGGACGCTAGCTCCTTCTAGTTGGTAGAACCATTCAAGCTGAGTCCCTGAGAGACTATCTTGAAAGAAATGGATCCAGAGGTTCTTATCAGCAGTATATGGCTGGATCTTCCTAACATACGAACGGAGGTGTAGCTTTGGGCAGGAGACCCCGTCGTATTTAGCAAAGGCTGGTGCTTTAAACTTGTGGGGGATCACCACCCCAGATGAAAAACCCAAATCTCCGAAGTCCAACCCAGGTACCTTCTGGACCTCCATTGCGCTCAAACGGTCTTCGAGTTGCTTATACATGTCCTCAGCCAGAGGATACTGGTCTTCATCAAAGTCAGTTTCATTGTCAGATACCACAGGGCTAGGAACCCTCCTTTCTTCTTGGTTCTCTCCCCCTCCAGATGAGTGAGATAAGTCAACATCCTGCAAATTGTTCCCGAATCTGCGACCCATATTCAGGAAGACTGTCTTCTTCTTCTTTTTCTTCTTCTTATCCTTCAAGATAAGAGTCTTCAGATCTTGCTGACCCTTGGCCAAGTTCATGAACATTTCCTGAAACTGGGCGTTCTGAGCTTGCAGAGCCTTGATAGCTTGATCAGTTGATGTTTCAGAAGACATGATGTACTGAAATAAACAACGAAGAAAATGAGAAACCTGTAAGGGTACCTGTAATGAGGTGCATGGGAATGATATGTGTATGATATGATTTCAAAGACTTTAGGGATTCAAATTCGTAAACCAAAATGAAACACACTTTATTAGATAACAAACTTGAAACAATGTTTGACAAATGCCTTTAAGGCGTTACAAAAAGAAATACTGAAAAGTAAATCAAAGCTAGAAATAACAAAAGACAGCAGCGCTCCCATGGTCGTTTTCCGTTGGTGCTGACATAGTCGTTGAGGACCTTCTCATTCTCCAGCTTCCTTGTAAGCTTTAGGATCTTCCGCTCCTTCTCATGATACTTTTCTCTGTAAGTATCCCGCTCTTCCCTTAGTTGGATCCAAGACCTCTTTAATGCCTCAATTTCAGTAGGCATGTATGGATGGAGGATGGTAGGAGGAACCCCTTCTTCATCAGTACTCTCAATAATTATCGGTAAGACAACTTCGTAGGGCATTCCCAACTTTTGGGCACAGGTTCGAACCCACTGGAGATACGGTTCCATCGGAAGAGAGGTCTTCATTCCTAGCTCGTGCGGATCAGACCTGTGAACCCTATTCCAAACTCGTATGAACCTGCGGAGATGCTCTTCACTATCCCCTTGGAAGTCAAAAACAATGCTCGAAAGCAACAACTCATGAGGTCCGTCCCTTCTAGCTCGCCCAAACTATCGTAAGGCCAGACAAGGATTATAGGTGATTCCTCCTTTAATTCCAAGCAAAGGAACATTGGGGTATTCTCCGCACCGGTCAATAACAACTACTTCTTCCATGTCTTTAGTAGTCCAAATGATGTCCGTGTGAGCCAAGGACATAATTATGTAGGCCCAACTCATGCCTTCCTTGTTCTTCAAAACAGATTTGGGGAGGTGAGAAATAAACCACCTCGCCAGCAATGGTGCACAACACATAAGGGTTCCCCATTTCTGAGCAGTACGGGCATAGAGAGTATGCAGAATATCACCCAAGAGAGTGGGCACTGGATTACGGGACATGAAAATCCTCACTGCGTTCACATCAACAAAGGAATCTGAATTGGGAAACAAAACCAACCCATAAATAAGAAGAGCTAGAATGTCTTCAAATGGCTGAAAGTCTAGACTGTCCCAGAACTGATTAGCCTGATCAACCAAGAATTTATCCAAGAAGCCTTTTGTCCCACTCCGAGTCTTCCAGTTAGTCATTACCTCAGCCTTTGTCAAATGTAGGGTTGTAGTAACATCTTCTGGCCTAAGAGCTTTCTCCCAACCTGTAAATGGCGTATGCTCTAGAATAGAAATACCAAGTAGATCAGAGAACTCTTCCAAAGTAGGGACCAACTGATAGTCCGGGAAGGTGAAGCAATGGTATAGTGGGTCAAAGAACTGGCACAAGACACTCATCATTTGCTCATCCAATCTGGAAGTGACCAAACCAAGGAGGTGCCCATGTCTTCTGTCAAAAGAGGAAGTGTCAGAAACCTTGGAAACCAAATCTCTAAGCTGAGTAGGAATCTGAACAAAACTGATCCGAATAATGTTTCTACGCATAGGTTCCATGACCTACAAAACAGAACAAAGATGAATCCTATTGGTCTTTGAAATGGTTAGTCCAATGCAATATGCATGCAATGTCATGATGCATGATGTTATGATAGAACACACCATAAGTATTCACAGATAGTAAACATGATAAGGGCAAACAAGTCACACAGATAGCCCTTAGATTTCAGGCTGGCAAGGAGTTTAGGTATTACCTTCTTTCAGTTTAGTTGGTTCAACCTGTCCTAGAAATAGTAACCGGGTTCTAGAGGATCTCAATATCACTGACCACCCTCGATCGGTCATAATTCCAGTTTAGCAACCTTTTCTTGCAGCCGGAATCATCGCGAGAGTTTGGTCTCAATGAGTGTAGCATACTGCTACTTTTCTATGGCCAAGTTGGTCAATTATAGGTTCTAAGGTCAGTTGGTGCTTAATGACCCCTTAGAAGACCCATATTCTCCTTGTTCCATCACAAGGGATATCGGTACAAACTAAAATGCCACACCAATGTAGCTACTGCTTTAACCGTATCGGTCTATGCCGTACAGTTCCCTCACAGTATATTGCTACTTACCTAAAAGGTATCCCCAGATCCGGGTTAAGATCTATAGTAACTCCGATTCAAACCCACAAAGATAAAGCATACAAATCAAGCAATTGAAAACATTATAATGAACTATTCCTAAGGTACACACCACTTATTAATTCCCCAGCAGAGTCGCCAGTTCTGTGATACGGTGGGAAGAACTGACTATTTTTTGGAATGTTGGTTTGAATTTTGCGTTTGTTTTTGCAAAATGTCGCGGTAAGCAAGAGTTGCCACCGACTTTTATTTTATCCAACAAGGAAAGGAAAAAAAGCACAGAAAAATTCTTTTTTTTTGAGATTTTCTAGGTACGGGGGGTAGATTATAGAAAGGGAAGGTATTAACACCCTTTCTATCCGTAGTTATCTACGGGCTCTTAGGTACTTGCTCATCATTTTCAAAATGTTTTCTTTGTGCTTGTAGGTTTTGAAAAGTTTTGTTTTTAACTTCGATTTAACTCTTGCTTCTGTCTTCAAGAGTGTAATGAAGTGTTTTTGAAAACTTGTTTGTAAAAGGAGTGTAAGTGTGAAAAAGTTTTGTTTTGGATGAGCAAGTATCTAAGAACTAATCTACCTACTCGAAAAAAGGAATCGTTCTATGCTAATTTCCTTTAGACAATGCTATCCCACTATTAGTGAGTAGGTAGCACCGTCGTTGGAGTTTGAGGGTCAATTCGAATGAGGGACTTACGGTCACTAAAGCAATGTTAGGATACCTTAGCGGTAACCCTAATGTCTTAGATCATTTATCTGAGACAACCATTTTGAGGCAACTATTTTGAGGCAACTATGATCTTCTAGACAAGAGGGTGACCTCTAAAACAACCTATACTCAATAACCGTGTACGAAGGCAACCAAGTGGGGTGTACCCTAAGAGTGCGCATGTGCGAGTGTGTTGATTTCAGATATTTTTATCTTTGCACATGTTAAGGGTGATCTAACTATTTTTTTAAATTAGGCATTCATTCTTGTCATGCAAGCCCTATTATCAAACATCTAACAGTTGTATAGTTTGTAGAAATTAAAGGTGCGGAAATTAAACTAATTATTACAAGGCGTCAAGTATTTACATCGACAAAAACAACCCTTTGAAAATGAAAAGCAGAAAAATAAATAAAATGTCCTAATTATTTATTACAAACCAGGAGCAGATACATTAATTGGATAAAGAAAAATAAAGCGCAACGTGAAATTAAATCGGATGCGAAATTAGGGTTTTGACCCTTTTTAAAAGAAAATGCTTTTTGTTGTCTTTATTTTAAGAAAAGAAATTAAGTCCTAAATTAAATACTAAATTGATTATTAAATAAATTAATTAATGAAAAATAATAAATGACGTATTTTTGGATGTTTTGATATTTTAAGAAAGAAAACAAAAAAATTAAATTAGAGTTAAAACCTAATGATTTCTAATTAATTTTAAATATTTACAAAATAAATTAAAGTTATTCTAGAATTAAAAACCTAATTGATTAGTTAATATTTATTAACAAAAATAGATTTTTTTTGAATTTTAATTGGGATAAAAATATTTTTTGGTGATTTTTTGATAAAAAAAGAAAATTTGTTTATTGGTTAGAAATTAATTAAAAATAATAAAATAATAAATGAAAATAAACAAAATAAAGAAAGTAAAGAAATTGGGCCCGGGATTTAGAGGTGTGGAAAGCAATTATTTTGGCCCAAATATGCTGATCCATTGGACTTTTTGTGATCCTGTGCACATGCGTTGACTAGCCTTTTGGTACACCTTTGATGCTGACCACCAGATCTGGCCATCTGGCCATCTGGCATACTGAAGAGTGAGGGATTATGATGGTCTCCTGGCATGTGTGTACACTAGATTACCTGAAAACAAATATGAAAATGCAAATTGCTGGAGGCAGGGATCGAACCCCTGACTTCCAGCCTTTGGATCCTTAAGGCTAACGTGGCTACCACTGGAACGCTTGTGTTCATTTGTTATAATAATGCAAAACAATTATAATATAGAAAAAATGAAATTTAATGGACAAAAATTAAAAAAAGGCGCGCTGGTTTGAATGGACAAATGGGAGGATGACACGACTGCTTCTTCTTCCTCTCTCCGTGGCCAAAAATCAAAACACCTATACCAACAGACAAAGGTCCGTCACTACAAGCTTGTCCACCCTCAAAATCTTGCACAGACCATAAAAATGGACTCTAAGAGCATGGTTATATTCGTCTCAACCTACTGATCACAACCATAGCCATTATGTAGGCTAATTGTACCTGAAAACAAAAGCCCCAAAAAACTCCACGAAACCCTAATCATGGTGAATCACAGTATAGGTTATGTAAATGAAATTGACTAATGTAAAAAGCTTGCAAATGGCATGGTGATCACAAATATGCAATTATTTCATATTAACAATGCCTAATTTACGAAATATGAAATCAAGAACAGGGCGGCTTCGTGAACGACTTACAGCGCTTGAGAGGGTCTAAAAACGCGTGGTCTTGGTTGCTTTCGCTTGTGGAGATGGCCAGGAAGAGATTGAGACAATTGCCAAGCCTTGAAATTTCCTCTAGGATTGATTTCAAATTCACACTTTTTCTTGATTTTTGCCAATTTGGTTCTGCCTCTAGAACTGATCTCCAACCCTTATTCTTGTCTGCCTCGCTTCCTTATGTATTGTACAATACATTAGGTTAAAATTTGCTGTCCAAATCTTCCTCTATTGATGATTTGATATTTGATTTGATTCTCTTTCAAAGCTTTCCAAATTTGATCCAAATCACATCTTTTTGTACACTTATGCCTTGATACGAGTTTGGAAAGGTGCTAGGTGTGTAACAAGACCTGAAATGATCACAAGATCTTTAGTTTTCAATGTTTTTGATTTTATGTGATTTTATTTGATTTAAAATGAATTAATTTAAATAAAAACCAAATTAAATAATAAAAATATGATATGGACACATGGCCAAGGCTGGAGCACGTGGGCTACAATGCCAACTCAAAACAAGTGAAAAAGAATGGGCCCATTTGGCAAAAATTGAAGTTTTGAGGACAATTGACTTTTGGCAATTTTGCAAAAAAGTCCAACTTCAACAATGCATAAATTCCTAAATTTTGAACTTTTGGAGGTGTTCTTGGACTTTTTATAAATCTTGAGATGTCCTATAATCAACCCTTTTGGTCTCATCTCATTTTGATATTCCATTCTCAAGTTAGAAGCTTTGACAAAAAAGGTCTTTTTGTTGACTTTAAAAAAAAATGACCTATAATGTCAAAATTCATAACTTCTTGTGAGTGCATATTTTGATCTTGGGGTATGAATATGGATTGTATGGAATTTCATCCTATTAAAAATGAGCTTTGGATGGGTCATTTCTCATAAAGTATGAGAAAGTTATGCTTGGTCAAAGTTGAGTTGACTTTTCCTACAAAACCCTAATTTAACAACTTTTGAATCTTGATGAATTTTGAGCAATCCTTGATGAATCATGATCAACCCTTGATCAAATGATGAAATATCCTTCAAAATGAGAATGTTGACAAAAAATCTTGAAGTTTGACTATATTTGGGTCACAATTGACTTTTGCCCTAACACAGTCGATTTTTGGACCTTTTGAGCAATTGAATGAGCAAAATTCCTCTGCAAGGCTTGAAACTTGACATGGATGATCTTGAGAACATATTAGGACATTGGTGAGAACTTGGGGTCACTTGGACTCAAGGATCTTGATGCAACACAAAACCCTAATTTGAGTAGACTGCCTTAGGAGAGAGCTTGTCTGGCCAACCCTTGGACTACTTTGAGCAATTTGGAGATCTTTCTTGCAATGTTTTGAGAAATATGGGAGGGAAAATTTTTGGGTACAACAGCTGCCCCTGTTCAATCTTCTTAAACCCGAGGATGTAGATTGGCTTTCGTGCCTTTCGTGATCTGAAGGTGGAAGAGGATTGAACACTAGAGTGCCCAGAAATTTGCACTCGCATGAAGTGGTAGTTGCTTTGTGATGTTGGGAATGGGCTTACAGATGCCGTTTAGATAAGTGTCGATCGCATAAGAGATTCCTTAGCGAGAGCTTGCATACCTGCTGTTGAGGAAGATTCCGCTGGGGAAGTCTGATCTTTGTTGAGGGAAAGGAACTCACCCATAATTCAACTGGGGGGAAACATCTTCGTCGAGATTTAAGAACTCGCCCGTAATTCAACTGAGAAAACTTCTCTGCCGAGATTTAGGAACTCGTATGTAATTCAACGGAGGAACACTTTTGTCGAGATTTAGGAACTCATCTGTACTTCAACTGAGAAAACATCTCTGCTGAGTTTTAAGAACTCGTCCATAATTCAACTGGGGAAACATCTTCGTCGAGATTTAAGAACTCGCCCGTAATTCAACTGAGAAAACTTCTCTGCTGAGATTTAGGAACTCGTCTATAATTCAACGGAGGAACACTTTTGTCGAGATTTAGGAACTCGTCTGTACATCAACTGAGAAAACATCTCTACTGAGTTTTAAGAACTCGTCAGTAATTCAAGTGGGGAAGCATCTTCGTCGAGATTTAAGAACTCGCCCGTAATTCAACTGAGAAAACTTCTCTGCTGAGATTTAGGAACTCGTCTATAATTCAACGGAGGAACACTTTTGTTGAGATTTAGGAACTCGTCTGTACTTCCACTGAGAAAACATCTCTGCTGAGTTTTAAGAACTCGTTCGTAATTCAACTGGGGAAACATCTTCGTCGAGATTTAAGAACTCGCCCGTAATTCAACTGAGAAAACTTCTCTGCTGAGATTTAGGAACTCGTCTGTAATTCAACGGAGGAACACTTTTGTCGAGATTTAGGAACTCATCTGTACTTCAACTGAGAAAACATCTCTGCTGAGTTTTAAGAACTCGTCCATAATTCAACTGGGGAAACATCTTCGTCGAGATTTAAGAACTCGCCCGTAATTCAACTGAGAAAACTTCTCTGCTGAGATTTAGGAACTCGTCTATAATTCAACGGAGGAACACTTTTGTCGAGATTTAGGAACTCGTCTGTACATCAACTGAGAAAACATCTCTGCTGAGTTTTAAGAACTCGTCAGTAATTCAACTGGGGAAGCATCTTCGTCGAGATTTAAGAACTCGCCCGTAATTCAAATGAGAAAACTTCTCTGCTGAGATTTAGGAACTCGTCTATAATTCAACGGAGGAACACTTTTGTTGAGATTTAGGAACTCGTCTGTACTTCCACTGAGAAAACATCTCTGCTGAGTTTTAAGAACTCGTCCGTAATTCAACTGGGGAAACATCTTCGTCGAGATTTAAGAACTCGCCCGTAATTCAACTGAGAAAACTTCTCTGCTGAGATTTAGGAACTCGTCTGTAATTCAACGGAGGAACACTTTTGTCGAGATTTAGGAACTCATCTGTACATCAATTGAGAAAACATCTCTGCTGAGTTTTAAGAACTCGTCCGTAATTCAACTGGGGAAACATCTTCATCGAGATTTAAGAACTCGCCCGTAATTCAACTGAGAAAACTTCTCTGCTGAGATTTAGGAACTCATCTGTAATTCAATGGAGGAACACTTTTGTCGAGATTTAGGAACTCGTCTGTACTTCAACTGAGAAAACATCTCTGCTGAGTTTTAATAACTCGTCCGTAATTCAACTGGGGAAACATCTTCGTCGAGATTTAAGAACTCGCCCGTAATTCAACTGAGAAAACTTCTCTGCTGAGATTTAGGAACTCGTCTGTAATTCAATGGAGGAACACTTTTGTCGAGATTTAGGAACTCATCTGTACTTCAATTGAGAAAACATCTCTGCTGAGTTTTAAGAACTCGTCCGTAATTCAACTGGGGAAACATCTTCGTCGAGATTTAAGAACTCGCCCGTAATTCAACTGAGAAAACTTCTCTGCTGAGATTTAGGAACTCGTCTGTAATTCAACGGAGGAACACTTTTGTCGAGATTTAGGAACTCGTCTGTACTTCAACTGAGAAAACATCTCTGCTGAGTTTTAAGAACTCGTCTGTAATTCAACTGGGGAAACATCTTCGTCTAGATTTAAGAACTCGCCCGTAATTCAACTGAGAAAACTTCTCTGCTGAGATTTAGGAACTCGTCTGTAATTCAACGGAGGTAAAAGCTTCATAGCTTTGAATTTTGTGAGAATTTAACCGCATCCTTCCTGAAAGGTAAAGGTTAGTTGTATGTAATCCATGATATGTATCAGGCAATGATGTTCTCAAAATAAATGAGATTATGTTGTATGATGCGTATATGCATGTGTCATGATGTATGGAAGTGTAATGTTTTTAGCTGGGGAAAATATATCCCGGATAGCTGCTGGAGAAAAGAGATGAATTCTTCGTTTCCGCTGGGGATAGAGAATGAAGATGATTGTGAGAATAAACCTGCAGGAGAGGATAACTCCGCTGGGGAATAAACTGATGAGGAGATTATTCTGTGGGGAAGAGATGCTCTGTTGAGGATTTCGCTGATAAATTCAGATGGGGAAGAATTACCGTTGCTGGTGATACTGAATCCTGTTGGGGATTCGAGTTTATGCTTGTGAAAGGAATGAACTCCACTGGGGATGATATTTCAGTTGAGATGTCCTCTAATCAACCATTTTGGTCTCATCTCATTTTGATATTCCATGCTCAAGTTATAAGCTTTGACAAAAAAGGTGTTTTTGTTGACTTTCAAAAATGACCTATAATGTCAAAATTCATAACTTCTTGTGAGTGCATATTTTGATATTGGGGTATGAAGATGGATTGTAGGTAATTTCGTCCTCTTAAAAATTATCTTTGGATGGGTCATTTCTCATAAAGTATGAGAAAGTTATGCTTGTTCAAAGTTCAGTTGACTTTTCCTGCAAAACCCTAATTTATCAACTTTTGAATCTTGATGAATTTTGAGCAATCCTTGATGAATCATGATCAACCATTGATCAAATGATGAAATATCCTTCAAAATGATAATGTTGACAAAAAATCTTGAAGTTTGACTGTATTTGGGTCACAGTTGACTTTTGCCCTAGCACAGTCGATTTTTGGACCTTTTGAGCAATTGAATGAGCAAAATTCCTCTCCAAGGCTTGAAACTTGACATGGATAATCTTGAGAACATATTAGGACATTGGTGAGAACTTGGGGTCACTTGGACTCAAGGATCTTGATGTAACACAAAACCCTAATTTGAGTAGACTGCCTTAGGAGAGAGCTTGTCTGGCCAACCATTGGACTACTTTGAGCAATTTGGAGATCTTTCTTTCAATGTTTTGAGAAAAATGGGAGGGAAAATTTTGGGGTACAACAGGATGGAATAGGAACTTAAATATTACAACCATATTTAATAATAATGAAAGAAATGTAAGAAACAGTGTAAAAAGAAGGAAAATGCATTTTTGAACTATTATGTGTCGACACAAGCTCACATGCATCAACACATAACTCTCCTTGCCCCTGTATTGGCAAATCAACTCAGTATGAGTCGATACATAATGGTATGTGTTGACTCATACACTGCATGTGTCGACTCATACGTGATTTGTGTCGACTCATACACTGTTTTTTCCTTCTGTTTTGGGCCTGTAAAGCAGTATGTATCGACTCATACAACTATGTGTCGACTCATACAACTATGTGTCGACTCATACACTATTTTTTCCTTCTGTTTTGGGCCTGTAAAGAAGTATGTATCGACTCATACAGCTATGTGTCGACTCATACACTATTTTTTCCTTCTATTTTGGGCATGTAAAGCAGTATGTATCGACTCATACAGCTATGTGTCGACTCATACTGTCATTTTTTCTATTCCAACATTGTTTTTCTGCATACATGGGTTAGTTCTCAACACATAATGAAAAGAATGGAAGATAAACAAAAGTTTAGCTTCAAGGATAATGGTTACTACACTTTGTCTCCAAAAAAGGAATTACTAATTATGCTTGAAATGAAGAACTAAAGTCAAGAAACTTATGTTGGAGCTAGATCTTATATTTTGAGTTTGATTTGGTTGTTTTGAATGTTCTGGAACTTTGGAAAAGAAAGAAGAGGTGTTGTAGAAGCTTGTTCTTGAGTTTGGACAATTTTTAGGTGATGTATGTGAGGTTCTTAAATTCTTGGATAGAGTTTGCAAAGAATCTTACTAGAAAAGATAGAGTTGCTATTTATGCAATGTCATGATGTATGTAGTGCATTGTGTAATGATGTTCTTAAAGCAAATGAGAGTGTGCCATACGCGTTTCGCATGCATATGCTATGATAAATGATGTATGAATATGAGATGTTGTTGAAGTGTATCGGTAGCTTCGTATAACATTTTTGACAGGGGAAGTAAACCCCAGACTACTGCTGAGGATGGCGACAATAACTCTTCAATCTTGTTTAGAATATCTTTGCTGGGGAATTTGATTTCTGCTTGGGGAGAAGAGTTCAATAACATTGTTTGTTCATCGCTCTACTGGGGAGTTATATTCTTATATACCCTGACTGAGGATAAAAGAGATGGATAACCTTCTGAGGTGTTGTCTGACCGAGTTTTTGACATGGATGTTGTGATACGGTGAGAGAACTGACTTAGGTGTTTGCGTTTGATTGCAATTGTTGTAGATAGCAAGAGTCGCCACTGACTTTTCTTTTATCCAATAAAGGAAAGGGTGAAAAGAACAGGAAAGACCTTTAAAGATGTTTTCTTGAGTTCGGGGGGTAGGTTATGAAAATGGAAGGTATTAACACCCTTTTCATTCGTAGTTATCTTCGGGCTCTTAGTTGCTTGCAAGATTATTTGAAAATGCTTTGCTTGAAAATATGCTTTGTGGTGTAAGTTTGAAAATATTTTGCAAAATGCCTTTGTTGTGACTAACTTTGTAATGATTCTCGTCTCTATAAGAATGCGTACAAAGTGTTGGTTTTAAAAATAGTTCAAAGAGATGTTTGTTTTTGAAGATGTTTTGAAAGTGTAAGTGTGGAAATGGCTTTAGTTTAAGAGCAAGCAACTACGAGCTTCCTACCTCCTCAAAAGGTATATATTCTTTTCGTCCTCCTTTAGATGTTGCTATCTTACCATTGATTGATAAGAAGCCCCATTATTGTATGTGAAGGGACGAGCGTAGGTCTATTACATAGTCATAGAAGGAAACTTATGAGACGTCTTAGCAATTTTCTAAAGGGACTAGATCGTTTACCGAAGGCAACATCGAGGTACATCGAGGGACTACGATCTTTTTTATCGAGGGTCTTTGCTAAAATGCCCATATTCGAGGGACATGACTATTTTCTGAGGCAACAAGCGAGGTTACCCTAGAGGTGCACGTGTGTGAATAGTTTGTTTGATTGCATGCATTTTTGTCTTTGAAATTTAGGTTTTTCTACTTGTTGACTTTATCTTGCCATACACACCCTAATTACTAACAATTTATATTAAAGCGGTAAATTGTGGAAATTAAAGTCCTAAGCTATTACATCACTTTAGGGGATGGGGGATACAAATATACAAATCGGGGGCAGAAAGCAATAAAAGTCCTAATTATTACAACCATATTGAATAGCAACGAAAGAAAATATATAGAAAATATAAAGACAAAAAATAGCGCAAAAGAGAGAAAGAATAAGTCTTTCGATTCATGCAGCACGTTTGAAGCATGTGTCCTTCGATTTACACACCCCTTTTGTTTTTTTTCGTTTGGGACTACAAGTTAGTGTGTATCAAAGCATACACCCTTGGATTCACACCTTTTTTTCTTCGTTTGGACCTGCAAAGCAATATGTTTGAAGTATGCACCCTTCGATTAACACACCCCTTTTGTTTTCTTTCGCTTGGGACTGTGAAGCAGTGTGTATCAAAGCCTGCATCCTTCAATTCACACAACCACTTTTCCTTTCGTTTGGGCCTGTAAAGCAGTATGTTCGAAGCCTAAGGCTTTATGTTGAACCATGTTGTTATTTTTTACTCCAACATTGTTTTATGGTCTGTACAGGTTAGTTCTTGACAATAAAGGAAAACAAACAAAAAGGGTAGAAACGAAAACAAACAAAAAGTTATCAATGTTGCTTGAAATGAAAGGTTTAATGTCAGGAGGACTTACCTTGAATCTGGAGTTGGTGTTTTGAACTTTGAGTTATTGCCCTGGATATTTTTGAATTCGAAAGCTAAGAACAGGGCTATTGTGTTTCTTTGGCTCTAGATTCGAAAGAAAAGAAAATAAATGTTGTGTTTCTTTGGTTCTGGATTTCAAAGAAAAGAAACAAAGGTGTGGGTTTTTTGGTTCTGGGTTTAAGAGTGTTTTAAATGTTCTCTCCTCTCTTTTCCTTGTCAACAAACCTCTCTCCACCCACTAAAAATCCACCCTTAGATGTGTTGTGAAATATCTTATTTATAGATGAAGTTTGGCTAAGATTTGGAGGGGAAAACAAATGAAATTTGAACAGTTTGGGTATGCTGTTTTCATAGCTTTTGAGGTGCAGCTCTTATATGCTAGTTTGGTGTAAATTAGGAGCAGCATAGCGGGACTGTTTTGTAGCATTTTGGAGTGTTGTGGCAGCTTGGTGCAGGGTTGTTTCATTGCAGCATAACAAACTGTTTTTTGATGTGGTTTTAGGTTGTTATATGGACAGTGCAGCAAGCATGGGCTTGGCATCAAATAGGACTTCATTCAGCAGCTTTCGACTAGGCTCATCAAAAGACAAAACACCAATTGTGCACTCTTCGAATGGACCCATTGTATGTCTTTCAAATAGACCAATTGTATGTCCTTCAAATGGTCCAAATGCACGTTCTTCGAATGGACCATATTGTATGTCCATCTAATGGTCCAAATGCATGTTCTTCGAATGGACCATATTGTATGTCCTTTGAATGGTCCAAATGTATGTTCTTCGAATGGACCACATTGTATGTCCTTCGAATGGTCCAAATGCATGTTCTTCTAATGGACCATATTGTATGTCCTTCGAATGGCCCAAATGCATGTTATTCAAATGGATCATATTGTATGTCCTTCAAATGGTCCAAATGCATATTCTTCAAATAGACCATACGGTATGTCCTTCGAATGATCCAAATGCATGTTCTTCGAATGGACCATATTCATCTGAATGTACCATTCGAAGCAGGTTGCTCGAAGGAAGCCAATGCCCAGTCGAAGCTTTTGTGAATTGAAGCAAGCTTGCTTTTTTCTTCAATTTTGTCAAAAAAATCATTTTTATCTGCTTTTCCCTTTCAACAGTTTCCTCTTTGACTTGATGCTTAAAAAAAACAATATGATCCTTGGAAACTATATGGGGCATAAAAAATCGAATTGTACTTGTGCAAACTTGAACTTTTGAAAATCCTTGCTAGAAAAGTCTTAAAAAGAGAGAGGATAAATTTTGGGGTACAACAGCTGCCCCTGTTCAATCTTCTTAAACCTAAAAAGCGAGGATGGCACATCGTCATTCGTAGCTTGAAGGTAGAAGATGATTGAACACTAGAGTGCCCAAAAATTTGCACTCGACCCTGTGTTAGTTGATTGTGTAGGGAATGGGCTTAAAGATGCCATTTGGAGAGATGATAGAGAGTTGTCGGAGATGGGCTTATAGATGCCATCCAAAGGTAATTGTTGATAGGAATATTAGAACGAGTCTATGCTTGACTGTATCTCGAAGAATGCTTTTCATGATTCCGTCTCTGAAGGGGAAATGCTTTTCAGAACGAAGCGTTGAAGGAGATGCTTTTCAGAATAAAACTTATGAAGGAGATGCTTTTCAGAATAAAACTTCTGAAGGAGATGCTTTTCAGAATGAATTGCTGAAGGGGAAATGCGTTCCAGAACTCCTCTGAAGGAAATACTCGCTAGAACTCAGTCTCTGGGGAAAATGCTTTTCAGGATTCCGTATCTGAAGGGGAAATTCTTTTCAGAACGAAGCGCTGAAGGAGATGCTTTTCAGAATAAAACTTCTGAAGGAGATGCTTTTCAGAATAAAACTTCTAAATGAAATGACTTGGTCGTGTAGATAGTCACCCTGTTTTTCGGGAATTGATCCATAACTTGTTCATGTAGATAGTTGTCATGTCTTGTTTCAGGTATTAATCTACAATCAGGTATTCACAGATAGTTGTCCTGTCTTGTTTCAGGTATTAATCTGGAACTTGTTTTTTGTTGGTCGTAGAGATAGTTGCCCTGGCTTATTTTAGGAATTAATATCTGACCTATTTGAAAGAAATATAGTTTCCCCGGCTTATTTCAGGAGTTAATCTTCAATCTGCTCATGTAGATAGTTGTCCTGTCTTGCTTCAGGTATTAATCTACAATCAGTCGCTCACAAATAGTTGTCTTGTCTTGCTTCAGGTATTAATCTGGAACTTTTTTTTGTTGGTCATAGAGATAGTTGCCCTGGCTTGTTTCAGGAATTAATCTCTGACCTTTTGAGAAATGGTTGTGGTATTTGCCAAAAGAGGATTTTTGTTGATTGCCTTTTCCTGCAAGGAAGAGGGTTAGTTGCATACAAATGTATGCATGGCTTGATGATGTTCTCAAAATAAATGATATTATGCATTTGTCATGTATGTAATATGATTGTATGAATGTGAAATATTTGTTGAAATGTATCTTTTCTTCGGAAAATAAATCCTTGACAAATGTTGGGGAGCTTTGGGAAGTTAAATCCTGGAATGCTGTTGGGGATGAAGAGTATGCATATCTTCAAACCTTGTTTAGAATGTTTCCACTGGGGATTCCCATTTTGTTGTTTGAGGAGAAATCCGCTGGGGAAGATTGGCTTTGGCTTGAGAAACTCTATGGAGAGTGTTGATTTTTGCTTGAGGGAAAGAGTTCAGGAATTCTAGTCGTCCGTTGCTCTAGTGGGGAGTTATACTCTTGATTGGAGAGAATGGAAGTTAACAACTTGTTGGGGATAAAGAAGTTAACTGTTATCTGGTCGGCTTCCAGGCTTTGCAGCAACTCACTGGGAATAGTGGCAAACTCTACTGGGGAGGAGGAGTTTCGTCCATTAATTTGTAGTCGTCTAAAAAACAAACTCAACCTGGGGAATTTACAGTTGGTTGGGGAAATAAACCATGTTGAAGATAATATTTTCATGACCTGCCGGGGAGGTGTTTTCTTTAGGGAGAAATCCGCGCGGTTCCCTCTCTCCTTTTTTTAGACCAACTCAGCTGGGGATGAAGAATGTGATTCTTCGTTATTTGTTGAAATTGAATTGCCGGGAGATGGACTTCCGTGGCTAGAGAAATAAACTCTACTGAGGAAAGAAAACTCAGTAACCTGCTTGGGGATTTGCACATGGATTTTTTAGACATTGTTTTGTTTCTTAAAGCCATTAATAATTGTCTTTCTGTTTTTTATGCGCGTATTTGTAAACAGTGATTATATTCAAATGCATATGTTAAAAATAAACACTGGACGTTTTTTGGAAAACAAAACAGGAAAATAAAATAGATAGTTTATGCACTTTCAAAGGGGTAGTTTTTGTATTAATCTTAAGAAGTCTGCCTATAGCAAACGTTTTTGTACAAGGAGACAAACATCCTAGTAAGAGAATGCCGTCGTAAAAATGAAAACAGCTACGTGAAATAATCCTCTTGGATTCCCATTCTGCTATTGCCTTTATATCTTTGAGCGTTTCATCACTTTGCTACTTGACTGAAGCTGACTGGATTGATTAGTACCATTTGAATTTGACACTTGATACTGAAGTTTATCTGTGAGGTGATCCAACGGGACATAGTTGTACACTTTTAATCCCTAACTTTTGCCTGGACCACCTTTTCGGGTTTTCAGTCCACCGAGATACCCTTTTTTGCTCAAGTCGCCTTTTCAGGTTTTCGACTTGTCGAGTGTACAGACTTTTCATGTACGTATCCCTAACTTTTACCCGAACCCTTTGGTTCACCGGGATGCCCTTACTTTTTCCTAGGTCAGTCAACCTAGCGGGTCTCTGTTTATGCGTAGTATCTCTTAACTATGTCTGCATTTACAGGATGTGGAAGGTCGTCACCGAGTACATAGTGGTTAATACCATGGCTCCACCAGAAAATATGTTCTTGATCACAAACGATCCTTTGTATTTGGGAGTCCATTTTCCCCTGGGATTTGTGGCAGGATAATGCACTTGATTACTAGGTCGCCAACTCAATATTCCTGACACCAGCCCTTCTTGTTAAAAGCTTTGATCATACATTTCTGGTACATCTACCCATGACAGATGGCCGCAAGCCTTTTCTCGTCAATGTGGTTCAATTGGTCAAGTCGAGTCTGAACCCATTCATCTTCATTCAAACCTGCATCCTTCATGATTCTCAAGGAAAGGATCTGGACTTTGATTGGTAGGACAACCTCCATACTGTATACTAGAGAGAAAGGAGTTGCCCATGTTGACGTGCATACTGAGGTACGGTAACCATGAAGAGTGAATGGTAACATTTCATGCCAGTCTTTGTATGTCACCGTCATCTTCTACACGATCTTCTTGATGTTTTTATTGGCAGCCTCTATAATTCCATTCATCTTCGGTCGGTAAGGAGAAGAATTATGATGTTGAATCTTGAATCGTGCGTAGAGCTCAGTGATCATAGCATTTTGAGATTGATACCATTATCTGTGATGATTCTTTCTGGAGTACCATACTGACAGATAGGGTTATGTCTGATGAATCGAGCCACGACATTTTTGGTAACAGAAGTAAATGAGGCTGCCTCGACCCACTTTATGAAGTAATCAATGGCAACCAGGATAAAGCGGTGCCCATTAGAAGCGGTAGGTCTAATCTCTGATCATATCGATGCCCCACATCGCGAAAGGCCAGGGAGAAGTTAAGATGTTCAAGGGAACTGGAGGCACGTGTACTTTATCAGCATAGATCTGGCACTTATGACAAGTTCGGGAATAACAATAACAGTCTGCTTCCATAGTGGACTAGTAGTATCCTGCCCTTAGAATCTTCTTAGCCATTATGTTCCCACTAGAATGGATGCCAAAGGCACCTTCGTGCACATCTGCCATAATCCTCTCTTCTTCACTCTTGTCTACACACCGAAGTAAAGTAGAATTGTGGTTGCGTTTGTAGAGGATTTCGTTACTGAGGAAAAACTTGGCGGAGAACCTTCTTAGGAACTTCTTATCATTGACGGAAGCTCCCTCAGGATACTCTTGGGCCTCGAGGTATCTTTTCATTTCATGGAACCAAGGTTTGTCTCCTACTTCTTCAGTATCCACCTCATAACAGTATGCTGGTTCGTCCAATCTCTCAATGGTGATCTGAGGAGCTTCATTATCCCATCTAACTTTAAACATGGATGACATAGTAGCTAGGACGTCTGCTAATTGATTTTCCTCTCGTGGAAAATGCTCAAAGGTAACTTCTTCAAAGTGTGGAATCAATGTCAACACATGCTCTTGGTAAGGGATGAGATTAGGATGCTTCATGTCCCATTCTCCTTTGATTTGACAGATCACCAAGGCCGAGTCTCCAAATACGCTCAAGAATTTGATTCTCAAGTTGATAGCAGCTTTGAGACCCATAATCCATGCTTCATATTCATCCATATTGTTAGTACAATTGAAACATAGCCTGGCAATGAAAGAAGTATGACAGCCTTCGGGAGATATGATCACAACACATATGCCATTTCCAAGTGCGTTGGAAGCTCCGTCAAAAACCATATTCCATCGGGATCCTTGTTCAGGTCCGTCATACGGTCCAAGTTCTTCACAATCATTCACTAACATGATGTCCTCGTCCGGGAACTCAAAATTCATGGATTGATAGTCGTCCATAGCCTGATGAGCCAAATGATCAGCTAGTACAATTCCTTTTATTGCCTTTTGGGTAGTGTACTGAATGTCATATTTGGTCAGGACCATTTTCCATCTTGCTATTCTTCCAGAGAGAGCGGGCTTCTCGAATATGTATTTGTAAGATCCATTAGATATCAACAAGGTAGTGTGAGTCAGCATATATTATCTTAGTCGGTGAGCAGGCCATGCCAGAGTGCAACAAGTTTTCTCGAGCAGTGAATATCTGGTTTCACAGTCGGTAAACTTTTTGCTCAGGTAGTATATTACATGCTCTTTTCGGCCAGACTCATCATGCTGCCCCAACACACACCCATTGAATTTTCTAATACTGTTAAGTACATGATCAGAGGTCTTCCTTCAACCAGCAACATCAAAATTGGAGGCTCTTGAATATACTCCTTGATTCTGTCAAAGGCAGTCTGGCAGTCGTCATTCCACCTCACCACTTGATCCTTTTTTAGTAATTTGAAGATCGGTTCACAAGTAGCGGTTAGGTGGGAAATGAATCTGGCAATGTAGTTTATACGTCCCAAGAATCCTCTAACCTCCTTCTTGGTGCAGGGAGTTGGCATCTCTTGAATAGCTCTAACCTTTGCAGGATCTACTTTGTTACCTTTGCCGCTGACAACGAAACCTAATAGGTTACCAGGATCTTACTACAAAGGTGCACTTGTTCGGGTTCAATCTTAACTTGTATTTCTTCAGTCTTTCAAACAGTTTCTGCAAATGATCCAAGTGCTCTTCTTCAGTCTGAGATCTGGCTATCATATTATCGACGTAGACCTCTTTCTCGTGATGGATCATATTGTGAAATAATGCTACCATACTACGCTGATAGGTTGCCTCAGTGTTCTTCAACCCAAATGGCATAACTTTGTAGCAGAAGTTGCCCCACTGCGTGACAAAAGTTGTTTTCTCCATATCTTTAGGCGCCATTTTAATCTGGTTATACCCGGAGAAACCATCCATGAAGGAGAAAACCTTATGTTGCACGGTGTTGTCAACTAGAACATCAATATAGGGAAGTGGAAAGTCATCCTTGGAGCTCGCCCTATTCAAATCTCTGTAATCCAGACACATGCGCATTTTGCCATCTTTTTTAGGTACTGGTACCATGTTTGCAACCCATTGTGGATAAGAAGTAACGACTAAGAATCTGGTGTTAAACTGTTTCATAACCTCGGCTTGATCTTTTCTGACATTTCAGGCCGCATACGACGAACCTTTTGCTTCACTGGAGGATATTCTTCTTTCATTGGTAGACGATAAACCACAATATAAGTGTCCAACCCCGACATGTCTTTGTATAACCAGGCAAATATTTCAATGTAGTCATGTAACATCTGGATTAACTGCTCCTTGACGCTATGCTCCAAGTTGGCACCTATCTTGACTTCCTTTTTGTCCTCTTTAGTACCCAAGTTTACCATCTCGACTGGCTCTTCATGTGGATGTATCACTCTTTCCTCATGTTGTAATAGCCTAGCAAGTTCTCCTGGTACTTCATAATCTTCCTCGACTTCATTCTCAGTTTGGTAGATTGGATGTTCAAAGTCATAACTGGAAATAACAGAACCGTTATCAATGGGATCCATAGTGGATATGGATCTGCGATTTGATATGTGGGTGTGTGTAAGAGAGCATAGCTATTTTGATAAAGTAAAAGCAGAAAAGAAAGACAAAGAGCGCAAAATTTGTATGAAAAAAGTCCAATGATTTATTTATGACATATGAAAAGTGAAATGATAACCCTCACAAATAAACCATTGTGCCTCGGGTAAGACACAAGGCTTTAGAGTTTAATTTGTTCAAATATTACATATCCCAAAAAGAAAACAAAAAGACAATTACTCCTGGATGAACGTAATGGGAATAAAGTCTCTAGCTGTCCAATTGCTGAGTCCACCATTGGTAGTAGGGAAGATCCAATTGTCTAGGTCGCAGTAACTGTCAGTGTCTTCTACATTGTTGACTCCATGGTTGCTGATGCGTAATGGTGGTCCTCCGGCGTGAGTACGACCAATGGCTTTTTGAGCTCTTAAAGTGAAACCCAAACCAAACTTGTCAGACTTATAGGGGATGTCAGGTAGTTGGCCCCAAATAGTACACCACTTTCTTCAATTACAGCTCTGGCATCCTTTAGAGAAGCCATCTTCAACGGAGGTATGGTAATCTTTGGAATACTAGCAACAATCTTGGTAGCAGTAATTTTCTGAGGAACCTTTTCAAAATTCTGGCAGGGGGTCTCGATGAACTCTCCGTCCATCTCGACATATCGGAAAGAGTTCAGGTGGCTCACCATACACTCTTCTTCGCTATGGACTGTAACAATCTTTCCATTAACCAGATACTTTAACATCTGATGCAAAATGGAAGTGACAACACCGACCCCATGAATCCAAGGGCGTCCCAACAAACAAGAGTAAGACCGGCGAATGTCCATCACATAGAAAGTGGAGCCAAAAGTTTAGGAAACAACTTTAATAGGAATGTCCACCTCCCCGTGTAACATTCTCTTAGAAACATCAAAATCCCTCACCACAATGTTACTGGGATTCAAAGCCGGTCCTTCACAGTCCAATCTGTCTAAAGCACCCTTGGGTAGAACATTTACCGATGAACCTGTATCAACTAGAACATGAGCCAGGATAGTTCCCCTGCACTCAATAGAGACATTCTAGGCATCATTATGCTTTGTTCCTTTAGACATCAAATCAGCATCAGAGAAACCAAGTCCATTGTCAGCAGTTAGACTAGTGACACAATTCTCGAATTGGTCAGTAGAAGTATCTTGTGGCACATGAGCAGATTTGAGGAACTTCACCAAAGCCTTGGCATAGGCTTCAGAGCATAACGGTAAGGCCAACATTGAAATTTTTAAGGGGGGTCTGCCCCAATTGTTCCACAACATTGTAGTCACTTTTCCGTATGATTTTCAGTATCTCCTCCATTTCTTTTTTAGAGGCTTCGGGAATGGTTTCTTTAGGTGCCTCCGTCTGGGCAAGCTCAACCAATACTTCTTTGCCCCGAGTCTCGGCTGACTCAGTAGTGGGCATAGCAACAGGAGTGATAGTAGGAGTAGCAACATGAGTAACAACAAGAACACTAGCAGGAATAACCAAGGGAGTGGCAATAGTCCTTGGGGAAATCTCAAGAGAGAAGATCCTTCCACTTCTGGTAATTTTATTGGTCTCAACAATGTTGTTGATATTAGGATCAGTATCTTCAACCACTTCATCTTTGATAGCCAATAGGTCTTGCTTGATGCCATGGTATAAACGTCAGCCCCATAGTTCCAAGGAACAGCCTTATCGGAGGAATATGGTATCGGTCTAGGAAAAGTGATAATTAAAGGAGAGACCTTAGGAGTGGATGTAATCCTGATAGGTCTTTTGGAGGAGACCCTGGGAGAATTGTCGGAAATGGTAATAATTGATATATCTTCACACAGACTTCTCGTAGAGGGAGTCTTCTCAAACAAAATTTCCTTATTGTTCATCAGGCGTTGAACACCTATCTTCAAAAACAAGCAACCATTGGGTAGAGACGTACACGGGTGGAAACCTTCACCATAACCTAAAAATAAACCGGCTCGCAAGAGATTCTTCTTAACAATTAGTAGAGGAGTAACTAGTTCATCAACAGAAGAAACAAATAGGTCGTTGGTGCAATTATCACATTAGGGGTCTCGGGAGGGTCAAATTCAATCTCCTTTGCCTCAATAAGATCCTGAACTTTATTCTTCAGAGCCCAAAAATCATTTGTATCATGCCCCAGACTGTTGCAGTGGTAGGCACACCGAGCATTTAGATTATAACAGGGAGATATAGTGTTTGGATTTTGAGGAGGCTCCTTCAGAGTGACCAAATTAGACTTCAACAAATGTGGCAAAACTTGAGATAAGGACATGTTAAGCCGAGTGAACTGTCTTCTAGGCGCATCCTGCTTGCACTAATTGTTTTGTCGTTAAGTTGATACAGGGTTGGAGATCATTACAACTCCCACTGTTGGACGGTGTTCAACTTTGTTTTGATTCTTTTGACCATATGCAACACTTACTTCTTTTTTCCCAGAGAATGGTTTCTTTACTGTACTTGAAGACGCATCTCTCTGAATCTTACCGCTCTTGATGTCAGCTTTTACTCTTTCACCTGTCAATATTAGCTCGGTGAACCCAGCTGAAGAGCTCCCGATCAGATGTTTGAAGAATGGGCCTGACAAAGTACCCAAGAAAATATCTACCAGCTCTCTATCAGACATAATACATTGGACTCTTCCTGCAAGATCTCTCAATTTTTGGGCATAATCTTTGAAGCCCTCACTGGAACCCAAAGACATGCTTTGAAGTTATGTACGGGTTGGAGCAAGATCAGTGTTGTATTGGTACTTCCTGTAGAAAGCAACAGCCAGATCCTCCCAATTGCAGATGTTGGTTCCCTCCAGCTGATAAAACCATTCTAATTGAGTCCCTGATAAACTTTCCTGGAAGAAATGTACCCACAAATTCCTATCAGCGGTGTGAGGTTAGATCTTCCTGACATAAGACCTTAGATGCAACTTAGGACATGAAACCCCGTCATATTTAGCAAATGCGGTCACCATGAACTTCGGTGGAATGACCACTCCAGAAACCAAACCTAATTCTTCAAAATCCAGACCAGGTACCCTCTGAATTTCCATGGCATTGAGACGATCCTCAAACTGTTTATATTTGTCATCTGCAGGAGGATATTGTTCTTCAGCGTAGTCAGCCTCTTCTTTATCAGACCCCAGACTATGGTCCCTTCTTTTGCCTTCTCTTCCTTATTGTCTCCCTCATTTGACGGAGTTGCGAATTCTAGAGCTTTCTTTGTTGGTTCTCTGTATCTCCTTCCCATATTAAAGACACCCACCGTTTTCTTTGTCTTCTTCTTCTTATCTTTAATCATGAGAGCCTTCGGGTCCTCTTGTCCTTTAGCCAGAGCCAGAAACATCTATTGGAATTGAGCATTATGTGCTTGAAGATCCTTCATTATTTGTTCGATATCCATCTTACTTGAAATAAATAGTAGAAAGATAAGGAAACCTATTGTGAAAAACCTGTTTGTGTTATGATGCATGAACATGCGTATGCAAATGATTTTAAGGACCTAGAAGATTTAAATTTGTTTAGACAAGAGGGAACAAACATTAATTGTATTAATAAGTTCAAATTGCTTACAACATGCCTCTTGGGCTTACATTGGAAGAAACAAAAATAATACAAAATAAACTTTCTAAAACAAAAAGAAATCAAGTTTCCCACGAGCGCATCTTCTTCGGTGCAATGTAGGCATTCAAACTTCGCTCCTCATGGAGCTGTCTCATGAGCTCCAGAACCTTCTTCTCATTGGCATAAAATTGGGTCTTAAAGGTATCTCGTTCTTCCTTGAGTTGGATCCAAGATTTTTGCAATTCTTCAAAGTTTGTCGGTATATCAGGATGAGAAATGATGTGAGACTCGTCCCCTTGAACAATAGGCTCTGAAATCACTGGTATGATAGTAGTGTATGGCATCATAAGACTTTGAGCCTAAGCTCTCACCTATTTGAGGTATGGCTCCAAAGGGATGGAGTTCTTTCGCCCTAAGGTCTTGCTATCAGTCCTCTTAACCATGCTCCAAGCACGGATGAATCTCTGGCGATAACCTTGCAAATCATTTGAATAGTAAAAAACAATACCCTGGATGAGCATATCATGAGAACCATCCCTCTGTGCGTAACCAAACTGACTTAAGGCTAAAAAGGGGTTATAGGTGATGCCTCCTCTAATTCCAAGGAGTGGAACATTGAGGAATTCTCCGTAACAATCAATAAAAGAGATGTCTTCTTGAGAACGAGGGCACCAATAGATATCCGAGTGTGAGAGAGAGAGAGAGACATCAACCTTTGGTTCCACCTTAAGCCTAACTCATCCTTCATTACTGACCGAGGAAGGTGCGAAATAAACCACCTATAGAGCAAAGGTGTACAACACATAAGAGTTCCTCGTTTCTTCATAGTACGGGTATGGAGTGAATGCAAAATATCCCTGAGCAATGTAGGCACTGGATTATTAGCAAGGAAGATGTTAATGGCACTGACATTTATAAACTGGTCTGAGTTGGGGAACATAACCAACCCATAGATCAAGAGAGTTAAGACATCTTCAAAGGCATGGTAACTCATAGCGTCCAGGAATACCTGAGCTTTCTTCATTAAAAAATTTGCAAGGAGGCCCTTAACTCCACTTCTTCTTTCCCAACTGGACTCAATGTCAGATGGCTTCAAATGCAAAGCTACACAACATTTTCAGAAGCTGGATCTTGTTATAAACTAATGAAAGGTATCTGCTCCGATATAGGTAAACCAAGTATCTTGGAGAATTCTTCCAGCGTAGGCACCAACTGATAATTTAGAAATGTGAAGCAGTGGTGCTTAGGATCAAAGAACTGGCATAGGACACTCATCAGACCTTCGTCAAAACCGGTAGTAACCAAACTGAGCAAGTGACCATGTATTTTGTTAAATGATGAGTGTAATACGGTGGGAGAACTGACTTGGTGTTTTGCATTTGATCGCAATTGTTGCGGATAGCAAGAGTCGCCATTGACTTTTCCTTTATCCAATAAGGAAAGGGTGAAAAGAACAAGAAAGACCTTTGAGATTATTTCTTGAGTCCGGGGGGTAGATTATGAAAAGGGAAGGTATTAGCACCCTTTTCATCCGTAGTTATCTACGGGCTCTTAATTGCTTGCTAGATAACTGCTTTATTTAAAAATGTGCTTTGTGGTGTAAGTTTGAAAATATTTTTCAAAATGCCTTTGTTGTAGCAAACTTTGTAATGATTCTTGTCTCTATAAGAATGCGTACAAAGTGTTGGTTTTTAAAATAGTTCAAAGAGATGTTTGTTTTTTGAAGATGTTTTTGAAAGTGTAAGTGTGGAGAATGGTTTTAGTTCAAGAGCAACCAACTATGAGCATCCTACCTACTTAAAAGGTCTATGTTATTTTCCTCCTCCTTTAGATGTTGCTATCTTACCATTGATTTAGTAAGAAGCCCCATCGTTGGATGTGAAGGGATGGACGTGGGTCAATCGTATAGTTATATAAGGAAGCCTGTGAGACGTTTTAGCAATTTTCGTTAGGGACTAGATCGTTTATCAAAGGCAACATCGAGGTACATCGAGGGACTACGATCTTTTTATTGAGGGTCTTTGCTAAAACATCCATATTCGAGGGACATGACTATTTTCCAAGGCAACAAGTGAGATTACCCTAGAGGTGCATGTGTGTGAATAGTGTGTTTGGTTGCATGCATTTTTGTCTTGAATTTAGGGTGGTCTAAGTATTGGTTTTAATCTTGCCATACACACCCTAGTTACTAACATTTATGAAAGCACTAAAAATGCGGAAAATATATGTCCTACGCTATTACATGTTTTTGGGGGATGGGGTATACAAGTTTACAAATGGGGGTTTAAAATCAATAAAACTCCTAATTATTACAACCATATTGAATAGCAAGAAAATGTAAATATATAGAAAATATAAAGACAAAAATAGTGTAAAAGAGAGAAAGAAAAGGCATCCTAGATCGAAGGATGTGTCTTTCGATTCCCACACTTTTTCCTTCTTTCGATTGGGCCTGCAACCTGGGTGTATCGAAGCTTGCATCCTTCGATTCACACACCCCTTCCTTTCATTTGGGAATGCAAATCAGTGTGTATCGAATCCTGTAACCTTCGATTCACACCACCTTCTTTTTCTGTTTGCAACTGTGAAGCAGTAAGGGGCAAAGCCTAAGGCTTTGATTCACACAAACTTTTTCCTTTCGTTTAGGTCTATATAGGTTAGTTCTTGCTTGAAGGAAAACAAACAAAAGGGTAAAAATGAAAACCAACAAAAGTTATCAATGATGCTTGAAACGAAAAAAAAGCTTAAAATCAAGAAGACTTACCTTGCTTGAAGCTCGAATGTGGGTTTTGGACTTGAGCTGCTGCCCTGGATGCTCTTGGATTCGAAGGAAGAGAAACAAGTGTTGTGTTTCTTTGATTCTGGATTCGAAAGCCAAGAAAAGTAGAGTTGTGTTTCTTTGGTTCTGGATTCGAAGGAAAAGAAACAAGTGTTATGTTTGTTTAGTTCTGGGTTCGAAGGAAAAGAAACAAGTGTTGTGTTTCTTTAGTTCTGGATTCAAAAAAACAGAAACAAAGGTGTGGTCTTTTGATTCTGGGTTTGAGAGTGTGTTAAGTGTTTTCTACTTTCTTTGCCTTGTTAACAAATCTCTCTCCAACCACTAAAAATCCACCCCTAAGATGCGTTGTGGAACATATTATTTATGGAAGAGTTTGGCTGAGATTTGAGAGGGAAAACAAATGAAATTTGAACAAATTGGGTATGCTATCTTCACAGCCTTCGAGGTGCAGTTTTTGTATGCCAATTTGGTTCAAATATGGGAGCAACATAGCAGGACTGCTTTGCAGCAATTTTGGAGTGATGTGGCAGCTTGGTGCAGGACTATTTCACAACAGACTATTTTTGACCAGACTCATCAAAAGACTAAACACCAATTGTGTGTCCTTCGAATGGACCAGTTGTGTGTCCTTCGGAGGGGCCAAATGTATGTCCTTCGAATAGACCAAATGTGTGTCTTTTGAAGGGGCCAAATGTATGTCCTTCGAATGGACCGTATGCCTGTTCTTCGAATGCGCCAGTTGTGTGTCATAGTGTAGAAACTATGTATGTTAAAGGTTTTAAGGTGGAATTGAAGCAAGTTGTTTCAAAGGGAGCCACTGCCTAGTGAATTGAAGCACACATGAAAGAAGCCACTGCTTTATGGGTGCTAGCATGAAGGGAAGCCATTGCCTTGTGCATTGAAGGCAAGCACAGAGGAAGCCATTTCCTTGTGGGTCAAAAGCAATCACAGAGGAGGCACTTGCCTTGTGGATCAAAGCAGACACGTAAGAGGCTAATGCTCAATCGAAGCTTTGTGTGAAAGTAGCCCTTGTCCAATCAAAGCTTGCATGCAGGAGGCCACTGCTTTGTGAATAAAAGCAAACATGTAAGAGGCCAATACTCAATCGAAGCTTGCATGCAGGAGGCCACTGCTTTGTGAATCAAAGCAAGCTGTAATAGGCCAATGCTCAATCGAAGCTTGCATGCAGATAGCCATTGTCCAATCAAAGCTTACATGCAGGAGGCTACTGCTTGTGAATCGAAGCAAGCGTGTAGGAGGCTACTGCTTGTGAATCAAAGAAAACCTATAGGAGGCCATATGCCCAAATGAAGCTTGTGGACCAAAGCTTGCTCGAAGGGGACCCAATTCCAAATCGAAGCTTGTGGACCAAAGCTTGATCGAAGGGGACCAAATACCCAATCGAAGCTTGTGGACTAAAGCTTGATCGAAGGGGACCAAATACCCAATCGAAGCTTATGAATTAAAGCAAACTTGCTCTTCTTTAATTTGATGCTTGAGAGCCCAATATGATCCAAGGAAACTTGTGCAATCTTGACCCAGTGGCAATTTTGTGAGAAAAATCTTGAGAAATGAGAGGGAAAATTTTGGGGTACAAGAGCTGCCCCTGTTCAATCTTCTTAAACCTGAAAAGCGAGTATGACACGTTGCCGTTCGTAGATTGAAGGTAGAAGATGATTTAACACTAGAGTGCCTAGAAATTTGCACTCGACTATGTGTTAGTTGATTGTGCAGGGAATAGGCTTAAAGATGCCATTTGGAGAGATGATGGAGAGTTGTCGGAGATGGGCTTATAGAGGCCATTCAAAGGTGATTGTTGATAGAAATTAGACTAATTTTAAGCTTGACTGTATCTTGAAGAATGCTTTTCAGAATGAAGTGCTGAAGGGGAAATGTATTTCAGAACTCCTCTGAAGGAAATGCTCGCCAGAACTCGGTCACTGGGGAAAATGCTTTTCAGGATTCCGTATCTGAAGGGGAAATGCTTTTCAGAATGAAACGCTGAAGGAGATGCTTTTCAGAAAAAAAACTTCTGAAGGAGATGCTTTTCAAAATGAAGTGATGAAGGGGAAATGCATTTCAGAACTCCTCTGAAGGAAGTGCTCTCCAGAACTCGGTCTCTGGGGAAAATGCTTTTCAGGATTCCGTATCTGAAGGGGAAATGCTTTTTAGAACGAAGAACTGAAGGAGATGCTTTTCAGAATAAAACTTCTGAAGGAGATGCTTTTCAGAATGAAGTGCTGAAGGGGAAATGCGTTTCAGAACTCCTCTGAAGGATGTGCTCGCCAAAACTCGGTCTCTGGGGAAAATGCTTTTCAGGATTCTGTATCTGAAGGGGAAATGCTTTTCAGAACGAAGAACTAAAAGATATGATTTTCAGAATGAAGTGCTAAAGGGTAAATGCGTTTCAGAACTCATCTGAAGGAAATGATCGTCATGTAGATAGTCACCCCGTCTTGTTTCAGAAATTAATCTACAATCAATTGTTCACATATAGTTATCCTGCCTTGTTTCAGGTATTAGTCTGGAAATTGATTTTGTTGGTCGTTGAGATAGTTTCCCTGTCTGGTTTCAGGAATTAATCTCTGACCTAAGATAAAGAAAGATAGTTTTCCCGTCTTGTTTCGGGAGTTAATCTTCAATCAGTTCATGTAGATAGTTGTCCTGTCTTATTTCAGGTATTAATCTAGAACTTGTTTTTGTTGGTCATAGAGATAGTTGCCCTGGCTTATTTCAGGGATTAATCTTTGACCTATTGTGAAATGGTTGTGGTATTTTCCAAAGAGGACTTTTGTTGATTTCCTTTTCCTGCAAGGAAAAGGGTTAGTTGCATGTATATGTATGCATGGCTTGATGATGTTCTCAAAATAAATGAGATTATGTTGTATGCATTTATCATGTATGTAATATGATGTATGAATGTGAAATATTTATCGAAATGTATCTTTTTCCGGAAAATAAATCTTTGACAAATGTTGGTGAGCCTTGGGAAATTAAATCCTGGGTTGCTGAAGAGTGTGCACATATTCAAACCTTTATTTAGAATGTCTCCACTAGGGATTCCTGTTTTATTGTTTGAGGAAAAATTCGCTGGGGAAGATTGGCTTGGGCTTGAGAAATCTTTGTGGAGAGTGTTGATTTCCGCTTGGGGAAAAAAGTCCAGGAGTTCTAGTCGTCTGTTGCTCCACTGGGGAGTTATCTCTTGATTGGAGAGAATGGAAGTTAACAACTTGTTGGGGATAAAGAAGTTAATTGTTATCTGATCGACTTCCAAGTTTTGCAGCAACTCACTGGTGATAGTGGTAAATACTACTGGGGAAGAGGAGATTTGTTGATGACTTCACAGGGGATTAGGAGTTGTGGTCCTTCAATTTGTAAAAGTCTGAGAGGCAAACTCAAGCCGGGGAATCTGTAGTTTGTTGGGGAAATAAACCCTGTTGAAGAGAATATTTGACAAACTGTTGGGGAGGTGTTTTCTTTTGGCAGAACTCCTCAAGGATTCTTCTTGAGACCAACTCAGCTGGGAAGAGGTTTTCCGGAGACTGAAACTCTGGATGGGGATTGCATGGATCCAATTTTATGGGGATATCCATGAATTTGGCCTTGAGTGGTTTGTACCCTTATCCGTGAAGATTATTCTGTAGGGATAACCTTATAGAGATGACTCTGTGGGGACTTGACTGGGGATCACCATATGAAAAAGGACTTTGTGGGAGATTTGTCACTGCCCCTAATAGTAAGTGTTGTAGCACTGCCAGAAAATGTTTGTTTGGCCGTACGTAAACCTTTGTTGGAATTCATGTTCAATGCCCCAAGTGATTCAGATACAGACCTGCCCCTGGTTATTCAGCATTTCTTGAGAGATTTCTCGGAATCTCGACTTGACTGCTACAGATGAGTTGGACAGTGACATGTCATTCCCCCTTGCTTATAGGAGATTTGTCATTGGAAGTGTCTTCCCATTTGAAGTGACTCTATTCATTGAGAGAGTTTTTGTTCACTAGATATTCGTCGTGTGAATTTCTCCATTGTCAAACAATTAGCCATATGCAAAAAACGATATTCAAACAATGAAAAGTTTATGCTTGTCTTGAAGTTTTGAGAATACAGTTTTAACAAATAAAGAGTTTTGCAAGAATATGAATTCAACTCAGAATTTGCAGTAAGCCTTACAGGAGTCAGGATATCTTTGGTAATAATATGCTTTCGAACTAACCCATGCTTCAATTAGGACTTTTGAAGGGTTGTAGCGTGGCCTGGTTCATGGTTTAAGAAACAAAGGATAAGACTCAAAGTGTATTTGTACTCTCCCGTTCTTCGTGATGTTCTTCAGTCCTAAACTCAGTTAATTGCGTGTTTTGAATCCTAATTGAGTCTAGAATCGTTTTGGTGATGGTTCGAATAAGTTAAGTTTGTTGGAAGGCAGTCATTTTTGCAATATTTTTCATGTTGTCGAGGATTTGTAGTGACCTCTTTTTTTGATTTATTATCCCTGATTTTTGCCTGACTGTTCTTGTTTTAAGATTACAGCCAGCGGGATGCCCCCGTTTTTCTTAAGTCTCCTTCGTAGGTTTTGAATTAGTGGGATTTTCTTTTGAGAGATAATGACTACCTATTTGATAGGGAACCATCATCGTCTTTTGATTCAGAAGGACATTCTTGATGTCATTCGTTGTTTAGGAAGTGAAAGCTTGCGACTGAATGCGCATTTGAATTAACTGAGAAACTACCCTGCCCCAGATTTGATTAAAGGTTTCAATTTGTGTGAAAAAGAAAACTCCTACTTCTTTGGCTCAAAGGGGTTGACTAGGGATCATATTACTTATAACTCCAGTGTTTAGGGATTGAAAGAACGCTTGTACATCGTCAACAAGGTTTATCCAAAAGCATATTGTATGAGATCATGGCATTGTTTTCGTCATCCTCCCTCTAAAGGCTTGCAACTTTTAAACCAAAGTTGAATATCGTAAAGGGAGTAAAAAGCACAGTTTAAATACAATGAAAACGAATAGATTAATTCAAGACAAACATATGCAATACATTAATAAAAGTAACCAAAGTCTGATGTAAAGATAAGTGTTTGAATAAACAAAAGAAATTACAATTTAAAATTCAAAATGAACTGGACGTTCCTAATGATTTGGTATGGGAGTAGTGATCATGTTGGGGGTCTTAGGAGGACTAAATTCAGTCTCCTTGGCATCAATCATGTTTTGAATCTTGTATTTCAGTGCCCAACAATCGTTAGTATAATGCCCAGAACTGCCAGAATGATAGGCACACATTGCATCAGAATTGTAGTTAGGAGAAGAACTTTTGGAGTTTGGATGAGGTCCTATCAACGTAATCAGATTCATCCCCAACACGTGTTGCAAAGCTTGAGACAATGGCATGTTGATTTCGGTAAACTCTCTTTTGGGCTCATCTTGCCTTTGCTGATTTCCATGTTGATGTTGGCGAGGTCGCTGTTGGGCTCGTGATGTAGCAGCAATTTAGAAAGGTATACTCTCCACCAAGCCAACTTATTGTCTCATCGAAGGCTGATTAATGACTCGATCCCCAATTCTAGTTGTTTGCCCCATATGGATGCATCTGTCTAGATGAAGCTTGCTAACGAGAGTTCTCAACTCTTCTTGTCCATGAGCCAATTTTTGTATAAGAGCCATCTGGCCCACCATCTGTCCCATCATCTGGATTTTCATTATGGTTATCTTAGTTTGTAGCCGTTCCAACTGGTCATTCTTGTTGTCCTCAGGATTCTTCATGGTCATGCCCCTAGTGAGGAGTGCTTTCACTTCTTCTTTCCCCTTGGATAGGTTCAAGAACATTTCTTGAAGTTGAGCATTTTGAGTTTGAATGTCCTTGATAGTCGTTCTAGAGCCATATCTACTGAAATAAACAGTAAGCAGATGAGAAACCCGTATGGGAAAACCTATCATGATATGATGCATGGTATATGGAATTCAATGTTTTCAAGGACTTGGAAAATTTAAATTTGTTTAGACAAAAGGAACAAACATTAATTGCATTAATAAGTTCAAATTGATTACAAACATGCCTCTTGGGTTTACAATAGGAGGAAAAATAAACTCCTAAGACAAAAAGGTCGAGCGCATCCTTTTTGGCGCGATGTACGCGTTCAAACATCGCTCATCATGAAGCTGTCTCGTAAGCTCCAAAACCTTCTTTTCACTCATGTAGAACTGGGCTTCAAAGGTGTCTCGCTCTTCCTTTAGCTGAATACAAGCTTTTTGAAAATCTTCAAGAGAAGTAGGAATGTTAGGATAAAGGACAATATACAGAACATCTCCTTCGGCAACATGCTCCATGATGATAGGTAGGATAGAGGGGTAAGGCATCATGAGACTTTGTGCATGAGTTCGTACCCACTTAATGTAAGGCTCAAGGGGGATGGAATTCTTATGTTCCATTGTCTTACTATCCACTTTGTTTACCATTCTCCAAGCTTGTATGAACCTTTGATGATAGCCTTGGTCGTCGCCCTCGTAATTGAATACCAATCCTTAGATGAGTGTATCATAGGGACCATCTCTTCGTGCATACCCAAACTGTCGTAAAGCTAAATAAGGGTTGTAGGTAATACCTCCGCTAATGCCAAGCAGAGGGACATTAGGGAATTCCCCACAATGGTCGATGATTGTAATATCCTCCAAGGATCAAGAACACAAATGAATATCAGAATGTGTGGGTGATATCATCCTTTAAGACCATGTCAATCCTTGCTCATTTTTCAATATTGATCGAGGTAGATGCAAAATAAACCACCTAGAGAGTAAGGGAATGCAACACAAAAGAGTACCTCTTTTCTTCATGGTGCGAGTGTGAAGACAATGTAGGATGTTTCCAAGCAGGGTAGGTACATGATTGCGAGAGAGAAATACCTTGATATCATTCACATCTATGAGTTGGTCTGGATTGGGAAATAGAATCAAACCATAGATTAGAAGGGCCAAGACATCTTCAAAATCTTGAAAATCCATATCCTCCCAGAGTGAACGAGCCTTCTCTAGCAGAAACTTGGCTAGGAAACCCTTAACTCCACTTCTTGTCTCCCAATTTGTTATAATTTCGGATCTCTTCAAATGCAAGTGTTGTACCCCAAAATTTTCCCTCCCATTTCTCATTGATTTCTCATCACAAAGCCCTTGAAGCTCAAGATCCAGTTAGGGTTTCATCTGCTCAAAGACTTCTCCTTGCACTGTTGACCCAAATTAGGGTTTGTGTTTGCACAAAGATGTTTTGACCTAAAATGCCTAAGATGACTTTCTTGCTTCATATTGGACTCCCAAGTTTATCCTCATTAAGTTTCAAGTCTTGATTCCAAGTTTTGCCCAGTCAATTGGACAGTTGACCTAGAAATCAGCTGTATTGGGGAAAAAGTCAACTATGACCAATTGACAGTCAAACCTCATGAAAATTAACCCACATCAACATTATAAACTTCCATGAACCATTTGATCAAGTTTGGATCACAATTCCACAAGAAATTTGATCAAATCACCAAAAGGGCAAAATGGTCATTTTTAGGGTTTTGACTGCACAAAAGCAATTTTTGACTGTTTGACCTAGCCAATGGCAAACCAAGCTCACATATGGACTCAAGGACCCCATGGAATTATCTTGACATGCTCAACAAACTCAAAAGATCCCAAGTACACAAGATTGACAGTTGAATTCCCCAGTCAATTGATCAATTTTGACTATACACTGAAAAGTCAAACTTTGACTTTTTGGTCAAAATCAAGAGTCAAGATTCATTTTTCATCAAAACATGCCAAATCATGAAACTTGTTCACCAAGAAATCACAAAATGCAAATTAGGGTTAGAAATTAGAATTTTTCATAACTTAGAATTTTTCTAAGTTATAAAAAACCCTAATTTTTTCCCAACTTTGCCCCACTTTTTCACCAAGATCCATTTGGATTCAAACAAAAGTCAAAACATGAAAGTTGTAGCTTGTTGCATAATCTACAACTTTTATTCACAAAGTTTTCCCATTTGAGGCTTGTATCTCAAGTTACAAATTTTTGAATAAGGGCACTAAACCATTCTTAATTTAGTGAAATTTTAACCTATTTTGACAAGGTTTTCTACCCAACTTCAAGGCCATTTTCCATACACTTCAACTTGGAATTTCAATTTGCATTTCAAAGAAGGATTGTAGTACACATTCCAAGCTTTCCAAAATATCCAAGAACTTCTCAAACAACCTCATAACTTGAGAGAATCGAATTTCACAATTTGGCAAAAACCCACTTTTGAATTGATCATGAACATGTTCATAACTTAAGCCATTTTCAAGTCAGCATAGTTTGTGCTAAATTACAGGTCCTAAAACCCTTTGACACTCAATAATTCAATGCAAAACATTTGTGCCAAGGCCTTGTTTCATGAGTTCAAGCATTGCCTAAAGGATTAATCCATTTATAGATAAAGCATTTCTTCCATTTTTGCAAAAGGTAACTTTATGTCCAATTGAAAATCCAAGCAGTACAAATGAGATCTAATTGGCACAAGATTATGAGCAAAACACTCTGATCAAGGAGGGATTATGCAGCTCATTAGGGGGCCTCTACTGACCTAGAACACAACTTGGGCATTTGTTGCTTAAAGTGTAAGTAACTTGGCATATTGTAACACAACTCTCATATCAGCTAAAAAACACTGAAGCAAACTTGTCAAACAGATCCAGGACATCATAACCAAGCTAGTACACGACCCTAACATCTCTCATACACTCCCAATCTCAGAATCACCTTCAAACTGCAAAAACAGGGTCAGGCCTGCAGTTTGAGTGCCATCTTCCATTTCCCTCAAGCTCTCTTGCCCAAACCAGTTCACACACATTCCCTAGCATCTATGCAAGCTAACCATGACTTGAAACACGACCTGTAATCCCTCTAACCAGTTCCACCATTTTCAGTTTCTTGTTTTGCAGGTGAAGTGCTCTAGCACGATTCAAAAGCTTTCAAGACAAAGTAAACATTGGAATAGCATCCCTGGACCTCAAGGAAGCTTTACCAATCATCACCTTGCACTGAAAGCTTCCCCATTGCCAGATAGAACTTCAACTGAACAGATATTTTGGTGAACTTCTATCTCTCTTATTAGGCATTATTAGCTCTAAGTTTGTGAATAAACAATGTTCTACTCATGCCACTGAACATGTACATGTTTTTACTTTTCATTTCTTTTGCTTGAGCTGTGAGAATTTAAGGTTTGAAAATGGCAGAAAATCTAGGTTAGGATTTGGGGGAGAAGAAATTCTCCCTCATCTTAGAGAGTTAGATCAAGTTCTGCATATGGTTGGATTCGTCTCTTGATGCTGAACATTTTTTATGTTATGAGTTTTCATTAATAAGCCAGGAATCAGGAGTTAGAAGTTTGAGAAGAAGGGCGCGCGTTTTGAACTGGTTTTGTCTGAAGGTTGAAGACAATGTCTTCTTGGGCTGGGCCTGAGTTATTTTCTTATTCACACCACCTTTTTGGTTTTACACCCCCTGAGCCCATTTCATTCATTTTTTAATGTTTTTGACTTTTTCTTTTTTTAATTGACTCATTTATTTTTTCTCAGCATGTTAAAAATATAAAAATATTTTTTCTCATCATTTTTGAATTTATTAGGTATTTATTTGATTTTTCTCTTAGTTTGTACATAAATAAATAAATATATACTTTTTTTTGTTTAAAATACTAAAATAGCACAAATATATTTTATACACTTTTATCTTATTTTTACTTCCTGAAAATATTTTATAGAAAAATACTTTTTATTTAAATATTAAATATTATTAATTAATATATATAATACATATCTTGTAAGTAATATAAATATACATATATATATATATTAATACATTTAGGGTAAAAATATCAAAAATATACATATTTTTATTTTTATTAATATTTAACACTAAAAATACATTTTTATAAATATACTATATTTTATTTTATTTTTGTATGTAAATAGTAAATATTATATAAATTAATTGATTAATACCCCTTTTTGATTAAAAATTAGGGTTTTGCCCTAAACATAAAAATACTCCAAAAAAATACTACCTTTTTATTTCTCTTTTCATTTTACATAAATAATACTTTTTCATACATATAAAAATTCTTTTACATCTTGCATATTTATTTCATTTCCATTTAATTTATGCTTTTGATTATAATGTAAATATTCAAAGAAAATGATGTAATAGCTAGGTTTAATTTCTTGTCTAAATATACCCCATTTGAAACATTGTACCCCCTCCCCATATTATTGTGTTGTAATAGTGTAGGAATTTAAATTTCGCACTTTATCGCTTTTTAAATATACTATGCTAGAGTTAGGGTTTGTATGCGAATAAAACGAATAAAATAGTTTGACCTAATTTCAAGATAAATAAGCATGAAAATGGACAACACATTTCACACTTGCACCCCTAGGGTATTCCACTTTGTTGCCTTCAAATAAATTGGGCCATATTGCATGTTGAAATTCTTTGGGTAAAACAAACAATCAAATGATCATAGTCCCTCAAAATGTTGCCTAAATGAATGATCAAGTCCCTTTTAAAGAAAAATTGCCCAAAGACATTTAACACTATTGCAATTATGGTCTAAACGATGACCCACGCCCGTCCCTTTCACCTCCTAAATACAAGATTGTCCACCAAATGCAATGGTGGAACAAAATTGTCAAAAGGTTTAAAACATAACAAAAATCTTTGAGAAAACTTTAGGGTAGATAACTCTTAAGTACTTGTCAATTTGCAAAGAAAACACTTGCCTATTTCCAAACCACACTTCACAAACACTTTCAAAACAAACTTTCAAAAACCTTGAAACATCTTTTCAAAAGACAAAGCACCTTTTGTAAAACATTCGAGTAAAGAATTGTTACAAGGGTAGCCCATATAAGGCATCTTTTCAAAACATTTTTCAAAACATTTTTCAAAACCACACACCAAGCACCATTTCAAACAATTGAAAACCAAGGCAAGTTGATCTAAGCAAGTACCTAAGAGCCCATGGATAACCATGGATAGAAAGGGTGCTAATACCTTCCCTTTCTATAATCTACTCCCCGAACCCAAGAAAAATCTCAAAGGTTTTTGCTGTGCTTTTTAAACCTTTCCTTAGGATAAAATAAAAAGTCGGTGGCGACTCTTGCTCAACCGAAACATTTGCGAAAACAAACGCAAAACCATAGTCAGTTCTCCCACCGTACCACAGAACTGGCGACTCTGCTGGGGACAATTTTAAAAGTGGAGTAACCTTAGGGCTTAGATCACCCTCTTGCATGACTAATTGTTTGATTTGTTTGCTTTATACTTTGGCTCTATTGTTTGGGTTTACAATCCTACACCCGGATTTTGGGAAACATTCATAGATAGCAATACGTTGTGGAAACTGTGCAGGGTATACCGACACGGTCGAAGCAATAGCTATATTAGTGTGACATATTTGTGAGTACCGGTAACCCTTGAGTTCAATCAAGGAGAGTACGGGGCCGCTGAGTGATGTCACTAAGCACTAATGACCTAGAACCTCAATTAACCATCTTGGCCTTTTATTAGGGGTAGTGAGATGACCGGCTTTGGTGCAGTCCGAAGTTGGTAGATACTCGATACTACACTCATTGAGGGTTGTTTTCTTGGAATATTTTGGTCGCTAGTTAAGTGGCTAAACCAAAACAATGAACAATGAAAACAATCCAGTGATATTGAGCTCCTTAGAACCCGATTACTATTTATAGGACAGGTTTTTAAGCCAACTACACTCAAGAGGGTACTTACCTATGAAACCCCATGCAAGCCTGAAACTAGGGTTTGGTGTGATTTGCTTGTACATATGTTTTGTGCATACATCATAAACATCATAAAACATCATATGCATTCACTAACCATTTCAAGGGTTTTGGATCTTCATCTTTGTTCTTTGTTTTGTAGGACATGGAAGTTCCTCGCAGAAATACCATTCAAGTCAACCTTGTGAGAATCTCTCCTCAACTCAAGGAGCTCACCTCAAGAATTCCAGAAAATTCATCCTTCAGTGAAAGACATGGCAGACTGCTCAGCCTAGTCAACACCAACATTGAAGAAGACATGATGAAAGTGCTATTCCAGTTCTTTGACCCTCTTCACCACTGCTTCACTTTCCCTGATTATCAGTTGGTACCCACTTTGGAGGAGTTTTCTCAACTCCTAAGAATCCCTATCCTTAATCAACTACCATTCAACGGTACGGAGAAGGAACCAAAGCCGGAAGATGTTGCTCGAGCATTACATCTACAACCATCCGACATCAAGGGGCATTGGGAAACCAGAAGCGGCGTCAAAGGATTCTTAGCAAAGTTCTTGTTTGAGAAGGCACAAGAATGTTGGAACTCATTGGACCTATAAGCCTTTGAAGAGATTGTGGCACTCCTTATCTATGGGTTGGTCTTGTTCCCAAATCCTGACCAATTGGTAGATGTCAACGCCGTCAAAATCTTCTTGTCCAGAAATCCAATACCAACATTGCTTGGGGACATTCTTCACTCATTTTACACACGAACAATGAGAAAGAGGGGTGTTCTCATGTGCTGTACTCCTATCCTTGCAAGGTGGTTTATTTCGCACCTTCCACAATCTGTCTTGAAGAATGACCAAGGTTCAAGGTGGTCCCAACGGTTGATGACTCTTACTCATTCTGATGTGCATTGGTGTTCTCGGTCCAGAGAAAATGTCATCATTGTCGATCGTTACGGAGAATTTCCTAATGTTCCTTTACTTGGAATCAGGGGAGGTATCACCTACAATCCATGTCTAGCTTTGAGACAATTTGGATATGCACGGAGGGATGGCCCTCATGACATGTTGATTCCTAACCTAGTTTTTGACTTTGACAACGATGCGCAAGGACTTCGCCAAAGATTCATCAGAGCTTGGGGAAAACTCAACAAGGTTGATAGCAAGACTTTGGGACACAAGAACTCCATCCCTCTTGAGCCCTATCTCAAGTGGGTACGAGCCCGAGCCCAAAGTCTAATGATGCCTTATCCTCATGTACTCCCAGTGATTGAAGAGCCCGTCAATGAAGGAGAGGTCCCCTACACCATCCTACATCCAGACATGCCTACATCGTGGGAGGAAATGCAGAAAAGTTGGATTCAGCTCAAGGAGGAACGGAATACTTTTGAAGCTAGCTTCTACGCCAGTGAGAAGAAGGTTCTAGAGCTTACCCGCCGACTCCATGAGCAAGAGGCCCTCGATACCTACATCGCACCAAAGAGGATGCACAATGTCTTTTTGCCTTGAGAAGTTATTTTGTAATATTTGGCCCATGAGGGCATTTATGTACTAATAAATCTCTTCTTATTAATATGACGTGCGTTCTTCTTTGTCTGAAACAATTTTGAATGTTCTAAATCCTTGAATGCATTGCATACATAAGAATACCATTCATCATATGCATAAGCAGGTCTCACTCCAGGTTTCCTTATCTGTCTGCTATTTATTTCAGTAGGATGGATCTCGAGCAAACAGTCAAAGACCTACAAGCTCAGAATGCACAGTTCCAGCAACTCCTGATGACCTTGGCTAAGGGTCAGGAGGATATCAAGACTCAATTGGGGAATAAGGACCCAGTGAAAAAGAAGAAAAAGAGGATTGGGGTGGCTACTTTGGGGAGAAGATTTGACGGAGAAGCTCAGAGAGTGCTTGAATTTCCTCCTACTTCTGATGAAGGAACCAGTAAAAGAGATGGAGCTGCGGTGCCTTCCGAGTCTGATGCGGAAGAAGAAGAGGTTGAAGAGGATGAAGATTATTCTGACCAGCAATACCCTTCAGCTGATGATAAATACAAGGGTTTAGAAGACAGATTGGCCGCCATGGAATTACAAAGAGTACCGGGCTTGGACTTTGAAGACTTGGGTTTGGTTGCCGGGATTGTGATTCCCCCAAAATTCAAAGTGCCAGTGTTTGTGAGGTATGATGGGCTGTCCTATCCCAAAATGCATCTCAGGTCCTACGTAAGAAAGATTCAACCCTATACGGCAGATAAAAACCTCTGGGTTCATTTCTTTCAAGACAGCCTTTCGGGAGCTCAGTTGGAGTGGTTTTATCAGCTAGAAGGAACCAGTGTCAGAAATTGGGAAGATTTGGCCACCGCTTTTTACAAACAATACCAATATAATTCTGATCTTGCTCCTACTCGTACCCAACTTCAGGGTATGCCACTAGGAACAAGTGAGGGATTCAAAGAATATGCACAAAAATGGAGGGATTTGGCTGGCAGGGTGCATCCTCCTTTAACCGATTGTGAGCTCGTTGATATGTTTCTTGGGACCCTATCTGGGCCATTTTCAATCATCTAATTGGTAACTCTTCCGCGGGGTTTACCGATTTGATCTTAACAGGCGAAAGAATAGAAGCTGGCATCAAGTCAGGAAAGATTCAGAAGGGTGTTGCTGCAAGTGTCGAGAAGAAACCTTTTAAGAAGGAAACAGCTGTGGTATATTCTCAGAGAAGATCAGGGAAGATGGAGCGTCGACCAACTGTGGGGGCCGTAATGATTCAAAACACTCCAAGTGAGCAGCCTCGCTATAACCAGTCCATACCAAATCAGCAACGGGTGGAACGGCCACAACGGCAGTTCACCCGTATTAACATGACTCCAGCGCAAGTGCTTCCCCATCTACTGAAGTTGAACCTCGCCACCATCAAGGAGGCACCAAAGAATGTGAATACGTCCTCTCCGCATTATCATGCCAATGCTAAATGCGCCTACCATTCAGACAATGTTGGACACGACACCAATGATTGCTGGGCACTCAAGCATAAAATCCAAGACCTGATAGAGGCTAAGGAGGTAGAGTTTGACGCTCCAGAGAAGCCTAATGTGATATCTGCACCCATGCCGAAGCACGGCCGAAATGTCAACGCCATTGAAGAAGATTTGTATGTTGCTGATGTCAGTGATCTGACTACTCCATTGCTAACCATTAAGTTAAATTTGTTAAGGGCCGGGATCTTCCCGGGATGTAAAGAAGACTGCTACTGTTGTTACTCTCTGCCGTTTGATTGTCCGTTACTGAAGAAAGGCATCCAAGGCCTTATGGATAGTCGACAAATTTTGTTTGAAAAAGTTACTGCTGTTCTAGTTCATACTGAAGATGTCTCAATCATAACCATTCACACCAATCTTTCCAAGGCCGTCAAAAAGCCTGTTAAGATTACACCAGCTGCGAAATCTGTTCCTTTGAAGATAACAATGCCAGGGCCTGTTCCCTATGTTTCTGAGAAGTCGATACCTTGGAACTATGGCGGTGACGTCTACTACCATGGTATCAAGCAAATCGAAGTAATTGAAGAAAGTTTGGATGATGAAGAAGCCAGCATTAGTAACATTGCGGGCACTAGCAAAATCACCAGGAGCGGGAGAATATTTTCTCCAGAGATTGCCCCTCCAAGAGCAGTCTTTGGACCCTCATCAGCTAACGAGGTCGTCCCTGCACCAATAAAACTCTCTGCTAGAACTCCTCTGATTGAAGACATTGTTGTTCCTAGTACTGTCTCTCCTACCGCTGCTGACAAAGGTAAGGGAATCCAAGATGAGCCCGTCAGGACGAGGGCTCAACCCTTGGTTATCCCGGAAACCTCCAAGAAGGAAATGGACGAGATTTTGAGGATAATCAAAAGAAGTGACTACGATGTGGTAGAACAGTTGGGGCAAACCCCCTCAAAGATCTCCATGCTGGCACTACTACTTTGCTCAAAAGCGCACGCCAAAGCCCTGATAAAATTCCTGAAGGCAGCTCATGTGCCCCAGGAAACCTCTGCGGATCAATTTCAGAATTGCGTGGCTAGCCTGACTGCAGACAATGGATTAGGTTTTTCTGATGCCGACCTAACTCCTAAAGGTAGAAATCACAATGATGCTTTGCACATTTCAGTCGAGTGTCGAGGAACTACTCTCGCACATGTCTTGGTTGATACTGGTTCGTCGCTGAATGTTTTGCCTAAGAAGGCCTTGGACCGACTAGATTGTGAAGGATTGGAATTGAAGCCAAGTGATATTGTTGTCAGAGCTTTCGATGGTTCGAAGAGAATGGTCCATGGAGAGGTTGAAATTCCCATCAAGATAGGCACCGAGGTGTTTAAATCCACTTTCTATGTGATGGACATCCGTCCATCATACTCTTGCCTGCTGGGTAGACCTTGGATACACCATGCTGGGGCAGTCACCTCCTCCTTACATCAGATGTTGAAGTATCCTGTTAAGGGAAAGATCATCACTGTCCATGGCGAAGAAGAGTACATGATTAGCCACTTAAATTCTTTCCGGTATGTGGAGGTTGAAGGAGAATTCATCGAGACACCGTTTCAACATTTCGAAGAAGTCCTTCCTGAAATAGCAGTAGCGAAGTTGACGGCTGAGACACCGAGGCAGATGGCCAGGATGGCATCTCTGGAGGATGCAAGGGCCGATATAAAAGAAGGGAAAAATTCAGCATGGGGGCAGTTACCTGACATTCCACATAAGACAGACAAATTTGGATTAGGGTTCACAGCCGCTGGCCAAAAAGCTATGCGCCGTGCAAAGATTGAAAGGGCGCCAGTCAAAATTTCTCCCTACAAAATCAACGCTTTGGAGGACGAAGACAAAGAGAGCAGCATTGAAGAGTGGATTTATCCAACTGTCAAAGGAGGATTGAGCAACTGGGAGGAAAAAGACTTTGTCCCCATCACTTTTATTCATCAGTAATTTATCTATTAAACATTTCTTATTTGGTCTGTAATATTTACTTTCAAACAATCCGTACACTATCTTTTCACCTCCTGCCTTGCCCGGGGCATTTAGGTCCACTTGTAAGGGTTTTGATTATTTTTAATATCCATATGCCATGTTTAATGATTCATTGGACGTTTTTCATTTGATAAACTGCTTGTGTTCATTTTCTTTCCTTTTGCATTTTTGTTTAAGGATGGCTATCCCTTACACACACCCACACTCACCAATGCAGGTACCCATCCACTCCGGATTCCATGGGTGACTATTCTACTACATCTTTCAATAACTCTGAGGATCTGTTCAATCTAGCCGAGCATGAAGATGACGAAGGTTGTGAAGTACCCGGGGAACTAGCCAGACTTCTGCAACAAGAGGAAAGGGCCATCTTACCACACGAAGAGTCACTGGAAACTGTTAACTTGGGAACCGAGGAGGACCGGAAGGAGGTGCAAGTGGGTGCCAATCTGGAGCCGAGAGTCAAGGAGCTCCTGGTACAGTTGTTGAATGAGTATGTTGAGATCTTCGCTTGGTCTTATGAAGACATGCCAGGTTTAGACACAGACATCGTGGTCCACCGTCTCCCCACAAGAGAGGATTGTCCACCGATCAAGCAAAAAGTTCGTCGAATGAGGCCTGACATGTCTGAAAAGATCAAAGCAGAAGTAATAAAGCAATTCGATGCTGGCTTTCTGGCTGTTACGTCCTATCCTCAATGGGTCGCTAACATTGTGCCAGTACCTAAGAAAGATGGCAAAGTCAGGATGTGTGTGGACTACCGGGATTTGAATAGGGCCAGCCCTAAAGATGATTTCCCGCTACCTCACATTGACATCTTGATCGACAATACAGCTCAGCATAAAGTGTTTTCCTTCATGGATGGATTCTCGGGCTACAATCAAATCAAAATGGCCCCCGAGGATATGGAGAAAACAACTTTTGTCACACAATGAGGCACTTTCTGTTACAAGGTGATGCCGTTCGGGCTGAAGAACGCAGGGGCAACTTATCAATGCGCCATGGTAGCTTTATTTCATGATATGATACATCATGAGATTGAAGTTTACGTAGACGATATGATAGCTCGGTCACAAACAGAGGAAGATCACCTTGAACATCTAGAGAAGCTGTTTGCCAGGTTAAAAGAATACAAGCTCAGGCTGAATCCAAGTAAATGCACTTTTGGAGTTAGGTCTGGTAAACTCCTGGGATTCATTGTAAGCAACAAAGGCATTGAAGTCGATCCCGCAAAAGTAAAAGAAATACAAGAGATGCCTGCTCCCCGTACTGAGAAGGAAGTTAGAGGATTCTTGGGGCGCTTAAACTATATTGCCAGATTCATCTCACATCTGACTTCTACCTGTGAACCGATTTTCAAACTCTTGAAAAAAGATCAGGTAGTGGAATGGAACGACGATTGTCAAGCTGCTTTTGATAGAATCAATGAGTATTTGCTATAACCTCCTATTCTGATGCCACCCGTCGAAGGAAGACCATTGATCATGTATTTGACCGTCTTGGATAACTCAATGGGGTGTGTTTTGGGCCAGCATGACGAGTCTGGTCGAAAAGAGCATGCTATTTATTACCTTAGCAAAAATTTTACCGACTGTGAGACTCGCTACTCACTGCTCGAGAAAACTTTCTGCGCTTTGGTATGGGCTGCTCGCCGACTAAGACAGTATATGTTGACTCATACTACCTTGTTGATTTCCAAAATGGATCCTATCAAGTATATCTTCGAAAAGCCCGCTTTATCTGGAAGGATAGCTAGATGGCAAATGATCTTAACCGAGTATGACATTCAGTACACCACCCAAAAAGCTATAAAAGGGAGTGTACTAGCTGACCATCTGGCTCATCAGGCTATCGAAGACTATCAACCCATGAGATTTGACTTCCCAGACGAGGACATCATGAATTTGGACAACATTAAATGCGACGGACCGTATGACGGACCCGAAAAGGGATCCCGATGGACCCTGTACTTTGATGGTGCTTCAAATGCACTTGGAAACGGTATCGGCGCGGTACTCATTTCTCCGGAAGGTTGTCACACACCTTTCACGGCCCGACTTTGCTTCAGCTGCACAAACAATATGGCTGAGTATGAAGCCTGCATCTTTGGTCTCAAGGCCGCTATAGACTTGGGGATCAAATCTTTGGTCGTATTCGGAGACTCAGCTTTGGTTATCAGCCAAATCAAAGGAGAGTGGGATACCAAGCATCCTAATCTTATCCCATACAAAGAACATGTCCTGACATTGTTGCCTCATTTCGAGCAAATTACCTTCGAACATTTCCCGCGAGAAGAGAATCAGCTAGCAGATGCTCTAGCCACAATGTCCTCCATGTTTAAACTCAACTGGGATAACGAGGCTCCCCAAATCACCATCGAGCGAATGGATGAACCTGCGCATTGTCACGAGATTAATACCGAAGAAGTAGTGGAACAACCTTGGTTCCATGAAATCAAGAAGTATCTCGAGACCAGAGATTATCCTGAAGGAGCTTCCGTAAATGACAAGAAGTTCTTAAGGAAATTCGATGCTAAGTTCTTCCTGAGCAACGACATCCTTTACAAACGAAGCCATGATTGTGTGTTACTCCGATGCGTAGATAAAGCTGAAGCAGAGTTGATCATGACCGATATACATAGCGGCACATTTGGCACTCACTTGAGCGGGCATACAATGGCTAAGAAGATCCTAAGGGCAGGCTATTACTGGTCTACCATGGAAGCTGACTGCCATCAACATTCCCGTACTTGCCACAAGTGTCAAGTCTACGCTGACAAAGTTCATATCCCTCCGGTCCCTCTCAACGTTCTGACTGCTCCGTGGCCCTTTGCAATGTGGGCATTGATATGATTGGAGAGATCAAGCCCACGGCTTCCAACGGACATCGCTTCATCCTGGTGGCCATTGACTATTTCACCAAATGGGTCGAAGCAGCTTCCTTCGCCTCTGTTACTAAAAATGTGGTTGCCCGCTTTATCAAGCAAAATCTTATATGTCGGTATGGTGTTCCGGACAGGATCATCACAGACAACGGTACAAATCTGAATAACACAATGATCACTGCATTGTGCGAACAGTTCAAGATTTATCATCACAATTCATCTCCCTATCGGCCGAAGATGAACGGTGCTGTTGAAGCTGCGAACAAAAACATTAAGAAAATCATTCAGAAAATGACAGTCACTTACAAAGACTGGCATGAGATGTTACCGTTTGCTCTGCATGGATACCGTACGACGATACGTACTTCAACCGGGTCAACCCCATTTTCTTTGGTTTATGGCATGGAAGCTGTTTTGCCTATGGAAGTCCAGATCCCTTCTCTAAGGATTATGAAGGATGCAGGTTTGAATGAAGATGATTGGATGCAGACCCGACTTGATCAACTCAATCTGATCGACGAAAAGCGACTTGCTGCTATATGCCATGGTCAGACGTATCAAAAGCGAATGATCAAGGCCTTCAATAAGAAAGTCAGACGTCAAGTGTATCAAGTCGGAGACCTCGTAATCAAGCGGATTATCTTGCCGCAAAGTGATCCCAGGGGCAAATGGAATCCTACATATGAAGGACCATTTGTGATCAAGAGCATATTTTCTGGTGGTGCAATGATTCTGACCACCATGGACGGCGACGATTTGCCGCACCCTGCGAACGCAGACATAGTCAAAAGATACTACGCATAAAATAACCCGACAAGTCGAAAACCCGAAAGGGCGGATTGGGCAAAAATGGGCATCCCGGTGAATCGAAAACCCAAAAGGGCGGTTCAGGAAAAAATTAGGGATAAAAATAAAAAAAATCTGTACACCCGGCAAGTCGAAAACCCGAAAGGGCGGCTTGGGCAAAAAGGGGTTTCCCGGTGGATCGAAAACCCGAAAGGGCGATTCAGGCAAAAGTTAGGGAATTAAAGCGTATGACTATGTCTCGTCGGATCACTTCAAGGACAATCTCTTCATCAACCGGTTCCCGGCTTCTGATCAATCCAGTCATCGTCAAGCGAAGCATTGAATGGACAGATATTCAGAGTTGTGAAAGCTATAGCGGAATGGAATCCCATGGAATTATTTCACATAACCATCCTTATTTTGTATAAACCTTTCAAATATTTACGACAAAATCCTCTTACTAGGATGATTGTCTCCTTTGTACAAATATACTCATAGAAGATCAATACAAATACTTTTCCCAGAAGTTTGTGTCATTTCCTTTTTCTTTTCTCTTGCACTATTTATTTATTTTGAGAAACGTCCAATGTTTTGTTAAATAGGCATATGCATTTGAAACACAATTGTTTCCTTATGAACCAAGAAAGAGGATCACTGATAAGTCGAAGGTACGGTTGGATAACCCGATACCCTTTTAAAGGAAACCCCCGGGAGATTTGGAATCCATATCCCTAGCAAGTCTTGAAGCTCATCCCCAGTAGATTCTGGAAGCTTATCCCCCGCAGAGTACGGACGTCTCTCCCGAGTTTTATTCAAAGTTATTCCTCCCAGGGACTTATAACTGGGTTATCCTCAGCTAACAACCGCGGAAGATCGCACTCGCCAAAATTCTTCCTATCCCCAGCGGAGTTCATCAAAATTCCCCAGCAGTAACTTATCTTTACAATCCCCCAGCCAGAGGATCCTCAGGAATCCAATTTCCCTCAGAATTTAAGTTTCAATATCCCCAGCCGAGCTAAAACTTCAAATTATCAATCCCCAGCGGAGCCAGACTAATGAACCTTTTCCCCACAGAGTTTTAGGAAGGGAAATCTTGAGTTCCCCAGTGAAGTCTCCAGAGATACTTCCCGCCAAACTGAAGATTCTCAGTCTTGCATCCCCAGCATAAGTCTACTAGATTGGTACTCCCCAGTAGAAGTCATCAGGAATTCCCCAGAGGTTTAGTATACAACCCAAGCTCTTTGTTCCCCAGCAACAGCCAAGGATTTGTTCTTCCCGGCAGCAGTCAAAATGCTTTTATCTTCAGTCATCCGGAATTCATCTATCCCCAGCAAGGCATCTCATCAGCTTACATACGTATTCATTACATTCATATCATAAACATTGATATAACACATATTGCATCATACATTTCATGCAACATAATTTTATGTTTAGCTAGTATTTTGTCCTTTTCAGGATAAAAACAAAAAGAGCTATCATTAACAGTTTCAGATGCAGTTTTGCATGGACTCATCGTCAGGCAACCCTACGCCGGTTCCCCCTCAAACTCCAAGATTTCTGAAAACAGTTTACGGGTTCTCCAAGTAACGGATGTTAACCTATCACTTGTTCAGTTTCTTCTCCAGACTTCTGAAAACAGTTTATGGATTCTTCCCAACAACGGATGTTAATCTATCGCTTGTTCAGATGCAACTTTTGAAAACAGTTTACGGACGCTTCCCAACAACGGATGCTGCTCTATTGCTTGTTCAACTCCAAGATTTCTGAAAACAGTTTACGGGTTCTCCAAGTAACGGATGTTAACCTATCACTTGTTCAGTTTCTTCTCCAGACTTCTGAAAACAGTCTATAGATTCTTCCCAACAACGGATGTTAATCTATCACTTGTTCAGACGCAACTTTTGAAAACAGTTTACGGACGCTTCCCAACAACGGATGTTGCTCTATTGCTTGTTCAACTCCAAGATTTCTGAAAACAGTTTACGGGTTCTCCAAGTAACGGATGTTAACCTATCACTTGTTCAGTTTCTTCTCCAGACTTCTGAAAACAGTCTATAGATTCTTCCCAACAACGGATGTTAATCTATCACTTGTTCAGACGCAACTTTTGAAAACAGTTTACGGACGCTTCCCAACAACGGATGCTGCTCTATTGCTTATTCAACTCCAAGATTTCTGAAAACAGTGTACGGGTTCTCCAAGTAACGGAAGTTAACCTATCACTTGTTCAGTTTTCTCCTCAAAACTTCTGAAAACAGTTTACGGATTCCTCCCAACAACGGATGTCAATCTATTGCTTATTCAGACCCCCAGTTCAGAAATAGTCCAAAGCATGGACGCCTTACTGATACTCATTCCAGATGGCATCTCTAAGCCCATCCCCGACAAGTTTCTGTCACTCTTCCAGATGGCATCATTAAGCCCATCTCCAAATGGCATCTCTAAGCCCATTCCCGCATCCATTGCTTTGACGAGTGCAAATTTCCGAGCACTCTAGTGTCTAATCTCCTTTTACCCTCGAGTCGCGAAAGGCAAACTTGCCAATCTAACTCTTCGGATTCAAGAAGATTGAACAGGGGCAACCGTTGTACCCCAAAATTTGCCCTCCCATTTCTCATTGATTTCTCATCACAAAGCCCTTGAAGCTCAAGATCCAGTTAGGGTTTCATCTGCTCAAAGACTTCTCCTTGCACTGTTGACCCAAATTAGGGTTTGTGTTTGCACAAAGATGTTTTGACCTAAAATTCCTAAGATGACTTTCTTGCTTCATATTGGACTACCAAGTTTATCCTCATCAAGTTTCAAGTCTTGATTCCAAGTTTTGCCCAGTCAATTGGACAGTTGACCTAGAAATCAGCTGTATTGGGGAAAAAGTCAACTATGACCAATTGACAGTCAAACCTCATGAAAATTAACCCACATCAACATTATAAACTTCCATGAACCATTTGATCAAGTTTGGATCACAATTCCACAAGAAATTTGATCAAATCACCAAAAGGGCAAAATGGTCACTTTTAGGGTTTTGACTGCACAAAAGCAATTTTTGACTGTTTGACCTAGCCAATGGCAAACCAAGCTCACATATGGACTCAAGGACCCCATGGAATTATCTTGACATGCTCAACAAACTCAAAAGATCCCAAGTACACAAGATTGACAGTTGAATTCCCCAGTCAATTGATCAATTTTGACTGTACACTGAAAAGTCAAACTTTGACTTTTTGGTCAAAATCAAGAGTCAAGATTCATTTTTCATCAAAACATGCCAAATCATGAAACTTGTTCACCAAGAAATCACAAAATGCAAATTAGGGTTAGAAATTAGAATTTTTCATAACTTAGAATTTTTCTAAGTTATAAAAAACCCTAATTTTTCCCCAACTTTGCCCCACTTTTTCACCAAGATCCATTTGGATTCAAACAAAAGTCAAAACATGAAAGTTGTAGCTTGTTGCATAATCTACAACTTTGATTCACAAAGTTTTCCCATTTGAGGCTTGTATCTCAAGTTACAAATTTTTGAATAAGGGCACTAAACCATTCTTAATTTAGTGAAATTTTAACCTATTTTGACAAGGTTTTCTACCCAACTTCAAGGCCATTTTCCATACACTTCCACTTGGAATTTCAATTTGCATTTCAAATAAGGATTGTATTACACATTCCAAGCTTTCAAAAATGTCCAAGAACTTCTCAAACAACCTCATAACTTGAGAGAATCGAATTTCACAATTTGGCAAAAACCCACTTTTGAATTGATCATGAACATGTTCATAACTTAAGCCATTTTCAAGTCAGCATAGTTTGTGCTAAATTACAGGTCCTAAAACCCTTTGACACTCAATAATTCAATGCAAAACCTTTGTGCCAAGGCCTTATTTCATGAGTTCAAGCATTGCCTAAAGGATTAACCATTTATAGATAAAGCATTTCTTCCATTTTTGCAAAAGGTAACTTTATGTCCAATTGAAAATCCAACTAGTACAAATGAGATCTAATTGGCACAAGATTATGAGCAAAACACTCTGATCAAGGAGGGATTATGCAGCTCATTAGGGGGCCTCTACTGACCTAGAACACAACTTGGGCATTTGTTGCTTAAAGTGTAAGTAACTTGGCATATTGTAACACAACTCTCATATCAGCTAAAAAACACTGAAGCAAACTTGTCAAACAGATCCAGGACATCATAACCAAGCTAGTACACGACCCTAACATCTCTCATACACTCCCAATCTCAGAATCACCTTCAAACTGCAAAAATAGGTCCAGGCCTGCAGTTTGAGTGCTATCTTCCATTTCCCTCAAGCTCTCTTGCCCAAACCAGTTCACACACATTCCCTAGCATCTATGCAAGCTAACCATGACTTGAAACACGACCTGTAATCCCTCTAACCAGTTCCACCATTTTCAGTTTCTTGTTTTGCAGGTGAAGTGCTCTAGCACGATTCAAAAGCTTTCAAGACAAAGTAAACATTGGAATAACATCCCTGGACCTCAAGGAAGCTTTACCAATCATCACCTTGCACTGAAAGCTTCCCCATTGCCAGATAGAACTTCAACTGAACAGGTATTTTGGTGAACTTTTATCTCTCTTATTAGGCATTATTAGCTCTAAGTTTGTGAATAAACAATGTTCTACTCATGCCACTGAACATGTACATGTTTTTACTTTTCATTTCTTTTGCTTGAGCTGTGAGAATTTAAGGTTTGAAAATGGCAGAAAATCTAGGATAGGATTTGGGGGAGAAGAAATTCTCCCTCATCTTAGAGAGTTAGATCAAGTTCTGCATATGGTTGGATTCGTCTCTTGATGCTGAACATTTTTTATGTTATGAGTTTTCATTAATAAGCCAGGAATCAGGAGTTAGAAGTTTGAGAAGAAGGGCGCGCGTTTTGAACTGGTTTTGTCTGAAGGTTGAAGACAATGTCTTCTTGGGCTGGGCCTGAGTTATTTTCTTATTCACACCACCTTTTTGGTTTTACACCCCCTGAGCCCATTTCATTCATTTTTTAATGTTTTTGACTTTTTCTTTTTTTAATTGACTCATTTATTTTTTCTCAGCATGTTAAAAATATAAAAATATTTTTTCTCATCATTTTTGAATTTATTAGGTATTTATTTGATTTTTCTCTTAGTTTGTACATAAATAAATAAATATATACTTTTTTTTATTTAAAATACTAAAATAGCACAAATATATTTTATACACTTTTATCTTATTTTTACTTCCTGAAAATATTTTATAGAAAAATACTTTTTATTTAAATATTAAATATTATTAATTAATATATATAATACATATCTTGTAAGTAATATAAATATACATATATATATTAATACATTTAGGGTAAAAATATCAAAAATATACATATTTTTATTTTTATTAATATTTAACACTAAAAATACATTTTTATAAATATACTATATTTTATTTTATTTTTGTATGTAAATAGTAAATATTATATAAATTAATTGATTAATACCCCTTTTTGATTAAAAATTAGGGTTTTGCCCTAAACATAAAAATACTCCGAAAAAATACTACCTTTTTATTTCTCTTTTCATTTTACATAAATAATACTTTTTCATACATATAAAAATTCTTTTACATCTTGCATATTTATTTCATTTCCATTTAATTTATGCTTTTGATTATAATGTAAATATTCAAAGAAAATGATGTAATAGCTAGGTTTAATTTCTTGTCTAAATATACCCCATTTGAAACATTGTACCCCCTCCCCATATTATTGTGTTGTAATAGTGTAGGAATTTAAATTTCGCACTTTATCGCTTTTTAAATATACTATGCTAGAGTTAGGGTTTGTATGCGAATAAAACGAATAAAATAGTTTGACCTAATTTCAAGATAAATAAGCATGAAAATGGACAACACATTTCACACTTGCACCCCTAGGGTATTCCACTTTGTTTCCTTCAAATAAATTGGGCCATATTGCATGTTGAAATTCTTTGGGTAAAACAAACAATCAAATGATCATAGTCCCTCAAAATGTTGCCTAAATGAATGATCAAGTCCCTTTTAAAGAAAAATTGCCCAAAGACATTTAACACTATTGCAATTATGGTCTAAACGATGACCCACGCCCGTCCCTTTCACCTCCTAAATACAAGATTGTCCACCAAATGCAATGGTGGAACAAAATTGTCAAAAGGTTTAAAACATAACAAAAATCTTTGAGAAAACTTTAGGGTAGATAACTCTTAAGTACTTGTCAATTTGCAAAGAAAACACTTGCCTATTTCCAAACCACACTTCACAAACACTTTCAAAACAAACTTTCAAAAACCTTGAAACATCTTTTCAAAAGACAAAGCACCTTTTGTAAAACATTCGAGTAAAGAATTGTTACAAGGGTAGCCCATATAAGGCATCTTTTCAAAACATTTTTCAAAACCACACACCAAGCACCATTTCAAACAATTGAAAACCAAGGCAAGTTGATCTAAGCAAGTACCTAAGAGCCCATGGATAACCATGGATAGAAAGGGTGCTAATACCTTCCCTTTCTATAATCTACTCCCCGAACCCAAGAAAAATCTCAAAGGTTTTTGCTGTGCTTTTTAAACCTTTCCTTAGGATAAAATAAAAAGTCGGTGGCGACTCTTGCTCAACCGAAACATTTGCAAAAACAAACGCAAAACCATAGTCAGTTCTCCCACCGTACCACATCAAGGCTTAGGCAATGACTTCAGGATTTGGAGTCTCCTCTAAACCAGTGAACGGTATTTGATCAAGCACAGGCACTCCTAACAGTTGAGAGAATTCTTCTAATGCAGGCACTAATTGGTAGTCAGGAAAGGTGAAGCAATGATGCATGAGATTAAAGAATTGGAAGAGCACATACATCATTTCTTCTTGGAAGTTTGAGGTAGCCAAGTTGAGAAGTCGACTATATTTCTTGGTGAAGGGATAATCTCCAGGCACCCTTGATGCTAATTCTTGGAGTTGAGGATGTGATTTCACGAATCTGACTCAGATGGTATTCCTACGAATGGGAATCATGGCCTACAAAATAGAACAAAGATAAATTCCTAAATCCTTGAAATGGTTAGTGAGAATGCTTATAATGTTATGATGTTTATGATGTTATGTACAGGTGAACAAAACAAACAAGTCTTTATGTATAAATAATCAAATACAAACAAAGCACACAATTCCTTAGGTTCAGGCTTGCATGGGGTTTGTAGGTAAGTACCCTCTTGAAGTTTAGTTGGCTCAACCTATCCTAGAGAGTAACCAGGTTCCAGTGGATCTCAATATCACTGACCTTTCTTTTAGGCATTGTCTCAGCATAATCAATCTTTTCTTGTGGCCGAGATATCTTAAAAGTCCGATCTCAATGAGTGTAGCATCGAGTATCAACCAATCTTCAGCTTTACACCAAAGTCGGCTATCTCACTACTTCATAATGTCCAAGTTGTTCAATTAAGGTTCTATGGTCAGTTAGTGCTTTATGACACTGCTCAGCGGTCCCGTATTCTCCTCTATTCAACACAAGGGATACTGGTACCAACAAATGCGTCACACTAACATAGCCATTGCTTCAACCATATCGGTCTACACTGTACAATTTCCACAATCTATTGCTACTTACCTAAAAGGTGCCTCAGATCCGGGTGTAGGATCTTTAACAATAACCCAAACAAGGAACCATAATATAAAGCAAGCAAGTCAAACAAGGAAAGCGAGTAGGTGTGATCTAGCTCTAAGGTAATCCCACTTTTTAGTATCCCCAACAGAGTCGTCAGTTATGTAATACGATGGGAGAAATGACTTGGTGTTTTGCATTTGATCGCAATTGTTGCGGATAGCAAGAGTCGCCACCGACTTTTTATTTATCCAATAAGGAAATGGTGAAAAGAACAGGAAAGACCTTTGAGATTATTTCTTGATTTCAAGGGGTAGATTATGAAAAGGGAAGATATTAGTACAATTTTCATCCGTAGTTATCTACGAGCTCCTAGTTGCTTGCTAGATCACTTGCTTTGTTTGAAAATGTGCTTTGTGGTGTAAGTTTGAAAATATTTTTCAAAATTCCTTTGTTGCGGAAAACTTTGTAATGATTCTCATCTCTATAAGAATGCGTACAAAGTGTTGGTTTTGAAAATAGTTCAAAGAGATGTTTGTTTTTTGAAGATGTTTTTGAAAGTGTAAGTGTGGAGAATGGTTTTAGTTCAAGAGCAAGCAACTATGAGCGTCCTACCTACTCAAAAGGTCTATGTTGTTTTCCTCCTCCTTTAGATGTTGCTATCTTACCATTGATTTAGTAAGAAGCCCCATCATTGGATGTGAAGGGACGGGCGTGGGTCAATCGTATAGTCATAGAAGGCAACCTATGATACGTTTTAGCAATTTTCGTTAGGGACTAGATCATTTATTGAAGGCAACATCGAGGGACATCGAGGTACTACGATCTTTTTATCGAGGGTCTTTGCTAAAATGCCCATATTCGAGGGACATGAATATTTTCCGAGGTAACAAGTGAGATTACCCTAGAGGTGCATGTGTGTGTGATACGGTGAGAGAACTGACTTGGGTGTTTTGCGTTTTATCGCAAATGTTATGGTTAGCAAGAGTCGCCACTGACTTTTCTTTTATCCAAAAGGAAAGGCTGAAAAGAACAGGAAAGACCTTTGAGATTGTTTCTTGAGTTCGGGGGGTAGATTATGAAAAGGGAAGGTGTTAGCACCCTTTTCATCCATAGTTATCTATGGGCTCTTAGTTGCTTGCTAGATCACTTGATTTTGTTTGAAAATGTGCTTTGTGTGGTTTTTGAAAGTATTTTGAAAAGGCGCCATCGTTTAGGCAAACTTTGTAATAGTTCTCGTTCGTAAGAACGTATACAAAGTGTTATTCTTTTGAAAATGTTTCAAGTTTGGAAAGTGTTTTGAAAGTGTTTTTGAAGGTGTTTGTGTTTTGTTTTGAAAATAAGCAAGAATGTTTAATTTTAAATTGAGCAAGCAACTAGGAATAATCTACCTACTCAAAAGTCTTAGTTCATTTCTTCCTTTCCTTTGATATTGCTATCTTACCATTGATTTGGTAAGAAGCCCTATCTTTGGATGTAAAGGGACGGGTGTGAGTCGTCATATAGCCATGATAGCAATGTTTTGAAATATCTTAGCAATTCTCTTTGAGGGACTAAGATCATTTTGAAAGGAAACATTTGATAGCGCCATCGAGGGACTATGGTCTTGTATTTTGATTGTTTTTGCTAAGACATCCCGCATGCATAACATGGCCATTTTTGTAAGGCAACAAAGTGGAATTACCCTAAGAGTGTAAGTGTGGAAGTGTGTTAATTGACATGCATTGTTTTGTCTTGAATTAAGGTTTGCTAACTTGTTGATTTTATCTTTCCATACAAACCCTAATTTACTAGCATTTATATAAAGCGTTAAATTGCGGAAAATAAAAATACTAAGCTAAGTATAAGTAATTATAAGAAAATAAAAGCATTTATAAAAAACCTAAGTCTATACATTAATTATTGTTAAAAAGAATAGTCTTTTTTGTTTTGTGAGAAAATAAAATAAGTAAGTATAAGTAATAAATAAAATATTTTTTGGGTTTTTATTAATAAAAATAATAATGATAATAATAATAGTCATAATAAAAAATAATAAAAACAATATGAAAAAGAAAGTAAAATAAAGAAAAATAAAAAAAGAAATAATAAAAAGGGCCACGGGTGCAAACATAGTCAAAGGGGGGGGGGGGGGGGGCAGCAAACAAAATAAGGCCCAAAGGGGGGGAGGCCCAGCGTCTGTTCAAACAAAAAAAAGAGGTGAAAACATGAAAAAATAAGTAAAAGGGTACCACTGGGGCTCGAACCCAGGTCCCTAAGGTGACAGACGCGCGCTTTAACCACTGGGGGTGGTGATATATCCGTTAACTTAAACAAAACAACAAATATATGATACAAGTCTTACCCTGACTGTACTTCATCTTCAACCTCCAGCCAAATGATCTGTAACCTACTAATTTATCACCCATTCACAAAACTTCCAACATCAAACTTATTAGAAATTTCCTCACGATTATAAATATGTAAATAACTTAATCTAATTCTCAAAGATGAGCATGAATTTTTAACAGTACCAAATTCTGACCTAAATATTTTCAGAGGTTCAAACTCAAAATTCTCCCTACTCAAGCAACATAAATGAAATCTATGGACATGTATAATTTCAGGGCAATGATGTCTATATTTTGTCTTCACAAATACAAGCCTAACTATGCCTAAATAATGAGATAGAAGTTCAAGAAAAATACCTCAAAACTGGAAATCGTGAAATGAGTTTGAGCTTGTTTCAAGTGATGGTAATGATCAGGTTAGCTTCCTTGAACCTCTAGGAAGCTAATGCAATAACTGGCTTGAACTGAGAGTGGCTGGAATGGTCTGGAGAAGTCCAACTGCAATGCTATGTTTTTGAACTTGGAAGTTGATGAAGAGGATGTTATAGTCTGCAAACAGGGACATGGATGGTTTGTATTTGATATGAGGAAGCTTTTGAAACTAAAAGGCCAGGAAACGCACGAGGGAAATGGAAGTTTGATGTTCTTGGTCAGAATGTGCAACAATGGTGGTTTGTGATGCAGTTCTGAGTTTGGGGGAGTTTGAGAGCTTGTGTATTCGTGTCTTAGCTTGCAAACAACTTTTATAATTATATGGAAAAGGTTAGAGCACTTGAGGTGGTCAGAAGCCCAAGATATAAAGTTATGGTTATGTTACTTGATTTTGAAGAAAAGTGGAAAACATGGTTTCAAGGCATAGTACAAGCATGGCCTGAGTTGTTAGAGGCTCCAGACAAATTTATTATGGCTTTTAGATTGTGTGTGATCAGAAGAAACAAGTGCAAAGCTCAAGATAAGTTGACTTTGTGATTAAAGCCTCTTTACAAGAATGGAATGGTAACTTTGTGCCATAAATGGAAATGCAACTTGGATAATGACTCAAATGCTTGGATCAAAGCTATAACAGTTGTGTAAACATTTAATTATGGAGTGAAAACAAGTTTGAGGTCTGCAAAGAAAATATTATGCAGCCTAGCATGGATTTGGTTCATGTATTCTTCATAAAATGGCTTGTAATTCAAGTTTGAAAACCCTAACTTCTTGTCTTCGATTCTCCTTGCTCAAACATGATCTCAATGAGTTCTTAGAAATTTTGGAAAGCTTGTAACATCCTCTACAACCTCTATGTTGGTAATTTTTAAAATTTCCTCTTGGAACTATGTGAAAAATTGCCATGAAGTTAGGTCAAAATCCTGTCTAAACTAGGGCAAAATTTCACTATGTTTCCAAGTTTCATGAACATGTATTCACAAAATCATAACTTGAAATACATGCATTTCTAGGAGAAGTTGTGTTATACAATGTTTTAGATCTCATTGAGATATAAAACTTTCATGTTAAAAGTTTCCTTTGAATCATCTTGCATCATGGTGAAAAATTGGCTCAAAGTTGTGAAAAAAATATGAAGTTTCCAACACTCAGAAAAATTTCTAAGTTTAGAAATTTTGACTTTTCAAAATTAAATCTTGAATTTTTGATTTCTTGATGAACAAGTTTCATATTTTGACATGTTTTGATGAATTGTGATATTTGACACTTGATTTTGACCAAAAAGTCAAAGTTTGACTTTTCAGTGTACAATTGACTTTTGATCAGTTGACTGAAAATTCATCTGTCAATTAATTGATCTTGAACAATGTTTTGAGCCATGCCATTAGTTAGAAATGATGCATTTGAACCCTTGAGATCATGTCTCAAACCAATTAATCATTTGCTAGGTCAAAAATCAGAAATTGCCCTTCTTCAGTCAAAACCCTAATTTTGACCATTTTCCCTTTTGATGATCTGATCAAATTTCTTGAGGAATTATGGTCCAAACTTGTTCAAATGACATATATGAGTTCATAATGTTAATATGGGTAAAAAATTATGAAGTTTGACTTCAAATTGACCACAATTGACTTTTTCCCCAATAAAGTTGATTTTTAGGTCAACTGATCAAATGACTGAGCAAAAATGTGATCCAAGATTTGAAACTTGTCATGAGCAATCTTGAGAGTCCAAAATGACCCATGAAAGTCATATGGGGAATTAAAAGTCCATTTATCCTTGTGCAATCTCAAACCCTAATTTTCAGTCATCAGTGCTTGAGGAGGTATGTTAAGCTGATCAACCCTAGTGCAGTCTTGAACCAAAGGAGATATTGTGAGAGATTACTTGATAAATGAGAGGGAAAATTTTTGGGTACAACAGCTTCCCCTATTCAATCTCCTTAACCATGAAGAGTTAGATTGGCGGATCCGCCATTTGTGACTTGAAGGTGAAAGATGATTGAACACTAGAGTGCCCAGAAATTTGCACTCAAAGATGGATTATGAATGGGCTTATAGATGCCATTTGGAGGAATGTTGGTAAACACTGGAGGAAGTATCAACACAAATCTTTGGTCGATTCATACTAAAATTTGAGGTTTTACCTGTGGAAAAAAGAGTTAGTAAAATGCAGATGTATGCATGATGTTCACTAGATGTGGTATTATGCTAAATGCATTTTGTATGTATATGTCATGATGTATGAATGTGAGATGCATGTTTTTTTCCGGGAAAATAAATCCCTGACTGTTGATGAGGAGTTTTGGGAAGTTGAATCCCTGATTACCGTTGGGGATGAAGAATATACATATCTTCAAACTTTATTGAAAGGATGCTTCCGCTGGGGAATATCTCTTGAGTGTCAGCTGTTATCTGGTCAGATCCAGGCTTCACAACTTACTGAGAATGAGGAAGTCAACTGCTATTTGGTCGAATCCAGGCTTCACGGTAACTTACCGGGGAAGAAATAAATTAACTGTTATCTGGTCAGATTCCAGGCTTTGTAGAAAATTTCTTGAAATTGAATAACTATCTGGTCAGATCCAGGCTTCACAACAACTTGCTGGGGATAAGGAAGTTAACTATTATCTGGTCGGATCCAGGCTTTGCATTAACTTGAAGTGGTAATTACTATCTGGTTGGGTCCAGGTTTCATGGTTTTTGGAAAGTTGTACTATTATCTGGTTGGGTCCAGGCTTCAGTGTCTCTCTGGGGATCATAGTTAATTGTTATCTGGTCGGGCTCCAGGTTTCACAATAACTTGCTTGAAAATTGATATCTGGTCGGGTCCAAGCTTTGCAGATTTCTGAGGTTGATAAGATTAATTGTTATCTGGTCAGGTCCAGGTTTTACAATAAACTATTTGGGGATTTAGTTGTTATCTGGTCGGGTTCCAGGTTTCACAACGAATTTCTGAGGATAGTTGCTATCTGGTCAGATCCAGGCTTTACAACAACTTATTGGGGTAGAGGCAAACTTTACTGGGGAAAAGAAGTTAAACCTTAGTCTGGTTGAGTCCAGGTTCTTCTATATTTGAAGAGTTAAACTATTATCTGGTCGGGTCCAGGCTTTAGTAACTTAAAATTGAGATTAATTGTTATCTGGTCGGGTCCAGGTTTCAGAAACTCAAACTATTATCTGGTCGAGTCCAGGTTTCAACAATTGATAAAGTCAAACTATTATCTGGTCGGGTCTAGGCTCTATAGTGACTTGAGAAGTTGACTATTATCTGGTCGGGTCCAGGCTTCATAGTAACTTGAAAATTATGCTAATATATGGTCGGATCCAGGCTTCATAGTATCTTTTGGAGATAATAAAGGTTTTGTTGACGACTTTACTGGGGATTAGGGGTTGTGGCCCTATGATTTGTAATAATCTGCAAGGCAAACTCAAGCTGGAGAGTGTAGACTCGTTCGGGGAGGACAGTCAGCTTAGGGAGGATATACTCAGCTGGGGGTAACAGGCTCAGTTGGAGAAGATAGACTAAAGTTGGGGAATCTTGTACTCGGCTGGAGGAGTTATGCTACTCGTTATTTGTTGGGGAAATAAACCTTGTTGGGGAAATAAAACCTGTTGATAAATGGATGAAGAGGTAAGTTCCTTGAGGAAGAGATCCACGAGGCTTCTACTTGTAGTATCATCTTAGCTGGGGAAAGAGTTTCCAAGAGATTGAGACTCTGGTTGGAGATTATCCCATGCAAAGATACTTTGTGAGTAACTTTGTTGAGGAGGAGGTTAATGAAATAACTCTGTGGGGATATTCCATATTCATTAAAGGGGTGCTTGTTACTGCTTAGGTCATATGTGCCAAACAATTTTAATTATGTTCATATGCATATGTTCATTCAATATTAGTCATTGGACAAGTTTGTATTCAAAACAAAGACAGGAAGTTTGCACTTCAAAGTATATTTGTATTGATATTTTGCCCATGAATAGGCGTTGTTTTTGTACAAAGATACGGAGATCCTAGTAAGAGGAAATCGTCGAAAGGAAAACAAAATTGAAAACAAAAACAAATAGCCATATGAAATGATCTCATTGCCCTCCAACTCTACTATTGCCCCAATGTCTTCGAATGCCCCTTGCCGTTGACAGATATTGATTGGATTGATCTTGGACCGTTTGAACTCGGACCTTGGTGATAAAGTTGACTATGGTGAATCCACGGGATATAGTCATACGCTTTTAATCCTTAAATTTTTCCTGGACCGCCCTTTCGGGTTTTCAGCCCATCAAGATACCCATTTTTTCCCAAGTCGCCCTTTCGGGTTTTCAACTTGTCGGGTGTACAATCTTTTGCATATATCCCTAACTTTTGCCCAAAATTTTTGGTTTACCAGGATGCCCTTATTTTGCCTAGGTGTGTCAACCTAACAGGTCTCTTATGTGTAGTATTTTTTAACTATGTCCGCGTTTATAGGATGTGGGAAGTCTTCACCATCCATGGTAGTCAGCATCATGGCACCGCCAGTGAACACTCTCTTGACAACAAATGGCCCTTCATAGGTGGGAGTCCATTTGCCTCTGGGGTCGACTTGTGGCAGAATGATGCACTTTATCACCAAATAACCATCTTGATATACTCGAGGCTTAATCTTTTTGTTGAAAGCCTTGATCAAACGGTTTTGGTACGTTTGACCATGACAAACAACAGCCAGTCGATTTTCATCGATCAAGTTCAACTGATCCAATCTCATCTGAATCCACTCGTCTTCATCTAATCATGCTTCATTCATAATCCTTAGTGAGGTAATCTGAACTTCTACTGGAAAAACAACTTCCATGCCATAGACTAAAGAAAAGGGAGTTTCCCTAGTTGATGTGCTTGCTGAAGTACGGTAGCCGTGTAGAGCAAACGGTAACATCTCATGCCAATCCTTATAGGTTAATACCATTTTCTGCACAATCTTCTTTATGTTTTTATTGGCCGCTTCGACTGCGCCATTCATTTTGGGTCTATATGAAGAAGAATTGTGATGCTTGATATTAAACTGAGTGCAAAGCTCAGTAATCATAGAATTTTTGAGGTTAGTCCAATTGTCGGTGATGATCCTTTTGGGGATACCATAATGGTAGATGAGGTTGTGTTTGATGAATTTGGCTACCACATTGTTGGTGATTGAGGCAAACGAGGCGGCTTCAACCCATTTGGTGAAATAGTCGATAGCGACAAGAATGAAGCGATGTCCATTGGAAGCTGTGGGCTTGATTTCTCCAATCATGTCAATGCCCCATATTGCAAATGGCCATGGAGCAGTCATGACGTTCAGAGGGATATGAGGCATATGGACCTTGTCAGCATAGATTTGGCATTTGTGACAAGTTATTGAATGTTGATGGCAATCAGTCTCCATTGTTGACCAATAGTAGCCAGCTCTTAAGATTTTATTGGCCATCGTATATCCACTTGAGTGAGTACCAAATAGTCCATCGTGCATGTCTTCTATGATTTCCTCTGCCTCCTTCTTATCCATGCATCGGAGTAGAGTGGAGTCATGGTTGCGTTTGTACAATATTCCATTACTTAAGAAGAATTTAGCTGAAAATCTTCGTAAGAACTTTCTGTCATTGACGGATGCTCCCTCTGGACACTCTTGCGCTTCGAGATATCTCATCACCTCATGGTACCATGGCTTTTCTGTGTCAGTGCCAAGCTCACAGCAATGTGCAGGTTCGTCGAATATCTCAATTGTAATCATATGGGCTTCGTTGTACCATCTGATCTTGAACATTGAAGACATGGTTGACAAAGCGTCAGCCAACTGATTTTCTTCCCTAGGAAAATGCTCAAAAGTGATCTCTTCGAAGTAGGGAATCAGGGATAGCACAAATTCCTTGTAAGGGATGAGATTAGGGTGCTTAGTGTCCCAATCTACTTTTACTTGGCTAATCAATAGCGAGGAATCCCCAAACACATTCAGATGCTTGATTCTCAAGTCAATGGCAGCTTTCAGACCCAAAATGCACGCTTTATATTCATCCATGTTGTTCGTGCAATCGAAGCATAGTCTGGCAGTGAAAGGAGTGTGGAAACCTTCAAGAGAGATGATCACAACACCAATTTCGTTACGTAAGGCATTGGAAGCCCCATTGAATACCATGGTCCATCGGGATCCTTGTTCAGGTCCGTCATACGGTCCATGTTTCACACAGTCGGTTATTAGCATGATGTTCTCGTCAGGGAAGTCAAAGTTCATAGACTGATAATCATCCATAGCTTGATGGGCCAAATGATCCGCTAGTACGCTTCCTTTGATAGCCTTTTGTGTAATGTATTGAATGTCGTACTCAGTCAAAATCATTTTCCATCTGGCTATCCGTCCGGAAAGGGCAGGTTTCTCGAAAATGTACTTGATTGGATCCATCTTAGAAATCAACAGAGTGGTATGAGTCAACATATACTGTCTTATCCGGCGAGCAGCCCATGCCAGAGTGCAATAAGTTTTCTCGAGCAGTGGATATCTGGTTTCACAGTCGGTAAACTTTTTGCTCAGGTAATAAATAACATGCTCTTTTCGGCCAGACTCGTCATGTTGGCCCAAAACACACCCCATAGAGTTCTCTAGTACTATCAAGGGTCTTCCTTCAACTGGAGGCATGAGAATATGATGCTCTTGTAGATATTATTTGATTTTGTCAAAGGCATCTTGGCATTCATCATTCCACCTGACTACCCGATATTTCTTCAAGAGTTTGAAGATTGGCTCACAAGTAGCTGTCAAGTGAGATATGAAGCGGGCAATGTAGTTGAGATGACCCAAGAATCCTCTAACTTCTTTATCAGAATGAGGGACTTGCATTTCTTGGATGGCCTTTACCTTGGCAGGATCAACTTCAATTCCTTTATTGCTGACAACAAAACCTAGAAGCTTTCCAGATCGTACTCCAAACGTGCACTTGTTAGGGTTTAACCTCAACTTGTACTTTTTCAGCCTTTCGAATAGTCTGTATAGGTGATCGAGATGTTCCTCTTAAGTTTGTGATATGGAAATCATATCATCCACATAGACCTCAATTTCATGATGAATCATATCATGAAACAAAGCTATCATAGCTCTTTGATATGTTGCCCCCGCATTCTTCAATCCGAATGGCATGACCTTGTAGCAAAAGGTGCCCCATTGTGTAACGAAAGTAGTCTTCTCCATGTCTTCGGGAGCCATCCTTATTTGATTATAGCCGAAGAAACCTTCCATAAAAGAGAAAACTTTATGCTGAGCAGTGTTATCAACAAGACGTCAATGTGTGGTAGAGGGAAGTCATCCTTGGGACTTGCCCTATTCAGACCCCTATAGTCTACGCACATGCGAACCTTCCCGTCTTTCTTCGGCACTGGCACCATGATGAAGTTTATTCGCAAGTGTACGAATCGCGTCAGAGTAATATAAAAGATTATCAATCTACAGAGACCAATTGTCAATCTATCATTTCCTATTGTTACGATGTTTAGCTAAGTTAATATTAAATAGTGAATTAAGCATGCAGGAAAGTAAAGTGCGGTGAAATAAACTTCAGATATAAAAGCGGGGTCAAATGTAATTCACATAGTCAGATGATATTCACAATGTTTCGGAATAGAACTACTTATAGGGCAATATTTTCTACTAAAGAAAAGAACTAATTTAACAGGAACTGTCGCTTTCGTGTAATCAGAACCGAGTTTACTCTCTAATCAGACCTTCTTATCGTCACTTATAAAAAGGCGCGCATTGCGTTAAAGTAATAAACCTATTTTTAAGAAATAAAGTACTCGACCAAGTTGAAAAGTAATTTGATCTGGAATTTCTAATAAAAAGGGAACCTAACTTTAACCCAATAAACGTGTTCGAAAATAGTTTCAAAATAGATTTCTTTGATAATAAAAAATCCCTAACTAACTAGACAAAGCGCTTTCGCTTCCTTTGACCAGTTGGAACTAACCGAGTGTAACAAAAGGTTGGAAGGCGTTCGATCTTACCCAACAATAATAAAGTACATAAAACGCGTATTAAAAACCAAAATAGCCCATAAGCATTTCTATTGACACATTATTTGGAATATCGATCTAACTAGATTTCTTACATTCTAGCCCAGTAAGGTTCAGCCTGACATGGGAATGTAAACAGACATGTTAAAATAAATCATGCGAGAAAGTAAATAATTTAAAGTGCGGTGCAGGAAATAAACAAAGTAAAAGCAGGTGCAGGAGATTAACAAAGTAAAAGCAGGTACAGGAAATAAACAAAGTAAAGTAGGTGCAGGAAATAAACAAAGTAAAGCAGGTGCAAGAAATAAACAAAGTAAAAGCAGGTGTAGGAAGTAAACAAAGTAAAGCAGGTACGGGAAATAAACAAAGTAAAAGCAGGTGCAGGAAATAAACAAAGTAAAAGCAGGTGCAGATATATAAATAGAAACCTGCTCCAAACGGGGAGGTTTTAAATCTGGTACAAAAAAAAAGCATTTGAAAATAAACGTGGCAAGATAAACTTCCTCCGAAGTGCTCCAAACTCGATTACAGACTCAATCTACGAACTCGACCATAGACTCAATCAACAGTGCAATAATTCCCCGATATGAAGAATTATTGCTTTACAATGGTGAAATTATATGACTTAAGTTTGCAACTGTGGTTGGATCAAGTTTGCAACTAAGCTTGGGTGATTTGAAATGAAATCAGGAACTTATATTTATAGAGGATGAAGAATGCAGGAAATCACAGGAATGCCCCCCAACTCCTTTTGGGGGGAAAATATCGTCCAAAGGTGGCGCCCACCATGGGGGACATGGTGCTCGCCATGTGTGTAGATGAAAGGGGAGTGGGGAACATGGCAGTTGAGGTCAGCAGGAGGTGGTCCACGTCATGGCCTACCCTTTGGCTGGCGCCATGGTGGACGCTATGAGTGTAAATTTAACCTAAACTCCTATTTTTCATCCTGTTTTCCTTCATTTCTTCAGGGGGAGCTCTGGATAATTGAAATACCTGAAAAGGAAACAAAAGATAGGCATAATACGAGAAAACAATAATAAAAAAACTAAATAACAAGTGAAATCAGAGTCAAAAACAAGCGTAAAGTAAGTGTTATCAAATTCTCCCACACTTAAACCTTTGCTTGTCCTCAAGCAAAAACTCTAAATAGATTAAGAAGAAAAACGGTGTTAGTGAACAAGTTGGGCTGCAAGGGGCCTCTGGAATTAAAACAGGGATGTATTGATAGGTACTGGCTGATTCAAACCAAGGATATCGTAGTGACACTCTCCCGTAAAACGGACATAAGCTTCGTTCTTTTACGAACCAATACATATCATGCCACTATGCTTAGGCCTATATTTTTCCTATTTTCAAATCCTTTTTCATTCAGGCGCAATCACATTAAGCCCGTTATTTGTACATGCTCATAGTAAAGTGACCGGGTAGTGATTCTGATCATAAAACACAGAGCTCTGGTACAAAAAGTTGGTGCAACCCCTTTTATTGACCCATTTATAGTTGCGGAGGATCGGATCGTAATCCGCCCTACCAAGTTCAGCACCATATACCTCTGAGCCAACTAAAGATGGGTAAAAAAAATTTCTTTTTCTTTTTCTTCTTCTTTTGCATTTGCTTTTGCTTTATTTTTCAACATACAACTTTTGTTGAGTTAAATGACTTTGTGAGGGTCACCTATCCCGGTGTTGTAGTTTATAATAAGAACATAGCATATATAGATCATTCACTTCTCTTCAGTCCCCTACGTAGAGCATGCTTAGACCGGAGCTGACTGATAGGATAAACTATTCAAGGATTTAAGAATGAAAATTTTAAGGCTACGTCATAGGGGGTATCAGAATCAGATTCCTAAATTTATGAAGCTTAAGGTGTAAAAACGATACCGATGCTTCAATAGAGCTTTCCCAAGTCATACTACATCCTATCTCAACCAGGTCTTATAGTCCAACTAAGTTCAAAATACAGTGTTTTTCTTAGGAAAATTTTTCGGTTAGGCTCAAGAAATGGGGGAGTGGAGATACACTAGACCATACAAATATAGATGACTCGTCAAACATATGTATTATTTTGAAAATAAAGCAAACAAGCAAACAAAAGCAAATAAAGAAGTAAAATAACAAGAAGGAAAATGCAGGAAAGGAAAAATAAAGCGAGAAAGCGAGTAAATCTCCTCCCATACTTAAATCGAACATTGTCCCCAATGTTGTGAAATAAGATAAGGAAAGAGTCACTGGTAAAGTACTAAGGCTGGCTGGGTCCCTCGCCAACATGCGGTGAATGTTTAGGATGACGAGATCGGCTGCAACGACGACTGCTCTAAGAAGCCTCGAACTGGTCGATTCTGGCGGACAAGACAATCCGTGAACTCTGAATCTCACGAAGGTTGCCTAAAAGGGAACCTTAAGTGGCCTCCATGAGGGAGGAGTGCCTCTGAAACTGAGCTTATTGCCTATGTTGCTCGTTGGATATTGCCAATTGAGATCCCATAAGACTTTGAAAAGAGCGGTCCGACTGCTGTCGTGACGCCTCCATAAAACTCATGTTATCTGCCAGCTGCTGTTGGATGGCAAAAAGTAAACCATCTCTTCTCTCCTCCCGGGCGAGCTGGTCACGCCACATCTCTTCAGTTATGTAGAAGCCAGGAGCCGTACCTGCAAAAGTGTTAGAAGTAGAAGGTGCAGTGTGTGCGGGTGAAGCATGGTAGGGGGAAACAGGTGGGGCATGAGGTTCATCCCTCTGTTCGTCTTCTTCATCAGTCTCGTGTCCATACCCAAGTGGAACATTAGGAGGTAATGGACCTGTAAAAGGTTAAGCATCTAGATCATAGGTCCATTTCCTTGCAATGCGTACATCAATACGTCTAGTACAAGGCAGAACGACTGATGGGATAGCGACACCCCGAACCATAAGTTCAAAGCCACCCGCTCTCCTCACCTTGCACAATTTCATATCTTTTAGAAATTTCAAATTAATTATGCAGGGAGGCAGGGGTTCTAGGGTAGCTATCTCAGTGTCAAGGTGCAGAGCTCTAGCAATAGATGTAACTAGTCCTCCAAAAGCTATGGTCCCTGTGTGTCTAAGGACATCAATCATGTGAGCAATCATAAACGAGACTGAATTAATTCTTCTATTAGTGAGACTACCCTGCAAAGATAGAAGTTCTCTAGCATTTACCTTGTTTGGATTCTCCCGGCAAAAAATAGTACAGGCAAGCATATATTGAAAAATCTAAATAGTCGGGTTATGGATCAATGATGCTAAAATTCCTTCAAAAGAATTTATAGAAGAGTTTGACAATTGACGCCAGAAGGAAAATGCATCAGTGGACCATTCAGAATCCAAAGGGGTCTCACAAATAGCGCCGTCACCATGAGGAATACCCAATAGATCTTCTAGTTCTTCGGTGCTATATTCATATTCAACATTAAACAGACGGAATTTAACCGACCGACGGTACTAGAAGTGTCGGGGTGAACCAAATAAATAAGGAAACTTAAGAATTCCCGAGTTAGACTCTCAAAGGTGGGATCTTTTCTAGTAAAGATATCATGTAATCCTAGGATGTCAACTAAATTAAAAAAACTATGATAAAGTCCTAAAGTATACAGACAGTCTTCATCGACATACCCGATTGAGACAATTTCTCGTCCTTGCAATTTTTCAAGGATTTTCCGTTGTCGGTCTCCGGGTTTGCCTTCACGAAGAACGTATCCGTTGGACTCCATTGTTTCTCCTTTGGAAGAAAAAAATGGGTTTCAAAAATGGGTGTTGGAGATTGGGAGGAGAAAGTTTGAATTTTTATGAAGGTTAGAAAAAATGGATGTTGGAGTGGTTAATGGTGTAGTAGGTGGTTGATAAAATGAGAGGTGTTGGGTGGTTAATGGGGGTAGTATATGGTTGAGAAAATGAGAGGTTTTAGGGTTGAAAATGGAGAAAGTTGGAGGTTTTTGAAAATCTTCCCGTTAAAATCCCAGACCCCATGGCGGGCGCCATGGTCTTGGTGGCGGGCGCCATGTTTGAAAATTGGGCTGGGCTCAAATTTCTTTGTTTTGTTGGTTAGGGCTTCTTATTCCAATTTCTTCTGGTAGGTGCAAACAACAATTCTTCATTTGGTGCTTCCAAGGATTGGTGTATTGAAATTTTTTTTCTTTTATGTTTATAACTTGAAAATAATAAACTCATAAAAATAAAATAAACAATTAATTAAAGAGAAAAAATAAAAATAAAAAGAAATATACTTAATCATGGTAAGTCACAAAAAATAAAAATAAAAAGAAAGTAGAATGCAAGAGTTAGGCATAAAAATAAATAAGTCTGGAAAAGGAAATAACATGATAAACAAAACAGAAAAATAGTGCAGATATGAATCAAGATCATCAAGGAGTAGTAGGGTTCTTGGTCGACTTAGAACCATGAGCTGCAACTAACTTACTGCGAAGATCATCAATTTCCTGGTGTAGGAGGTTTGCCTCTGTAGAGTGAGTAGCATCGGAAACCATAACCTGGAGAGAGAGGTCTTCAACTGTCTGACGAATTTGGGCTACCTCTCTACGCAGCTCAGTAACCTGTGCATATATGTCGGGTTGGTGCAAAGAGAAATTATTAGAGAATACAATGGTCCTCTCTAGTGATGGACATGGATGATACTCAGGCACCGGAGGTGATTTCCGCTTGCCCACGGTCTCTCCAAGACCTTCTAAGGCATATGTCCAATTGGCAGGGTTATGGACATTGGTCATCATGGGATCAAGCAAGGTAAAATAGTGAACAGTTTCATTATCAATCAAAAGTCTATACTGGTTGGAATTAAAGTAGACTCTTCTCATCAACCCACAATCCAAACAGAAATCAATGTCCATTGTTGTATATCCACAGTAGTAGGTAAGGTGAGATAACTTACTTGTATGACCCAAAGCAGAAGCAATCTGAGTCACTGTCCCTCCCACATGGAGGATACCTTCAGCATACTTAGAAGTCATCATGAGATTCCACAGCAGAAAATTCCCACAGGCTACAGGGCGAGACTGGGTCGCACAGTAGAGGAAAAAGATCTCCTCCTCGCTAACATGGGTATCAGTGTCGGCCTTCCCTAGGAAAGTGTGAGCAATAACCATCTGAAAATACCTGAAAGCGGGGTTGTGAATAATAGGGGATAGCTGAGTGGAAGGATCAAGGCTCCCTCTAGCAGTAATATCTCTCCATAATTTCTCGATGTCCCTAGTCATAAAATAGCTATCTGGTAGCTCAGGTATAGCATCAGGTGTGGTCTGGAAGCCTAGCAAGTCGCCAAACTCCCTCTGGGTAAAACAGTATTCTATCCCGAATAGTCTGAAAGTGAGATACCCATCCTGGCCATTATAGGGCTCAAACTCGAATGAACTGAGGAATTCTAAGGTGAGGTTTCTGTAGGTCACATTTAGGTCATCTGCATACTCGTCCCACTTTAGCTGGTTGCATAAATACTTGATACTGGCTTCAAAGCCAAGAGCTTCCATGCAAATCTGGTCTAGATATCTGGTCGGTGCCATGGGTCGCTATGAAATGACCGTATATCGTTATCTCTGAGTGTCATCTCGGAAGGAAACATGCATGTCATCAAAATGCTCCATCCTGAAAAATGTAGTTTTAGCAAAGACGGCTAGTAGGTGATGCCTGAAATCATAAATTTTGCAACTGTTAGTATAAAGATAAAAATAAAATTTGATAAAGTAAAAAGTAAATAAATGCAAAAAATAAAAATAAACCCATGGGTTGCCTCCCATGTAGCGCTTGTTTAACGTCGTTAGCTTGACGAGTAAACTTCATATAATGGAAACTGGCACGGGTGGATCAATCAGAGTGTGGCTGGATTAGTTGGTGGGAATGTCACCTCCTTCGTAGTGCTTCAACCTCTGCCCATTGACGATGAATGGGCTACAAGAATTGTTCTTGATCTCGACTGCTCCAGATCTTAGGATTCTAGAGACCTCAAAAGGACCAGTCCATCTTGAACGTAGCTTGCCAGGAAAAAGTCGCAACCTGGAATTGAAAAGGAGAACAAGGTCGCCTATATTGAAATCTTTCTTTACTATTCTTCTGTCATGCCAAGTTTTGGTTCTTTCTTTATATATTATAGAATTCTCATAGGCAGACTGACAGAATTCTTCTAATTTATGAATGTCAAGGATGCGCTTTTCACCAACAGTCAAATATTCCAAATTCAGGGTCTTAATGGCCCAATAGGCTTTATGCTCTAACTCGAAGGGTAAATGACAAGATTTTCCATAGACTAATTGGTAAGGGGTTGTTCCAATAGGGGTTTTAAAAGCTGTTATGTAGGCCCATAGTGCTTCATGTAGCTTCTGAGACCAATATTTTTTGGAAATTGAAACGGTTTTTTCTAAGATTTGTTTAATCTCCCTGTTAGACACTTCTACTTGGCCGTTAGTCCGTGTATGATAAGGTGTTGCTACTCTGTGCTTTACTCCATACTTACTCAAGAGCTTATCAAAGATTCTGGATATGAAATGTGATCCTCCATCACTTATAACGAGACGGGGTGTTCCAAACCTCGGAAAAATGATATTCTTAAATAACTTGACTACCACTCTCGTGTAGTTTGTGGGTGATGCAATAGCCTCAATCCATTTAGACACGTAGTCCACAGCTACCAGAATGTACCTATTTCCCATTGAAGGTGGAAATGGTCCCATAAAGTCTATACCCCAAACATCAAAGAGTTCGACTTCCTGGATATTCCTCATTGGCATCTCGTCACGTCTTGATATGTTCCCAGTGCATTGGCATCGGTCGCACTTGACAATGTAGGCATGAACATCGCGCCATAAAGTTGGCCAATAGAGGCCTGCTTGAAGAATCTTGGCATGCATTTTAGATATACCTGCATGTCCACCATAAGGTGCAGAATGATAGTGTCTGATGATGTCTTTTATTTCCTCTTCTAGGATGCAACGCCTAAAAATATTATCTATTCCTCTCTTGAATAAGAGTGGTTCATCCTAGTAGAAATATTTAACATCTTTGAAGAACTTCTTTTTCTGTTGGTAATTTAGATCAGGGGGTATGATATCTGCAGCTAGGTAGTTTACAAAATCAGCGTACCAAGGTACGCTCTTCATTACTGAATTTTTTTCAAAATCTTTATCTCTGTAAGGCTCGAAATCATCAGTCTTAGTTATAAGTCTGTCATAGGTGAAATCATCATTTATAGGCAATAAGTCAGGTTTTAAGTGTTCTAATCTAGAGAGGTCGTCAGCGATAATATTCTCTGTGCCTTTTTTATCCTTAATGTCTAGATCAAACTCTTGGAGTAACAAGATCCATCTAAGTAACCTAGGTTTAGTGTCCTTTTTATTTAATAGATAACGTATGGTAGCATGATCAGTGTAAACAATGATCTTCTCTCCAACTAGGTAGGACCTAAACTTATCTATCGCAAAAATTACTGCCAGTAATTCTTTCTTTTTTGTTGCATAGTTGAGCTGGGCGGTATCTAGTGTTCTACTAGAATAATATATAACATGTAATTTCTTGTCTTTTCGTTGCCCTAGAACAGCACCAACTGCATAATCGCTGGCATCGCACATGATTTCAAAAGGTTGTGTCCAATCTGGGGGTTGCATGATCGGAGCTGAAATCAGTGCTTGTTTCAAAAATTTAAAAGCTTCGAGACATTTCTCGTCAAAAACAAATTCAACATCCTTCATTAGAAGATTAGTCAAAGGTTTTATTATTTTAGAGAAGTCTTTTATAAAACACCGATAAAAACCAGCATGTCCAAGAAAACTTCTAATCTCCCTAATGGTTTTTGGTGGGCTGAGGTTTTCTATAACTTCAATTTTGGCTCTATCGAACTCAATTCCTCTTTCAGAGATAATGTGTCCTAATACTAAACCTTCATTAACCATAAAATGGCATTTTTCCCATTTTAGCACTAGGTTCACCTCTACGCATCTTTCAAGGATTTTTTCGAGGTTGGAGAGACAATCTTTAAAATTGAATCCACACACCGAGAAATCATCCATGAAAACTTCCATTATTCCATCTAGGTAATCAGCAAATATAGACATCATACAACATTGAAAAGTGGCAGGGGCATTACAGAGTCTGAAGGGAATTTGTCTATAGGCGAACGTTCCATAAGGACAGGTGATGGTTGTTTTCTCTTGATCCTCAGGGAGAATAGGTATTTGGAAAAATCCTGAGTATCCATCTAGATAACAAAAGTGCGAGTGTCTGGCTAGACATTCGAGCATTTGATCTATAAATGGAAGAGGGAGATGATCCTTCCTGGTTGCTTTGTTTAATTTTCTATAATCTATACACATACGCCAACCTCCTTCTGTTCGTTTAGCAATATGCTCACCTTTCTCATTTTCTATGACTGTGGTGCCTCCTTTCTTTGGCACCACATGCGCAAGGCTTACCCAATTACTATCTGATATTTGGTAAATTATACCAGCCTCTAGTAACTTAAGAACTTATCTTTTAACAACATCGCTCATTATAGGGTTTATTCTTCTTTGATGTTCTCTTGAGGGTTTTGAGTTTTCCTCTAACAAGGTCTGGTGCATGCACACCAATGGACTTATTCCTTTTAAATTGGAGATGTTATACCCTAAAGCTGAGGGATATTTTCGTAAGATCTCTAAGAGTTAAGTTGTCTCGTCTTGACTTAAAATAGCGTTAACTATAACAGGATGATTCATCTCTTTATCTAAGAATTCGTATATGAGGTTCTTCGGAAGTTCCTTCAGTTCTAAAGATGGTTTCAAAGGGAAAGGCATGGGATCGGGAGTAATCGATAAACATTCATAGAGGTCGTCATCGATGTAAGGTTCTAAACTTTTAAATCCATCGTCCTCCATAATGGGGATCGAATGTAACTTGATATTTTTGTTAGATTCCTCTCGCTTAAGTTCCAATATACACTCGTCAATAACGTCGATGTCATAACATGCATCTCCTATGACTGGCGCCATTAAGAACTTTGAAAGAATAAATTCTATCTTTTCATCACCCACCTCAAATGTTAATTTTCCTTTCTTAACGTCAATTATGGCTCCGGCTATTGATAGGAATGATCTACCTAAGAGGATTGGGATTTCTTCGTCTTCTTTAATATCCATAACTACGAAATCAGTTGGGTTATATAGCTGACCGATCTTAACTGGTATGTCTTCAAGTATGCCTATAGGATACTTAACTGATCTATCAGCCAACTGGAGAGACATTTTAGTCGGCTGCAATTCTCCTAAGTTTAACCTTCTACAAACTGCTAAAGGCATAAGGCTGACGCTAGCTCCTAGATCTAAGAAGGCTTTGTCAATAATATGCTTTCCTAAGATACAAGGAATGGAAAAACTTCATGGATCCTTTTCTTTCTTGGCAAGTTTATTTTCTGAAATAAAATTGCATTCGATAGGTTTGGGATCATCAAGTCTACACTTGTTGGTTAGGATGCCTTTTAGGAATTTAGCATAAGATGGTATCTGAGTGATGGCTTCGGTGAAAGGAATCTCTACATGGAGTTTTTCTATAACTTTAATGAATCTCTGGTATTGATTGTCAAGTTTGGTTTGTTTAAGTCTTTGTGGAAATGGGACTGGGGGTTTGCACGGGGGTGGTGGTTTATTAGTTTTATCTTTTAATTATAGTTCTTTTTGCTTTTCAGGTTCCTCTGGTTCCTCCACTTGGTCTGTAGGCAAAATATTTGTCTTAGGTTGTGAGGGTGTACTCATGGCTGGATTCTTGGGTCCATCGTAAGTAGTCCCACTTCATAAGGATATGGCATTAGCTTGCCCTTTAGGATTTGGTTGAGGTTGTCCAGGGAATTGTCCTCCAGGTGTAGTTTGTGGGGCTTGTGTTTGGTCTATCCGCGAGATCTGGGTTTCAAGCATCTTGTTATGCGTAATTATCTGATAAACCTTAGTTCCTAATTGCGTGATTAGTTCATTTACGTGAATATTCTGATTTAGGAACTCTTTGTTTTACTGGGTTTGAGTTGAAATAAAATTTTCCATGATTTTCTCAAGGTTTGGTTTGGGCACCACTGCTTGCATAGGTTGATTTGGTCTTTGGGCTTGGAAACCTGTAGGTCTCGGAGGTGCAGAGTTTTGTATTGGGCTATTGTTTTTATAAGAAAAGTTTGGGTGATTCCTCCATCCGGGGTTGTAAGTGTTTGAAAATGGGTTTCCTTGGGTGTAGTTTACTTGGTCTGAGCAAGGCTCATTCAACAAGTTACATTCCACAGGTTGATGTCCTTGGGTCCCACAGAGTTCACATTCTGAAGCTACTGCGGCTACAATATTAGGGTTTTGAGACATGTTTTGAACTTTTAAGGCAAGAGCGTCCATTTTAACTTGCATCATGTCTAGAGAACTTATCTCATGTTTTCCTCCTTGGGTCTCCTTTTTATCTACCGTAGCTCGTTCTGTTCCCCATTGGTAATGGTTTTGGGCCATGTCCTCAATGAGAGCGCATACTTCTAGCTAAGGTTTATTCATCAATGCGCCACCAGCGGCAACATCGATAGACATCTATGTGTTGTAATGGAGTCCATTATAGAAGGTGTGGATGATTAGCCATTGTTCTAGGCCATGGTGTGGACAGGCTCTTAACAGGTCCTTATATCTCTCCCATGCTTCAAAAAGTGATTCTCCCAGGTGTTGTACCCCAAAATTTGCCCTCCCATAATCTTCAAAGTTTTGCCTCAAAGGGTTCAAAGTCTACTCAAGGGCTACACAATCAAACCATCCTCCTAAGCCATGCAAATTAGGGTTTTGGTTCTTGCAAGGAAGTTGAGGTTTTCAAGGGCTCAACCAAGTCCCATATGCTCATACACATTGTCAAGCACCTACATGTCAAGTTTCAAGGCTCACAAGGTCAAGTTGCACAGTCAAAAACCCTAATTGCTCCACAGTCAACTGTAGGGGCAAAATGGTCATTTGGCAGTCAAAAGTCAAATTTTTTGGTCAACATCTTATTTTGAAGCCACAATCATCATTTGGTCAAGTCTTGACCATGAATTCACAAGAATGGCTCAAAAATCATCAAGATACAAAAGTTTCTATTTTTGGACAGTTGAAAAAGTTAACTGTAACTTGACCAAAGCATAAATTTTTCATGGTTCATCAGAAAAATCCCATCCAATGCTCATCTTGAAGGGGAAGACATTTCCTACAACTCATCTTCACACTTCAAGTCCAAGAAATGCTCTCACAAAAAGTTATCAATTTCAACATTATAGGTCATTTTCAAAAGTCAACAAAAAGGTACTTTAAGTCAAAGACCATAACTTGAGGTTGGTAAATCAAAATGACAGGGGACCAAAGACATTGGTTAGAGGACTTCAAGACCTTTCCAAAATGTCCAAGAACATGATCAAAGCTTAAAAATTGAGCAACATATGCATTGGAGAAGTTGGGAAATTTTTGTGAAATGGCCAAAATCATTTATCCTTGAAACTTCATTTTTGACAAAAGGGGCCCACTTTTTCCACTTGAATCAGCTTGGCCATGCTTCCCACGTGTCCCACATTTTATTTCAAAATTTAAAATTAATTTTTTTCATTTTTATTTGATTTTGTTGGATTTAATTCATTTTAAATCTTTTAAAATCAAATGAAAATCAAAAAGATTAATTAAGGGACATATTTGGCTTTGATTAGCTTTGAATCACCATTATACACATCCCAAATTCGTGCCAAGGCCTAATCAAGCAAGAATTCAAATTTTGGTACAAAGATGGAAGGTGTTTTAATGGAGGTTTATGGCAAAATCTTAAGTATGAATGCAAGGCTTCAAGGCCCTTAATTCTAATTGAAACTCATTACATAATGCATAGGCAAGCTAACACAAGAGAGGACACGACCTAAGAGCTCCAAAAATGGCTATACAAAATTGCAAAATTGTCACACAAACTTGAAAACCTCCTTACAACAAGTTTTAAGCCCCAATTCCCATCAAAACACACTCCTGGCATCTCAAGGAAAGTTTTGCAATCAAAAGCCAATCCAAACGTGCCCAGAATCTCAACACTCAGGCCCAAACAATTTGCTTTTTCTCTTGAATTCTATGTGATCATTCATGCGTTTTTTTGACATTTTTTGAATTGATTTACATTCATACTAACATGCTGAAGCTTTTGGTATTACTTGATTGAGCAATAGCATCCCATATCAAAAGTTGCCATGGATGGACATTAGGGTTTCAGAGGTTTGGAATTAGGCGTTTGCACATACTGTAAAATTAGGACATCAAGCTGCCATGGTTGAATTCGTGATGTCCAAACGAATCGCTTCATAACCTCGCGCTCAATTTATAATCAAGCATGGCCTAATCGCTATTATCCATAAGTCTGTGTTTTGGGGGGGTTTAAAACCCACGCTATCTCTTTTTGTTACAGGGACGAACGGAGAAGAAGATTGCATGGCGAGACATGACTGGAGGGTTTGAATTCCAGCGCGTTTTTTTATTTTTATATCATTAACGTTAGTTTTGTTTTATATTATTTGTTATCTATTCTATGTACAACACGCGCAAACAACTCACTTGGTCAAGGCATTCGCTGGTAAGCACTGGGACCTGGGTTCGAATCCCAGGTCCCCACAAATTATTTCTATTATTTTGTTTCATATGTTTCCATGCAGTGCACACTCCAGGGCTCACCATACACCCAACGCCTTGGCTTGCCGCGCGCCCAGTAAGTCTCATCCAAAGGCCAGAACCTGGAGTCCACCATGCACGCTAGTCAACAGACGCATACGCAACCACAAAAGTCAACAAAAGGCCTAGCTTGTAGTGGGCCAAATTGCTTCATAACATCTCCTAAATTGGGTCAACACCCCCATGGTTTGCATTACCATTTTCTTTTTTTCATTTTTCTTTTCTTCTTTTTATTTTAATTGTTTTTTCTTTTGTTTTATTTAATTCACCAGATTTAATATAAAATCCAAAAAAAACCAGAAAATCATAAAACACAAAAAATATGTTTTATTAATATTAATTTCTATTAATTTTGTAAATAAATTCCAATAATCAAAGTAGTTTAATTTTAGGTTTAATTTTAATGTTTTTTTTCTTAAATAAACTAAAAAATATAGAAATTAGGGTTTTAGTATTTTTATTCTTTTTCATAATAAATAACTTTTTTCATTATTATTAATTCTTAATTATTTTGTAAATAAACTTGTAATTAAATAATTGATGTAAATTAGGTTTAAACTTAAATATTTTTCTTTAACAAATTAAAAATAGTGTAGAATTAGGATTTCTAATTTCAATTAATTTTCTTTATTTCCATTAAATATAAAAACATCAAAAAATAAGTTCTTTTCTTTATTTAATCATTAGTTAATTTTTAACTTCAATTCAATTTCTTTAAAGGGTCCAACGCCCTCGCACTTTCGATTCCAATTTCCTTTCGCGCGTTTGTCTTTATTTTTCATTTTTAACATTAATGTATTTGCCCCAAAGCCTTGTAATAGATAATTAGGACATTTACTTTCAGTACTTTTATTCAAAATCGGGTTTTGTTAATTTGGCGATGTATAAGACCCGCGCCTTGTAATAGCGTAGGACCTTTATTTTCCGCATTTTAATTTCTGCACCTTTTAAACTGTTAATCACATGAAAGAATGAATGCCCAAATAAAATCAAAGCGTAGCTCACCAAATGCATGACAAGACAAATAATAACTGAAAATGACACACAATCCACACACCACTCTTAGGGTGCGCCTCACTGTTGCCTTGCCCCTCGAAACGTGGTCGTCGAGTATAGGATGTCTTAGTGAGTCCTTATGTTCCATTGATCTAGTTGCCTCGAAACGGTTGCCTCGGAACAAGTTGCCTCGAAACAAGTTGCCTCGGAATAGTTGCCTCGGAATAAAAAGATCAATGGCATAAGGGTAGCTTCTAAGGTGTCTTACTGTTGCTCGGTGACCGCACTGTCCCTAATCCTCGAATTGACCTGAACACCTCCAACGGTGGTGCTACCTACCTCTCAATGGTGGGATGGCACTACCTTAAGGACATTTACACAGAATAATTCCTTAGGGTAGGTAGACGACTCGTAGATACTTGCTCTAATTCAAAACAAATCAAAAACTCTTTTCACACCGACACTTTTCAAAAAGCTTTCAAAACAACTTTTCAAACACTCTTGAGGACTGATACAAGAGTCGAACTGAAATTTTAAACGAAACTTTTTCAAACTCACTCACACTTGAAAAGCAAACAAACATTTTTGAAAACACAAATGAGCAAGTATCTAAGAGCCCATGGATAACCATGGATAGAAAGGGTGCTAACACCTTCCCTTTCTATAAATCTACCTCCCGAACCGAGAAACTATCTCATAAGGAATTTTGCTGTGCTTTTGTCCTGTCCATATTGGAGAAAATAAAAGACGGTGGCGACTCTTGCTTCCGCGACATTTCGCGAACCAGCGTTAAACAGTCAGTTCCAGATCCACCGATCACAGAACTGGCGACTCTGCTGGGGATTTACTCATAAAGTGAGGTGTACCTTAGGATAGTTCATAACTGTGTTTTCAATTGCTTTGACCTGTTTGCTTTAAATTGTGGGACTGTCTCGGGAGTTCTATAGATCCTAACCCGGATCTGGGGATACCTTCTTAGAAAGTAGCAACAAGGCTGTGAGGGAACTATGCGGGTTATACCGACATGGTTGAAACAGTCTGCTACGTTGATGTGGCACTTTGGTGTGTACCGGTAACCCTTGAGTTCAGTCAAGGAGAGTACGGGGCCTCCATGTGGTGTCATGAAGCATCAACTGACCTTAGGAACCTTAATTAAACTATCTTGGCCTCTTTAGGGTAGTGAGATAACTGACTTTGGTGCAGTCCGAGGTTGGTTGATACTCGATACTACACTCAATTGAGGGTTGCCTTCCTGGAATATTTCGGTCGTCAGTTCAGTGGCTAAATCGAAACGATGAACAATGAAAGCAATCCAGTGATATTGGGACCCTTAGAACCCGGTTACTTCTAATAGGACAGGTTGAGCCCACCAACTTCAAGAGGGTAGTACCCCAAACTTCATGCTGGCCTGAACTCTAAGGGCTTTCTTGTGTGACTTGTGTGCTTTCAAACTTGACTTGTACATACTTGTTATCTAACAACATGGGTTCCTTGCAGGTTTTGTTTATAGTCCTTAATTGGGACTCATTACAGGGCCTACTTACATCACTCCATGCATAGCATAACATTATACCATCATACCATTGCATACATCCTGCATAAAAACTAATCCATTTCAAGGATCTCAAGGGCTTGTGATGCAGGTCATGATGAATCAAACGTCTAGCAAGGGGCAAAGAGGATTTATTTTCCTCTAGCCAAGGTTGTCAGAGGCTATGACCCACTGGATATGGTGAGCTTTGACACTTGAAGAAGGTTCCCCGAGCCAAGATTGTCAGGGGCTATGACCCACTCGATATGGTGAGCCTTGACTCTTGAAGAAGGACTCTCAACAAAATGAAATTCCTTCAATCAAGCTACAAAATTCTAACCAATTTCTCTGTTTACCCCGCGAGATCCTTGAAAACATCGCATGCATATCATACATATCATTGCATAACAGGTACCCTTTCTCTACAGGTTGCTTACCTTCGTTGCTGTTTATTTCAGCAGTCATCATGAATCCTGAGTCATCCAATGCACAAGCTATCAAGGCCCTCCAGGCCCAGAACGCCCAGTCCCAGGAGCTGGTCATGAGCTTAGCACAAGGACAACAAGAATTGAAGACTCTGCTTATGAAGAAGAAGAAGAAGAAGAGGATTGTGTTGTTCAACCCTAGACGCAGATCTGGGAATACACTGCAGAATGAGGCTGAGCGGACTACTCCATCTGTTGGGGAAGGCAGTCACCAAGAGGGAAGGGTTCCTAGTCCCGTGGTCTCTGACACTGAGACAGACTTCGATGATGAGCAGTACCCTCCTGCTGAAGACAGGTACAAACAGCTGGAGGACCGGTTAAATGCTATGGATATCCAACGTGTGCCTGGGTTGGACTTTGGGGACCTAGGTTTATCTTCTGGGGTGGTGATCCCTCACAAGTTCAAGGCACCTGCCTTTGTAAAGTACGACGGGGTTTCCTGTCCTAAGCTGCACCTTCTGATACTCACAAAAAGCCTTATACGGGGAAGAAGGAGGCCAATGCTGCATACAGCCAAAAGGGTCGCCATGATCAACATGTAGGGGCAGTCCAGATCTCTGATCCTAGGCCTGCTCAACAAAGACAGGGGCATCAACGTAAGGAGGTCGCACCCAAGAGACAATTCACTAAAATCAACATGTCGTTGGATCAAGCGCTACAACAAATGTTGAAAGCAAGGCTGATTACCTTGAGGGCTCCTCTCCAGAATCCAAACACCTCTGCTCCCAACTACCATCCTAATGAGAGGTGCGCATACCACTCCGATAGCCCGGGTCATACTACGGACAACTGCTGGCCTTTGAAGAACAAGATTCAAGACATGATCGACGCCGGAGAGATTCAGTTTGAAGCGTCAGAGACTCCAAACATAATCAATGCTCTTTTGCCCAATCATTGAAGGCTTTTGTTTATCTGAATTTCCGAGTTGTAATTTTTTGCTTATACAAACAATTAATGTCATAGCAAACTCTTTTATTTCACTAATGCACTGCATATGTCTGTTTTTGAATTAATCCAATTATTTTCATTATATTCAAATTGCTTTCATTTTTTGATGATCAACTCTCAATTAATAATTCTAAGCCTCTTGAGGGAGGATGACAAAAACGATACCATAATCTACAGTATGCTTTTGAACGAACCCCGCTGATGAGGTATAGGCATTGTTTCAATTCCTAAACACTGGAGTTATAAGGAAGATAATCCCTCGTCAACCCCTTTGAGCCAAAGAAGTAGGAGTTTTTCTTTTCGAAAATTAAAACCCTTAATCATAACCTGGGGCAGGGTAGTTCTCTCAGTTGATCCAAGTGCACAACGAATAGCACCAAAGAGGTCCTCACAAAACAAAAGACAATGATGGTTCCGAATAATCATAAAGACAGGCAGTCATTATTTCCCAAAAAAAAATAAGAGCCCAATAAGGAGACTTACAAAACTGGGGCATCCCACTGACTGTAATCACAAAAGACACAGTTCAAGCAAAAAAATAGGGATCATAAAATCAAAAAAGAAAGAGGTCATACAAACCCTCAACAAAAAAAGGAAATGACTGCCTAATCAAAATAAATCGTCAGTATCCGAACCATCACTGGTATATCAAAGCAAAGACGCAACAAGGTCTAACGCACGATTAGCTGAGTTTAGGATTGAAGAACATCACGAAGAGCGGGTGGGTACAAATAAAATTTGAGCCTTTATCCTTTGTTTCTTAAACCGTGAACCAGGCCACGTTATAACCCTCAAAAGTCCTAGCTGAAGCATGGGTTAGTTCAAAAGCATACTGTTACCAAAGGTATCCCGACTCCTTAAGGTTTGCGGTAAAATAACGAGTTGACATCACAATTTACAAAATTCACTTGTTTTTTTTATGAAAAATGCATTTTCAAAATCTTCAAGACAGACATAATCTTTGCATTTTTGAAATAACATTGCTTGCACATATGACTATTTGTTTGAACAACAAAGAAATTCGCACGAAGAATATCTTATGAGCAAAAGCACTCCCAACAAAGGGGCAGGCATGATCATTGTCCATCATCTGGGGCAGTTAAATCAAGATTCGGAGCATCTCTCAAAAGGCCAACCAGCCTTGGGAAAATCTCCACCTGGATCACTTGGGGCATTGGACGATCAAACGAAGATCTTCTGGTAGCATGACAACACAACCCTACTGATAGGGGCAACTCCCTCGTCCCGAGAATATGGACATAGTCAAAAGGATACTACGCATGAACAAAAGACCCGCTAGGTTGACACACCTAGGCAAAAATAAGGGCTTCCCGGCGAACCAAAAGGGTTCGGGCAAATATAAGGGATGAAAATAAAAATCTATACACCCGGCAAGTCAGAAACCTGAAAAGGCGGCTTGGGCAAAAATGGGTATCCCGGTGGACTGAAAACCCGAAAGGGCGGTCCAGGCAAAAATTAGGGATCAAAGCGTACGACTATGTCCCGTCATCTCGTCACTTGCCTACCAGAAGAGTTGTCAAATCGGCAGTTATCAAGACCTCCACAGAAACAGGGGCAATAATGAGTTGTCTAAGCGATCTAGTTGCTCTGCCATCAAGGTACCAAGATAAGTTCGGCTGAAGAACAACCAAGATTCCTTAATTCCCCAGAGAGCGAGCCAAGATTCAATAATTCTCCCCAAGCAGAGTTGGATTCCCATAAGCCCTACAAGGCATAATATCTCCAGCAGGTCAGCGATACTCTCCCCGAGCAGAGTTATACCCCGTCATCCTTAAGGAAGTTGGATTACCCCCAGAAGATCTCAACATTCCCCAGCGGAGTTTACAAACACCCTCAACAAGAATCCCCGGCAGTCTTGATCCAAGATTGTTCCCCGGCGGTATACCGGACATCCAGCGGAGCCCTTCCCAGTACAGTCCAAAAGTCCCCCCAGGAGAGTTAAATCATCTCCCCGGTAGGAAGCTTATCCCCAGTAGATTCTGGAAGCTTATCCTTTGCAGAGCATATCTCTCCCCGTCTTTATTCAGAAGGTTATTCCTCGCCAGAGCTTATAACTGGGTAATCCTCAGCTAATTGCCACGGAAAGATAGTCCTCAGCGAAGTCTTCCTATCCCCAGCGGAGTTCCTCAAACCTCCCAAACGTAACTCAACAATGGTATCCCCAGCGGAGTTCTCATACAACATCTCAGCGAAGTACCTCTCTTCCCACAGAGTATTTTCCCCAGCAAGATCGCTAGAGTAATTTTCCCCGCAGAGTAATCTATTCGCCAAGTTTATTCCCCAACGGAGTTATCTTCTCCTACCGGTATTCTTGCAACATCAGCCCAGGATAAGCTCCCGACATTCGTCAAGGATTTATTTTCCTAGACAAAAATACATTTGCAAACATCACATTTTCATACATGATATAAACATCACATTCTACAATCCCATTGGTTATAAACGTCATGACACCGCGCATTCCATGCACCATGACATTGCATATAACTAATATTTTGCCTTTTTTCAGGAAAGGTCGATACAAAGATGATTACTATCAACTATCGCAATCCCAGATTCGATTCCTGTATCTAGCCAGGGCATGTCTGCGAGCGATTGATTATGGATTCGATACCTGTATCCGGCTAGGGCATGTCTACGTTAAAAAGATTAAAGAGATAGCTTGGAAATGCTCCAGATATGGATGCTGTTCTTTTGCTTATTCAAAATTCCTTTCTAGATATGGTTCAGATGTGACCCAGGCATGGTGACGTTCTGATACTTATTCCAGATTTCTTCTCAGATATAACTTAGGGATGCTCCGGGCACGGAGGTTGTTCTGTTGTTTATTCAGAGATCACCCTTCTAGAGATAGTTCAGATGTGACCCAGGCATGGCGACGTTTTGATACGTATTCCAGATTTCTTCTCAGATATAACGTAGAGATACTCCGAACATGGAGGCTGTTCTATTGTTTATTCAGAGACCACCTTTCTAGATATGGTTCAGATGTGACCCAGGCATGGCGATGTTCTGATACTTATTTCAGATTTCTTCTCAGATATAACTTAGAGATGCTCCAGGCACGGAGGCTGTTCTGTTGTTTATTCAGAGATCACCTTTCCAGATATGGTTCAGATGTGACCCAGGCATGGTGAAGTTCTGATACTTATTCCAGATTTCTTCTCAGATATAACTTAGAGATGCTCTGGACACGGAGGTTGTTCTATTGTTTATTCAGAAATCACCTTTCTAGGTATGGTTCAGATGTGACCCAGGCATGGCGACATTCTGATACTTATTCCAGATTTCCTCTCAGAGATAGCTTGGAAATGCTCCAGATATGGATGTTGTTCTTTTGCTTATTCAAGACTCCTTCTAGATATAGTTCAGATGTGACCCAGGCATGGCGACGTTCTGATACTCATTCCAGATTTCCTTTTAGAGATAGCTTGGAAATGCTCCAGATATGGATGCTGTTCTTTTGCTTATTCAAGACTCCTTCTAGATATAGTTCAGATATGACCCAGGCATGGCGACGTTCTGATACTCATTCCAGATTTCCTTTCAGAGATAGCTTGGAAATGCTCCAGATATGGATGCTGTTCTTTTGCTTATTCAAGACTCCTTCTAGAGATAGTTCAGATGTGACCCAGGCATGGCGACGTTCTGATACTCATTCCAGATTTCCTTTCAGAGATAGCTTGGAAATGCTCCAGATATAGATGCTGTTCTTTTGCTTATTCAAGACTCCTTCTAGAGATAGTTCAGATGTGACCCAGGCATGACGACGTTCTGATACTCATTCCAGATTTCCTTTCAGAGATAGCTTGGAAATGCTCCAGATATGGATGCTGTTCTTTTGCTTATTCAAGACTCCTTCTAGATATAGTTCAGATGTGACCCAGGCATGGCGACGTTCTGATACTCATTCCAGATTTCCTTTCAGAAATAGCTTGGAAATGCTCCAGATATGGATGTTGTTCTTTTGCTTATTCAAGACTCCTTCTAGAGATAGTTCAGATGTGACCCAGGCATGGCGACGTTCTGATACTCATTCCAGATTTCCTTTCAGAGATAGCTTGGAAATGCTCCAGATATGGATGCTGTTCTTTTGCTTATTCAAGACTCCTTCTAGATATAGTTCAGATGTGACCCAGGCATGGCGACGTTCTGATACTCATTCCAGATTTCCTTTCAGAGATAGCTTGGAAATGCTCCAGATATGGATGATGTTCTTTTGCTTATTCAAGACTCCTTCTAGAGATAGTTCAGATGTGACCCAGGCATGGCGACGTTCTGATACTCATTCCAGATTTCCTTTCAAAGATAGCTTGGAAATGCTCCAGATATGGATGCTGTTCTTTTGCTTATTCAAGACTCCTTCTAGAGATAGTTCAGATGTGACCCAGGCATGGCGACGTTCTGATACTCATTCCAGATTTCCTTTTAGAGATAGCTTGGAAATGCTCCAGATATGGATGCTGTTCTTTTGCTTATTCAAGACTCCTTCTAGAGATAGTTCAGATGTGACCCAGGCATGGCGATGTTCTGATACTTATTCCAGATTTCCTTTCAGAGATAGCTTGGAAATGCTCCAGATATGGATGCTGTTCTTTTGCTTATTCAAGACTCCTTCTAGATATAGTTCAGATGTGACCCAGGCATGGCGACATTCTGATACTCATTCCAGATTTCCTTTCAGAAATAGCTTGGAAATGCTCCAGATATGGATGTTGTTCTTTTGCTTATTCAAGACTCCTTCTAGAGATAGTTCAGATGTGACCCAGGCATGGCGACGTTCTGATACTCATTCCGGATTTCCTTTCAGAGATAGCTTGGAAGTGCTCCAGATATGGATGTTGTTCTTTTGCTTATTCAAGACTCCTTCTAGAGATAGTTCAGATGTGACCCAGGCATGGCGACGTTCTGATACTTATTCAGATTTCCTTTCAGATATAGCCTAGAGATACTCCAGCTCCGGACGCTATTCTATTGCTTATTCAGATTCAAACTTCTAAAGACAACTTAGAGATGCTCCATCCCGGATGCTATTCTATTGTTCAGTCCAGATACGATCCAGATTCGGATGACATTCTGTTACTCATGCAGTATGGATATACCCCAGACATGGCGGTCATTCTACCATTTATTCAGACGTCAGCAATCAGGCACAGACTAGATATGCTCCAGACACGGAAGCTATTCTATTTCTTATTCAGATTCACCTATCCACCGTCTTTCCAAATGGCATCTATAAGCCCATTCCCGACAAGGTTCTGTCACACTTCCAGATGGCATCTTTAAGCCCATCCTCCTATCCACCATCTCTCCGAATGGCATCTATAAGCCCATTCCCGCTATCACACTGCTGATACTCTGCTATGTGAGTGCAAATTTCTGGGCACTCTAGTGTTCAACCATCTTCCACCTTCGGATCACGAAAGGCACACAAGCCAATCTACATCCTCAGGTCTAAGAAGATTGAACAGGGGCAACTGTTGTACCCCAAAATTTGCCCTCCCATAATCTTCAAAGTTTTGCCTCAAAGGGTTCAAAGTCTACTCAAGGGCTACACAGTCAAACCATCCTCCTAAGCCATGCAAATTAGGGTTTTGGTTCTTGCAAGGAAGTTGAGGTTTTCAAGGGCCCAATCAAGTCCCATATGCTCATACACATTGTCAAGCACCTACATGTCAAGTTTCAAGGCTCACAAGGTCAAGTTGCACAGTCAAAAACCCTAATTGCTCCACAGTCAACTGTAGGGGCAAAATGGTCATTTGGCAGTCAAAAGTCAAAATTTTTGGTCAACATCTTATTTTGAAGCCACAATCATCATTTGGTCAAGTCTTGACCATGAATTCACAAGAATGGCTCAAAAATCATCAAGATACAAAAGTTTCTATTTTTGGACAGTTGAAAAAGTTAACTGTAACTTGACCAAAGCATAACTTTTTCATGGTTCATCAGAAAAATCCCATCCAATGCTCATCTTTAAGGGGAAGACATTTCCTACAACTCATCTTCACACTTCAAGTCCAAGAAATGCTCTCACAAAAAGTTATCAATTTCAACATTATAGGTCATTTTCAAAAGTCAACAAAAAGGTACTTTAAGTCAAAGACCATAACTTGAGGTTGGTAAATCAAAATGACAGGGGACCAAAGACATTGGTTAGAGGACTTCAAGACCTTTCCAAAATGTCCAAGAACATGATCAAAGCTTAAAAATTGAGCAAGATATGCATTGGAGAAGTTGAGAAATTTTTGTGAAATGGCCAAAATCATTTATCCTTGAAACTTCATTTTTGACAAAAGGGGCCCACTTTTTCCACTTGAATTAGCTTGGCCATGCTTCCCACGTGTCCCACATTTTATTTCAAAGTTTAAAATTAATTTTTTTCATTTTTATTTGATTTTGTTGGATTTAATTCATTTTAAATCTTTTAAAATCAAATGAAAATCAAAAAGATTAATTAAGGGACATATTTGGCTTTGATTAGCTTTGAATCACCATTATACACATCCCAAATTCGTGCTAAGGCCTAATCAAGCAAGAATTCAAATTTTGGTACAAAGATGGAAGGTGTTTTAATGGAGGTTTATGGCAAAATCTTAAGTATGAATGCAAGGCTTCAAGGCCCTTAATTCTAATTGAAACTCATTACATAATGCATAGGCAAGCTAACACAAGAGAGGACACGACCTAAGATCTCCAAAAACGGCTATACAAAATTGCAAAATTGTCACACAAAATTGAAAACTGAGAACCTCCTTACAGCAAGTTTTAAGCCCCAATTCCCATCAAAACACACTCCTGGCATCTCAAGGAAAGTTTTGCATTCAAAAGCCAATCCAAACGTGCCCAGAATCTCAACACTCAGGCCAAACTGTTTGCTTTTTCTCTTGAATTCTATGTGATCATTCATGCGTTTTTTTGACATTTTTTGAATTGATTTACATTCATACTAACATCCTGAAGCTTTTGGTATTACTTGATTGAGCAATAGCATCCCATATCAAAAGTTGCCATGGATGGACATTAGGGTTTCAGAGGTTTGGAATTAGGCGTTTGCACATACTGTAAAATTAAGACATCAAATTGCCATGGTTGAATTCGTGATGTCCAAACGAATCGCTTCATAACCTCGCGCTCAATTTATGATCAAGCATGGCCTAATCGCTATTATCCATAAGTCTGTGTTTTGGGGGGGTTTAAAACCCCCGCTATCTCTTTTTGTTACAGGGACGAACGGAGAAGAAGATTGCATGGCGAGACATGACTGGAGGGTTTGAATTCCAACGCGTTTTTTTATTTTTATATCATTAAAGTTAGTTTTGTTTTATATTATTTGTTATCTATTCTATGTACAACGCGCGCAAACAACTCACTTGGTCAAGGCATTCGCTGGTAAGCACTGGGACCTGGGTTCGAATCCCAGGTCCCCACAAATTATTTCTATTATTTTGTTTCATATGTTTCCATGCAGTGCACACTCCAGGGCTCACCATACACCCAACGCCTTGGCTTGCCGCGCACCCAGTAAGTCTCATCCAAAGGCCAGAACCTGGAGTCCACCATGCACGCTAGTCAACAGACGCATACGCAACCACAAAAGTCAACAAAAGGCCTAGCTTGTAGTGGGCCAAATTGCTTCATAACATCTCCTAAATTGGGTCAACACCCCCATGGTTTGCATTACCATTTTCTTTTTTTCATTTTTCTTTTCTTCTTTTTATTTTAATTGTTTTTTCTTTTGTTTTATTTAATTCACCAGATTTAATATAAAATCCAAAAAAAACCAGAAAATCATAAAACACAAAAAATATGTTTTATTAATATTAATTTCTATTAATTTTGTAAATAAATTCCAATAATCAAAGTAGTTTAATTTTAGGTTTAATTTTAATGTTTTTTTTCTTAAATAAACTAAAAAATGTAGAAATTAGGGTTTTAGTATTTTTATTCTTTTTCATAATAAATAACTTTTTTCATTATTATTAATTCTTAATTATTTTGTAAATAAACTTATAATTAAATAATTAATGTAAATTAGGTTTAAACTTAAATATTTTTCTTTAACAAATTAAAAATAGTGTAGAATTAGGATTTATAATTTCAATTAATTTTCTTTATTTCCATTAAATATAAAAACATCAAAAAATAAGTTCTTTTCTTTATTTAATCATTAGTTAATTTTTAACTTCAATTCAATTTCTTTAAAGGGTCCAACGCCCTCGCACTTTCGATTCCAATTTCCTTTCGCGTGTTTGTCTTTATTTTTCATTTTTAACATTAATGTATTTGCCCCAAAGCCTTGTAATAGATAATTAGGACATTTACTTTCAGTACTTTTATTCAAAATCGGGTTTTGTTAATTTGGCGATGTATAAGACCCGCGCCTTGTAATAGCGTAGGACCTTTATTTTCCGCATTTTAATTTCTGCACCTTTTAAACTGTTAATCACATGAAAGAATGAATGCCCAAATAAAATCAAAGCGTAGCTCACCAAATGCATGACAAGACAAATAATAACTGAAAATGACACACAATCCACACACCACTCTTAGGGTGCGCCTCACTGTTGCCTTGCCCCTCGAAACGTGGTCGTCGAGTATAGGATGTCTTAGTGAGTCCTTATGTTCCATTGATCTAGTTGCCTCGAAACGGTTGCCTCGGAACAAGTTACCTCGAAACAAGTTGCCTCGGAATAGTTGCCTCGGAATAAAAAGATCAATGGCATAAGGGTAGCTTCTAAGGTGTCTTACTGTTGCTCGGTGACCGCACTGTCCCTAATCCTCGAATTGACCCGAACACCTCCAACGGTGGTGCTACCTACCTCTCAATGGTGGGATGGCACTACCTTAAGGACATTTACACGGAATAATTCCTTAGGGTAGGTAGATGACTCGTAGATACTTGCTCTAATTCAAAACAAATCAAAAACTCTTTTCACACCGACACTTTTCAAAAAGCTTTCAAAACAACTTTTCAAACACTCTTGAGGACTGATACAAGAGTCGAACTAAAATTTTAAACGAAAATTTTTCAAACTCACTCACACTTGAAAAGCAAACAAACATTTTTGAAAACACAAATGAGCAAGTGTCTAAGAGCCCATGGATAACCATGGATAGAAAGGGTGCTAACACCTTCCCTTTCTATAAATCTACCTCCCGAACCGAGAAACTATCTCATAAGGAATTTTGCTGTGCTTTTGTCCTGTCCATATTGGAGAAAATAAAAGACGGTGGCGACTCTTGCTTCCGCGACATTTCGCGAACCAGCGTTAAATAGTCAGTTCCAGATCCACCGATCACACCAGGTTTTGGTTAAATATAGTGATTTGGTTTCTAAGGACAGCAGTTTTGCTGGGCGGAAAATATCTTGCGAGAAATACTCTCCTAAGTTCTTCCCAGGCTGTTATTGAATTGGGTGGAAGGGAATCTAACCAATCTCTTGCTTTATCTCTGAGGGAAAAAGGGAATAATCTTAGTCGTATTGCCTCAGGCGAAGCACCATTGCATTTTAAAGTGTCTGCTAATTGTATAAAAGTTTTTAAGTGTTGATTCGGGTTCTCAGTAGCGAGACCACCGAATTGGTTTTGTTGCACCAATTGTAGCAATGAGGGTTTTAGTTCGAAATTATTTGTGGTTATAGCTGGGTTTATGATACTTGAACTAGGTTCCTCATCTGACGGTTGGGCAAATTCCTTGAGGGGTCTTTGGTTACGATTCTCGGCCATAGTTTTTCTAATTCTACGGAGAAAATGGATGTAACATTCAGGTTCCTCTAAAGGATTGAATAAGGTTCCGGTGCTGCAAGATCTTCGCATTAACTGGACTATAAAACTTAGTCTAGATGGTGTGACTATAGGGTACGGAATTTGACGAAAATTTTCCCCGACAACGGCGCCAAAAACTTGATGCGGTTTATTCGCAAGTGTACGAATCGTGTCAGAGTAATATAAAAGATTATCAATCCAAAGAGACCAATTGTCAATCTATTATTTCCTATTGTTATGGTGTTTAGCTAAGTCAATATTAAACAGTGAATTGAGCATGCATGAAAGTAAAGTGTGGTGAAATAAACTTCAGATATAAAAGCGGGGTCGAATGTAATTCACATAGTTAGATGATATTCGCAATGTTTTGGAATAGAACTACTTATAGGGAAATCTTTTCTACTAAAGAAAAGAACTAATTTAACAGGAACTGTCGCTTTCGTGTAATCAGAACCGAGTTTACTCTCTAATCAGACCTTCTTATCGTCACTTATAAAAAGGTGCGCATTACGTTAAAGTAATAAACCTATTTTTAAGAAATAAAGTACTCGACCAAGTTGAAAAGTATTTTGATATGGAATTTCTAATAAAAAGGGAACCTAACTTTAACCCTATCAACGCGTCCGAAAATAGTTTCAAAATAGATTTCTTTGATAATAAAAAATCCATAACTAACTGGACAAAGCGCTTTCGCTTCCTTTGACCAGTTGGAACTAACCGAGTTTAACAAAAGGTTGGACGACTTTCGATCTTACCCAATACTAATAAAGTACAGAAAAATCGTATTAAAAACCAAAATAGCCCATAAGCATTTCTATTGACACATTATTTGGAATATCAATCTAACTAGATTTCTTACATTCTAGCCCAGTAAGGTTCAGCCTGACATGGGAATGTAAATAGACATGTTAAAATAAATCATGCGAGAAAGTAAATAATTTAAAGTGCGGTGCAGGAAATAAACAAAGTAAAAGCAGGTGCAGGAAATAAATAAAGTAAAGCAAGTGTAGGAAATAAACAAAGTAAAGCAGGTGCAGGAAATAAACAAAGTAAAAGTAGGTGCAGGAAGTAAAAAAAGTAAAGCAGGTGCAGGAAATAAACAAAGTAAAAGCAGGTGCAGGAAATAAACAAAGTAAAAGCAGGTGCAGATATATAAATAGAAACCTGCTCCAAACAGGGAGGTTTTAAATCTGGTACAACTAGAAGTAAAATGCGACTGGAAATAAATAGCAGTTGAAACTAAACGTGGCAAGATAAACTTCCGTCGAAGTGCTCCAAACTCGATTACAGACTCAATCTACAAACTCGATCACAGACTCAATCAACAACACAATAATTCCCTGATGTGAAGAATTATTGCTTTACAATGGTGAAATTATATGGCTTAAGTTCGCAACTATGGTTGGATCAAGTTTGCAACTAAGCTTGGGTGATTTGAAATGAAATCAGGAACTTCTATTTATAGAGGATGAAGAATGCAGGAAATTACAAGAATGCCCCCTAACTCCTTTTGGGGGGAAAATATCTGTAAGTGCCCTGGCTGGAGAGTTGGCTTCATTTGTAAAACAAATAAGAAAGCAAGTTTACCCATATTCCCTCTGTTGTTTTAATATGTTGGGTTGAAGAAGTTCAACATCTGGACCAACATGTTATGTAAGATGTCACAACATCAGCATATGACATCGCGCCTGAAATTAAGTTAATATTAGTTAACTATGTTATATGTTGAATGTTTGTAACAGCTGTGACTTGTAACCTAATTGTTTTAAGTGATCTAATTTATGAAAGAGGTTATTTGTTGTATCAGCAAATGAGCGTGGTTCTCCTAAACATGTTGTATTGAAGAAGTTCAACATCTGGGACAACATGTTAGATGTAATGTCATGACATCTGACTAGACATCACGCCAACGAAATTGGTAATTCGGTTACAGTTCTGGTACTTAAATATTCTGAGAATATATGTGGCGTTTCTTATGGAGAATCTGAAGGTCAATCAAGAATCAATCAGAATATTTGAAGAAAATGTTGTTTCTAAATATGGAGATATTTTAGGAACTAGAAGATTGAAGACCTTGATTGTAGCAGAAGTTTGTTGCTGTTTTGTTATAGCAAGGAGAAAAGCTTGCTGCGATTTTGAAGGCCCAAATCCAGTTGGGTAATAGGTTATAAATAGCAGATTGTAACCTAGGGTTTGCAAGCCTCACATAATGTAATATTGGGGGTGTTCTGTTAGGTAAACCTGTCGGTCTGTGGCAAGGTTACCATGTGTATAACTCGATACCTGTAGGTAAGAGTTTGAGTGTTCTTGGACGAAGCTGTGAAGCAAGTCTAAGTATTTTTGCATTACTTCATATTCATTGTAATGTAGGAAACCAAGTGGGAGGGCACTACTTCTTGAGTAGGAGTAAGACTTCTGTTGTTGCGACAATAGGAATGGAAACTGGTAGGTTTCTATCTAGGAGTTCCTAGGTATAGGTTGCACTGGGTAAATGATTAAGTGAGGGATGGGAACTTGTGAAGTTTAGTCCTGAATTAATATTGCTGATAGTGGATCTTCTTCCTGGCTTGGTATGCCCCCAGAGTAGGTGTGTTTCACCGAACTGGGTCAACAACTGATTTGTGTTTTTACCTTCAACACTTTATAATTCTGTCTGTTATATATCAAGGTAAAACTGTAATGTTGTAACAGATGATGTCTCAGAACATGTTAAGACATCATGCTGATATCTGTGCAGGAGAAACAGAACTGTGAAGGTTGTTTGCTCTCTGCTGATCATGTGCAACAGATGAACAGAACTTGGTACATCGTGTGTTCTATTCTCTGCACCTTCAAAGTATATCTGGCGCAGCTTGGATAAAACTGTGCTTCTGTTATTCTTTAGTACTGAATCACGAAAAATTGGGTATCTACCTTGCAGTGTATTTATTATGTCATATCAGATGTCTAGACATTGAGTATAACATCTGAAGACTGGCATACACCAGAATTTCAATTGGTATCAGAGCAGGCATCCTGTTCTGTTTCTGGATGAGATCCATGGGTGATACTTTCTGGTATCTGCAAGGCCAATCTTAGTACTGGAGATTGTAACCTGGAAAGGTTTGTTATTTCCCTGAATGGTCCCTTAAAGTGGGAGGATGGACTATTCATGACAGGAACTGTGTGTACCTGTCTTTGGTGATTGGCATTTGGCCTGGTTGTGTGGTAGCTGCTCTAGGTTTGATTTATTTTCAAACCTAGGATTTGTGTACGCCTAAAGTGTGTGTGCAAAGATTGAGTTGTATTATGTTCTTCCGCTGTGTAATACTTGACAAAACTCAAGCTCTGATGTGTTTCCCCTCTTGTGGATTGAAGGCTACTGTATTCAAGAATTCAACATAAGCTATTGAAGATGTCACAGATACTTGAGTCCTCTCAAGTCCACTCATGAAGACGTTCTTCGTTCAGGATGGTAAGAATCACATAATCACGGATTAGTGTTATACGAAGACCTTGAAGAATTTCAAGGAGGGCCTTGTTCCAAGGTGATGGAACTGATGTTCTATGTGATGGTGGAACAAGTATGCAGCTACTAGTTGAAGAGCATATGTTTTGGGTGTCAAACAAAGGGATACTTTTGTTTGGAACCTACTCCTGACCTGGAAGAGGAGACATCTGTGTGTGCAAAGTTGACAATGGTAGAGTTAACTATGTCTGTGTGCTCCCGAAGGTTACTTTTAGGAGTCAGAACTCTAGAAGTGAAGCTGGTTGAGATATGACATTGATCAGGGCTGAGCAGTTGTTCCCTGGAGTACTATGGTGTGAAGAAAGACAAGCTCATTGGTTAATAAAAGTCAATGATGGTGCAGCATTATTGCTCCTTCATAGAAGTAGATTGGGATCATGAATCTTGTCATTTAAACATCATGATTAGAAGTGAAAGATCTTTCAAGATGTGAGAATATGAAGACTCAGAATTTGGTTAAGGTAGTATGTTCTGGCAATACATATCTGCTGATGATTGGTGTTGTTGTCTTCTCTGAAGTACTTAAGGTCAGCTGAAGTCTGATTGGTGTGATTGGAGTATGAACAGGTATAACTCTTGGAGTTACTTGAATCTGGTAGGGATGTCATATGTCATGTCGAGACATTTGTGTACAATGCATGGATATTTTGTGTGGAGCTTCCATGATTGGTAGTTTGAGGGGGAGATTTGGTTAACCTCCTCACATTAGTTCAACTTGGTGTTTAGCTGGCTGTTGACCTATGTCACATGGGTTCTGGGTGTTGTGTGACATATTTGCAAGGAAGGATTCATCTCTCTCATTCCTAAGGATGAATCTGATCTGGTAGGAGTTTCAAATCTGTTGAGGTGAGTAGAGTTTGTTCAGAGAAAATTCTATTTACTTGAGTCAAGGGTGGCAACCTAGATATCTCAACTCTTTGGTCTCTCAAAGAAAGTGCTTGCAAGAAGAAGATATTAACACACGAAGAGTATGTCAAAGTATTCAAATGGTGAAAGTATCTTACAGGATAATGGGAAGGATTTATGATCAATTGCTATTTGTGACAAGTACAAGTATTTAATTGATTATCCTTGGAGTTCAAGATAACTGATGTTCTTAAAGATGTGGGAACATTCCTTCTTCTAGACCCTGTGAAGAATCACAGGAAGAGTGATGCTTTAAAGCTATCTCTTTGGTGACAGCAAAATCATTTGATCCTTGAAAAGGTTTCCTGGAAACGTGTTCAGACTTGAAGCTACAAGAAGAAGAAGACATCATAATCTTGATGATGGTTACTTGGATCAGTCTGGTTCTGATCTAGGTAAGGAAGTAAATTAGAGAAGGAGCTGAATTCAACAACTAGATGTTATAACATAATGTTGTGACATTTGGTTCAACATCAGATTCTTGGTTGGTGAAGTGGCACATCAACTTAAGATAGGATGATCTACGAAGTTGAAGATTGGATACTTCAAAAAGATCGTCTCTTTGCAGCTCTTTGGAGTTGTTGGGTGGAGAAGATGTTACATGTTCCTGTCTTAGTGTATCTAAGCCTTTTGTGATAACTTGTAGCTTGAAGTTCAAATTTCAATTGGAAGATCAGAATATCTTTGGGAGAAGTCTGATAAACATGGAGAAGTCAAAAGGTGGCATTTGATTTTTTTTCATATGAGGATTCATGAAGGAGATAATCAAACAGTGGCATTTGGTCTATCTCAGCAGTGGATTCAGAGAATCAAGATAATCAACATGTGGCAGCTGATTATTATCGAGAAAGTTTGATTCAGAGTATGAATGCGTTCAACCAATATTGTTGAACAGAGGGTGCGCTCTTGAAGACATGAAGATGCGTCTTATGTTTTCCATTCATCAAGGGGTCTTATTTACTTTGAATCAGAAGTTGTCTTGAAGGTCCAACTGAGTATTGAATGTGACCTACTTGTTTCCATGAGGAGAAGTGATTGTCCCTAACAGGGGGAGTATTGGTTTGTACGAAAAGTCTTCATCAAACTCGTAGGATATAAAGTGTGGCACTTTATTAACTATTGGGATGATGTGTTCAAGACTGAAGAGGACTATGTCTGACCGAATGTCATCACATTGCCTAATGACATTGTTCCTAATTTCCTCTAAAACTACAGACAGGAGGAAAATTGGATGAAGTGTGGATTATTATTAATAAACCCATGTGTGTACAGTTGTATGACTCAGAGGGAGTAACCATCCTCTTTGTGAAAATGGAATGGTTTCAAGCTGCTAATATGAAAATAGCAGAATGTATGACGACATAGGAATTGAGCATGTTTTCATCTGCTAAGAAAACAGGGCGGTTGTGTCTCATTATGAAGCAGTTTAGTGAGCTGGAATGTTTAGGTGATAACTTGTCATCTAATAAAGGTATTATATAACTGAGGCAGAGTGTAATATGCCAACGATGTTTCTTGGAAAGGGGATCCTAAGACAAGTACATAAAGGGAGTAGTCTGTTCTAAAAGACAAATGTCTGTTTTAAAAGGGCAAGACATACTTCATCCTGACATGGTCAAAGGGTCAATCCCAAGGGTAGGTACCTGCATTAAAACCAGTCCTAGGGTACTGAAACTGTCAGAGTAAAGTACCAAGGTCGTTACTATCTATGCCAAAGTTGCATTATTTATGAAGACTCTCTCTATTCTTTCTCTTCATCAGAGGGTTTCAGCAATATGAAGTTTGTTAGCATCTGGGAAAATTGTGCATGGGTATGGATCTGTATGGGCAGTCTTTGTCAAATTCTGGCCAAAAAGGGGGAGAAAGATAGGGACCCAGACTCAGGCGAGACTCAGGTGAAAGCAACAGACGGCAATGTCCAACATGCTGAATGGAACGATCTAACTAAGTGAATTTGTTTGTGTCTTGTGTTCTGAGTTAAGAGGATAGTTGTGACTTGTGATCTGAGTTACATGATCTATGTAATCAGTATCAAGATTATCAACAATAATTGAGAGAAAAGAAATCCTCTTGGGCCATCGATGGCTTGGAGTGGCTCACAGATGAGGGATAGAGGTTTGTTGTTTGCTCAAAGGACATCAGTCTCTGCAAAGAAGATGTTGGACAAGATGTTGTAACATCTCAACTGTGTTGTGGCCTGGTCCCAATATGCAACTTGCACGTATTTGTTTTAGCCAAAATTTACCAAAGGGGGAGATTGTAAGTGCCCTGGCTGGAGAGTTGGCTTCATTTGTAAAACAAATAAGAAAGCAAGTTTACCCATATTCCCTCTGTTGTTTTAATATGTTGGGTTGAAGAAGTTCAACATCTGGACCAACATGTTATGTAAGATGTCACAACATCAGCATATGACATCGCGCCTGAAATTAAGTTAATATTAGTTAACTATGTTATATGTTGAATGTTTGTAACAGCTGTGACTTGTAACCTAATTGTTTTAAGTGATCTAATTTATGAAAGAGGTTATTTGTTGTATCAGCAAATGAGCGTGGTTCTCCTAAACATGTTGTATTGAAGAAGTTCAACATCTGGGACAACATGTTAGATGTAATGTCATGACATCTGACTAGACATCACGCCAACGGAATTGGTAATTCAGTTACAGTTCTGGTACTTAAATATTCTGAGAATATATGTGGTGTTTCTTATGGAGAATCTGAAGGTCAATCAAGAATCAATCAGAATATTTGAAGAAAATGTTGTTTCTAAATATGGAGATATTTTAGGAACTAGAAGATTGAAGACCTTGATTGTAGCAGAAGTTTGTTGTTGTTTTGTTATAGCAAGGAGAAAAGCTTGCTGCGATTTTGAAGGCCCAAATCCAGTTGGGTAATAGGTTATAAATAGCAGATTGTAACCTAGGGTTTGCAAGCCTCACATAATGTAATATTGGGGGTGTTCTGTTAGGTAAACCTGTCGGTCTGTGGCAAGGTTACCATGTGTATAACTCGATACCTGTAGGTAAGAGTTTGAGTGTTCTTGGACGAAGCTGTGAAGCAAGTCTAAGTATTTTTGCATTACTTCATATTCATTGTAATGTAGGAAACCAAGTGGGAGGGCACTACTTCTTGAGTAGGAGTAAGACTTCTGTTGTTGCGACAATAGGAATGGAAACTGGTAGGTTTCTATCTAGGAGTTCCTAGGTATAGGTTGCACTGGGTAAATGATTAAGTGAGGGATGGGAACTTGTGAAGTTTAGTCCTGAATTAATATTGCTGATAGTGGATCTTCTTCCTGGCTTGGTATGCCCCCAGAGTAGGTGTGTTTCACCGAACTGGGTCAACAACTGATTTGTGTTTTTACCTTCAACACTTTATAATTCTGTCTGTTATATATCAAGGTAAAACTGTAATGTTGTAACAGATGATGTCTCAGAACATGTTAAGACATCATGCTGATATCTGTGCAGGAGAAACATAATTGTGAAGGTTGTTTGCTCTCTGCTGATCATGTGCAACAGATGAACAGAACTAGGTACATCGTGTGTTCTATCCTCTGCACCTTCAAAGTATATCTGGCGCAGCTTGGATAAAACTGTGCTTCTGTTATTCTTTAGTACTGAATCACGAAAAATTGGGTATCTACCTTGCAGTGTATTTATTATGTCATATCAGATGTCTAGACATTGAGTATAACATCTGAAGACTGGCATACACCAGAATTTCAATATCGTTCAAAGGTGGAGCCCGCCATGGGGGACATGGCGCCCGCCATGTGTGTAGATGAAAGGGAAGTGGGGAACGTGGCAGTTGAGATCAGCAGGAGGTGGTCCACGTCATGGCCTACCCTATGGCTGGTGCCATGGTGGACGCCATGAGTGTAAATTTGACCTAAACTCCTGTTTTTCAGCCTATTTTCCTTCATTTCTTTAGGGGAGCTCTGGATAATTGAAACACCTGAAAAGGAAACAAAAGATAGGCATAATACGAGAAAACAATAATAAAAAACTAAATATCATGTGAAATCAGAGTAAAAAACAAACGTAAAGTAAGTGTTATCACACCATATTGGCAACCCATTGGGGATATGATGTCACAACTAGGAACCCTGCATCAAACTGTTTCATTACTTCAGCTTTGATTTTCTCAGACATATCAGGCCTCATGCGACGAACCTTTTGTTTGACGGGAGGATAATCTTCTTTTGTTGGCAGACAATGAACTACGATGTCGGTATCCAACCCAAGCATATCTTCATAAGACCAAGAAAATACTTCCACATAATCATGCAACATCTGAACCAACCTGTTCTTGACACTGTCTTCTAAGTTAGCATCGATCTTGATTTCCTTCTTTTCTGCCTCAGTACCCAGATTGATGACTTCAACTGACTCTTCGTGTGGCTGAATAGCTTTTTCCTCTTGTAATAGAAGTCTGGCTAATTCTCCCGGTATGTCACAATCTTCCTCGCCTTCTTCTTCTGCTTGGTTGATTGGGCATTCAAAGTCATTGTCGGCAATAGTAAAGTCAATGGAAATAGGATCCAAAGTGGATGAGGACCTGCAAGAATGTGTGTGTGTGCATGTAAGATACATGGTGTTGTACCCCAAAATTTGCCCTCCCATATTCTTCAAAGTTTTGACAAGCATCACCTCAAATGGTTCAAAGTCTACTCAAGGGCTACACAGTCAACCAGCCTTCTAAGCCATGCAAATTAGGGTTTTGGTTCCTGCAAGGAAGTTGAGGTTTTCAAGGGCCCAATCAAGTCCCATATGCTCATACACATTGTCAAGCACCTACATGTCAAGTTTCAAGGCTCACAAGGTCAAGTTGCACAGTCAAAAACCCTAATTGCTCAACAGTCAACTGTAGGGGCAAAATGGTCATTTGGCAGTCAAAAGTCAAAAATTTTGATCAACATCTTATTTTGAAGCCACAAACATCATTTGATCAATTCTTGATCATGATTCTCAAAGCATGGCTCAAAAAGTCTCAAGATGCAAAAGTTTCTATTTTTGGACAGTTGAAAAGTCAACTGTAACTTGACCAAGGCATAACTTTTTCATGGTTAATCAGAAAAATCCCATCCAATGCTCATCTTTAAGGGGAAGACATTTCCTACAACTCATCTTCACACTCCAAGTCCAAGAAATGCTCTCACAAAAAGTTATCAATTTCAACATTATAGGTCATTTTCAAAAGTCAACAAAAAGGGACTTTAAGTCAAAGACCATAACTTGATATTGGTAAATCAAAATTACATGGTACTAAATACATTGGTTAGAGGACTTCAAGACCTTTCCAAAATGTCCAAGAACATGTTCATAACTTCAAAATTGAGCAAGATATGCATTGGAGAAGTTGGGAAATTTTTGTGAAATGGCCAAAGTCAACTATCCTTGAAATTTCATTTTTGACAAAAGGGGCCCACTTTTTCCACTTGTTTCAGCTTGGCCATGCTTCCCACGTGTCCCACAAATTATTTCAAGATTTAAAATTTATTTTTTCATTTTTATTTAATTTTATTTGATTTAATTCATTTTAAATCATTTTAAATCAAATAAAATCAAAGAAGTTAATTAAGGGGATATTTCTTGTATTGAATTGCTTTGATACATCATCATGATCATTCCAAATTCGTGCAAGGGCCTAAATGAAGCAAGAATTCAAATTTTGGCTTAAGTATGGAAAGTGCTTCAATGGAGTTTATGGAAAATCCCAAGCATGAATGCATTGCATTATTGGCCATAATTTTGATCAAAACTCATTACATAATACATGTGCAAGCTAACACAAGTTTTTCCACGACCTAGAAAAAGTGCACAAACGGCCAGAGAAAAGTTCAAAATTTGTCAAAAAAAAGTGTGAGATCAAAAGGAGTTTTTGCAAGCATTTTCAGGCCAAGAGGAGAACGTGACTCTCTTCTTTGCCATACCCTGAAGCTAAAGCAACCCTTGCCACGTCCTAAGGTCCATTATCAAGCACTGTAAGTATTCCCAGGCCCCCCATAATTTCCATAATATTTTTCTTCATATAATTGTGTGCAGGCTTGCTAGTGTGTTTCATCATATGCCCTCAAGCATTGAGTTGCCATGTGTCCTTGAGTCTAGATCTGACGACAAAAGATGAAGGACCACAATAGTCCCCAGTCAACGCTCGCACACCTGATCAGGAAGTCAAACATGGCTTTGTGCAAATTGGGCCAAAATTACTTCAGAAAACCTCCATATGGGCCATCTTACCCCCCTTGGGTTTACTTTTTTCCTTTTTATTATTTTGTCATTTTATTTTCTTATTTGCTTTATTTCTTACTAACAATTAACATAATTAACTTTTTATAAAAAAATAAAAAAAAATAGAACTAACATTATTATTATTATTATTATTATTTTGTAAATAAACAATAATTGAATTAGTTTAATTAGGCAATTTCAATTTCTTTTCTTAATAATTAAAATAGATCTAGAATTAGGAAAAATTAACTTTTAGTTTTATTTCTTTTTTATTTTATTTCATAAAAAACATAAAAACACAAAAATATTTTCTTTTAATTAAATTAATTAATTAGTCATTAGTTAGTTTTAACTTCATTTTAATTACAAAAAGACAAAAAAATCAATTTCTTTTCTTAAAAGGGTCAAAACCCTTAGAACATTCCCGATTCTTTCTTTCGCGCGCATTTTAATTTTAATTCTTTTTTGATTATTATGTAACTGCCTCCAGATGTAATAGTAATTAGGATTTTTACTGTTTTTATTTACTTTCCGTACTTATTTACCAAAAAATGGGTCTTTGTATTTTTGGCGATGTATAGACCCGCGCCTTGTAATAACGTAGGATTTATGTTTCCGCAATTTACTTTCCGCACCCCCTTAACTGTTAAATGCATGCAAGAATGTATGGTAAATAAAAACAACTCGTAGCTCACTAATAACAAAGACAAACATTAACTGAATACAACACACAAAGCACACACCACTTCTAGGGTACGCCTCACTCGTTGCCTTCGAAACGTGGTCATCAAGTATAGGACGTTTTAGCGGTCACCCTTAGTCTAAAGATCCAGTTGCCTCGAAACAGTTGTCTCGAAACGGTTGCCTCGGATTAAAAAAGGATCAAGGACATAAGGGTAGCTTCTAAGGTGTCCTAACTGTTGCTTCGGTGACCACACTGTCCCTACAATCGAATTGACCCGAACACCTCCAACGGTGGTGCTACCTACCTCTCAATGGTGGGATGGCACTACCTAAAGGACACTTACACAGCTTAATTCCTTAGGGTAGGTAGATTCTCATAGGTACTTGCTCTCTTCAAACAAACAAAAATACTTTTCACACCTCACACTTTCTAAAAAGTTTTCAAACAAAACACTTCATACACTCTTGAGGACTGATACAAGAATTACTTAGAAGTTTTTCCAAACGAACTTTTTTCAAAACCCACACACACTTGAAAAGCAAACAAATTTTGAAAACATAAGAGCAAGTACCTAAGAGCCCGTGGATAACCACGGATAGAAAGGGTGCTAACACCTTCCCTTTCTATAATCTACCTCCAGAACCGAGAAACATTCTCAAAGAAGGAATTTTGCTGTGCTTTTGTCCTTTCCATGTTGGAGAACATAAAAGACGGTGGCGACTCTTGCTTACCGCGACATTTCGCGAAACTAGCTAAAAAACAGTCAATTCTATTTCCACCGATCACAGAATTGGCGACTCTGCTGGGGAATACTTTTAAAGTGAGGTGTACCTTAGGATAGATTATACTTATGTTTTCAATTGCCTGATTTGTGTGCTTTAATATTATTGGGCCTGTTTTGGGAGTTCTATAGATCCTAACCCGGATCTGGGGGATACCTTCTTAGAAAGTAGCAACAAGGCTGTGAGGGAACTGTGCGGGGTATACCGACATGGTTGAAGCAGTCTGCTACGTTGATGTGGCACTTTGGTGAGTACCGGTAACCCTTGAGTCCAGTCAAGGAGAGTACGGGGCCGCCGCGTGGTGTCGTGAAGCATCAACTGACCTTAGGAACCTTAATTGAACCATCTTGGCCTCTTTAGGGGTAGTGAGATAACTGACTTTGGTGCAGTCCGAAGTTGGTTGATACTCGATACTACACTCAATTGAGGGTTGTTTTCTTGGAATATTTCGGTCGCCAGTTCAGTGGCTAAATCGAAACGATGAACACAGAAAGCATTCCAATGATATTGGGACCCTTAGAACCCGGTTACTTCTGATAGGACAGGTTTGAGCCCACCAACCTCAAGAGGGTAATACCTAGACCCCATGCTGGCCTAAACTCTAAGGGCTCTTCTGTGTGACTTGTGTGCTTTCAAACTTGACTACTTGCATGCTTGTTATCTAATACATGAGTTTCTTGCAGGGTTTGTTTACAGTCCTTAACCTGAGCTCATAACAGGGTTTACTTACATCACTCCACGCATCGCATAACATCATGCCATCATACCATTGCATACATCCTGCATAAAGACTAACCCGTTTCAAGGATCTCAAGGGCTTGTGATGCAGGTCATGATGAACCAACTGTCCAGCAAGGGGAAAAGGGGATTTATTTTCCTCTAGCCAAGTTGATGACTTGAGTCAGGGGCTATGACCCACTCGATATGGTGAGCCTTGACTCTTGAAGAAGGACTCTCAACAATATGCAGTTCCTTCAATCAAGCCACCAGATTCAAATTCTAACAAGCTTTTTTGTTTATCCCGCGAGGTCCTTGAAAACATTGCATGCATATCATACATATCATTGCATTACAGGTACACTTGTTGCAGGTCACTTACCTTCTTCGCTGTTTATTTCAGTAGTCATCATGAATCCTGAATCATCCAATGAACAAGCTATCAAGGCCCTCCAGGCCCAGAACGCCCAGTTCCAGGAGTTGATTATGAGCCTAGCCCAGGGTCAAAAGGAATTGAAGACTCTGATTCAGAAGAAGAAGAAGAATAAGAGGACTGTTTTGTTCAACCCTAGACGCAGATCTGGGAACACACTGCAGAATGAAGCTGAGAGGACTACTCCATCTGCGGGGGAAGGCAGTCACCAAGGGAGAGAGGTTCCTAGCCCTGTGGTCTCTGACACCGAGACAGACTTCAATGATGAACAGTACCCCCCTGCTGAAGACAGGTACAAACAGCTGGAGGACCGGTTAAATGCTATGGATATCCAACGTGTTCCTGGGTTGGACTTTGGGGACCTAGGTTTATCTTCTGGGGTGGTGATCCCTCACAAGTTCAAGGCACCTGCCTTTGTAAAGTACGACGGGGTTTCCTGTCCTAAGCTGCATCTCTGTTCATACGCAAGGAAGATCCAGCCCTACACGGAAGACAAGAATCTATGGGTCCATTTCTTCCAGGAGAGTCTTTCAGGGACTCAGCTCGATTGGTTCTATCAGTTGGATGGAACCAGTATTCGTAACTGGGAGGACTTGGCAACTGCTTTTTATAAGCAGTATCAGTATAATGCCGACCTCGCTCCTACGCGTACCCAACTCCAGGGTATGTCACTTGGGACGAGTGAAGGTTTTAAGGAGTATGCGCAAAGATGGAGAGATATGGCTGGAAGAGTGCAGCCTCCTTTGACTGACCGTGAGCTCGTTGACATGTTCTTGGGGACCCTGTCTGGTCCCTTCTTCAACCATCTGATTGGGAATTCTTCTGCTGGGTTTATAGATTTGATCTTGACCGAGGAGAGGATAGAAGCTGGTATCAAGTCTGGAAAGATACAAACCGGTGACTCCTCGAACACTGAGAAGAGACCATCCAAGAAGGAATCTAGTGCTGTCAACGCGTTGGTTATTTCAAAACCGGCCGGTGCTCCTCAACATCGCAACCAACAAAGGGAAGAGAGACCTAAAAGGCAATTCACTCCCCTCGGCATGAACTTGTCCCAGATATTGCCACAGCTGCTGGAGACCAAGTTGGTAACTCTAAGGGACCCTCCTAAGAATCCCAACAGGACACCTTCAAGGTATAACCCCAACGCTCGCTGCGCCTATCATTCTGACAGCCCGGAGCATGCTACAGATGATTGTTGGACTTTGAGAAACAAGGTTCAGGATCTGATCGATGCAAGGGAAGTCCAGTTCGACTCTCCAGAGACTCCCAATATGATCATTGCTCCCTTGCCAAAACATGGCTAGGATTAGAATTTTTTTTGTTCATTCGAATGTTCAAGTTGTATTTTGCTTTGATTGTTCAAACATTGTATTCATGTCAAACGTTGTTATTTCATTAATGCATTACACATGTCTGTTTTGAAGTAATTATTTCGTATTCACTATACGCAAACTGTTTTCATATTTTTGTGATGATCAACTCTTGATTGAAAAATTCTAAAGCCTCTTGAGGGAGGATGACGAAAACGATACCACGATCTTTACAGTATGCTTTTGAACAGACCCCGCTGATGAGGTACAGGCATTGTTTCAATTCCTAAACACTGGAGTTATAAGGAAGATAATCCCTCGTCAACCCCTTTGAGCCAAAGAAGTAGGAGTTTTTCTTTTCGAAAATTAAAACCCTTAATCATAACCCGGGGCAGGGTAGTTCTCTCAGTTTGATCCAGGTGCACAACGAGTGGCACCAAAGAAGTCCTTACAAAACAAAAGACAGTGATGGTCCTGAATAATCATAAAGACGAGCAGTCATTACAAAAAAAAACTAAAGCCCAATAAGTCAAAACCTATGAAGGAGACTTACAAAACTGGGGCATCCCGCTGACTGTAATCACAAAAGAAACAGTTCAGGCAAAAATAGGGATAACAAAATCAAAAAAGAAAGAGGTCTACAAACCCTCAACACAAAAGGAAATGACTGCCTATTCAAAATAAATTGTCAATATCCGAACCATCACCGGAATGTCAGAGCAAAGACTCAAACAAGGTCTAATGCACGATCAGCTGAGTTTAGGTTTGAAGAACATCACGAAGAGCGGGTGGGTACAAATATAATTTGAGCCTTTATCCTTTGTTTCTTAAACCGTGAACCAGGCTATGTTATAACCCTCAAAAGTCCTAGCTGAAGCATGGGATAGTTCGAAAGCATACTGTTACGAAAGGTATCCTGACTCCTTAAGGCTTGCGGTAAAATAATGAGTTGACATCACGTTTTACAAAAATTCATTTGTTTTATAAAACTACATTTTCAAGACAGACATGAGCTTTGCATTTTTAATATAACATTACTTGCATATGACTATTTGTTTGAACAGCATAGAAGTTCGCACAACGAATGTCTAATAAACAAAAGCACCTCTAATCAAGGGGCATGGCATGATCATTGTCCATCATCTGGGGCAGTTAAGTCAAGATTCAGAGAATCTCTCAAAAGGCCAACCAGCTTGGGGCAAATCTCCATCTGGATCACTTGGGGCATTGGACGATCAAACGAAGATCTTCTGGTGGTATGGCAACGCAACACTACTGACAGGGGCAACTCCCTACATTCTGAGAGCATGGACATAGTCGAAAAAATAATGCGCATAATCAAAGACCCGCTAGGTTGACACACCTAGGAAAAAATAAGGGCTTCCAGGCGAACCAAAAGGGTTCGGGCAAAAACAAGGGATGAAATGAAAAAATCTGTACACCCGACAAGTCGAAAACCTGAAAAGGCGGCTTGGGCAAAAATGGGTATCCCGATGGACTGAAAACCCGAGAGGGCGGTCCAGGCAAAAGTTAGGGATCAAAAGCGTACGACTATGTCCCGTCACCTCGTCACTTGCCTACCAGAAGAAGATTTGTCGGTCGACAGTTATCAAGCACCTCCACAAGGTATCTTCTTCTCCCACATCAGAAACAGGGGCAATAATGAGTTGTCTAAACGATCTAGTTGCTCTGTCCACCAAGGTACCGAGGTAGGTTCAGCTGAAGAACGTGACCAAGATACCTTCACTCCCTGCAGAGTAAGATAAGATTCAGCCATACTCCCCCCGAGTAGAGAAGGCACAGTATCTCCAGCAAGTCGACAACACTCTCCCCAAGCAGAGTTAACATACTGCCAGCCTTAAGGAAGTTGAGTATCCCCAGCAGATCTCAACATTCCTCAACGGAGTCTACAAACACCCTCAACAAGCATCCCCGGCAGTCTTGATCTAAGATTGTTCCTCGGCGGAATCTAGACATCCAGCGGAGCCCTTCCCAGTACAGTCCAAAGTCTCCCCAGGAGAGTTAAATTATCTCCCCAGTAGGAAGCTTATCCCCAGTAGATTCTGGAAGCTTATCCTTTGCAGAGCATATCTCTCCCCGTCTTTATTCAGAAGGTTATTCCTCGCCAGAGCTTAGAACTGGGTTATCCTCAGCTAATTGCCACGGAAAGATCGTCCTCGGCGAAGTATTCCTATCCCCAGCGGAGTTCCTCAAACCTCCCAAACGTAACTCAACAATGGTATCCCCAGCGGAGTTCTCATACAACATCTCAGCGAAGTACCTCTCTTCCAACAGAGTATTTTCCCCAGCAAGATCGCTAGAGTAATTTTCCCCGCAGAGTAATCTATTCGCCAAGTTTATTCCCCAACAGAGTTATCTTCTCCTACCGGTATTCTTGCAATCATCATCCCCAACGGAAATGAAGAATCTCATTCTTCAACATCAGCCCAGGATTTGACTTCCCGGCATCCGTCAAGGATCTATTTTCCTAGACGAAGATACATTCATAAACATCACATTGTTATACATGCATATATGCATCGTATCATACAATCTCATGTGTTGAAAAATATTATTGCTTGATCCATATCATGCATTGCATATGACTGACCTTTACCTTTCAGGAATGATACAGTTAAAAGATCAGCTATGTAGACGAATACAGTCAAAAGAGACCAACCCAGTCAAAGAATACAAATCCAGTTAAATCAATGCCTAAAGATTTCTCTGATACAACTCGTCGTTATAGACACTCGTCGTTATAGACACTCGTCGTTATAGACACTCGTCGTTATAGACACTCGTCGTTATAGACACTCGTCGTCATAGACACTCGTCGTTATAGACACTCGTCGTTATAGACACTCGTCGTTATAGACACTCGTCGTTATAGACACTCGTCGTTATAGAAACTCGTCGTTATAGACACTCGTCGTTATAGACACTCGTCGTTATAGACACTCGTCGTTATAGACACTCGTCGTTATAGACACTCGTCGTCAAAGACACTCGTCGTTATAGACACTCGTCGTGATAGACACTCGTCGTCATAGACACTCGTCGTTATAGACACTCGTCATCATAGACACTCGTCGTTATAGACACTCGTCGTTATAGACACTCGTCGTTATAGACACTCGTCGTTATAGACACTCGTCGTTATAGACACTCGTCGTTATAGACATTCGTCGTTATAGACACTCGTCGTTATAGACACTCGTCGTCATATACACCCGTCGTCATAGACACTCGTCGTTATAGACACTCGTTGTTATAGACACTCGTCGTTATAGACACTCGTCGTTATAGACACTCGTCGTTATAGACACTCGTCGTTAAAGACCACTCGTCGTTATAGACACTCGTCGTTATAGACACTCGTCGTTATAGACACTCGTCGTTATAGACACTCGTCGTTATAGACACTCGTCGTTAAAGACCACTCGTCCATGAGGATAACCTGTCAGTAGAGACAACTCACCAACCTAACATTACCAGACTCGATTCCTGTATCTTGCTAGGGCACGTCTGAAGAGTTTGAAGATCCGATTCCTGTATCTTGCCAGGGTGTATCTGTTGACGACTAACATTACCAGACTCAATTCCTGTATCTCGCCAGGGCACGTCTGAAGAGTTCGAAGATCTGATTCCTGTATCTTGCCAGGGTGTATCTGTTGACGACTATTTTTCCAGATTCGATTCCTGTGTCTAGCCAGGGCGCATCTGTGAGTAGCTGATTGTAGACTCGATACCTGTATCTGGCCAGGGCACATCTACATAAAGAAATTGAAGATCAACTCCTGTAACAGGCCAGGTAATTATCTTTCTTTTCCCAGGTACGCAAGTTCTCGCTAAGGAATCTCTTATGCGATCGACACCTAGATGGCATCTGTAAGCCCATCCACATACCAACAGCCTCCGAATGGCGTCTATAAGCCCATTCCCGACAAGGTTCTGTCACACTTCCAGATGGCATCTATAAGCCCATCCTCCTATCCATCATCTTTCCAAATGGCATCTGTAAGCCCATTCCCGGCATCACATTGCTGATACTCCACTATGCGAGTGCAAATTTATGGGCACTCTAGTGTTCAATCATCTTCCACCTTCGGATCACGAAGGGCCCGAAAGCCAATCTATATCCTCAGGTTTAAGAAGATTGAACAGGGGCAACTGTTGTACCCCAAAATTTGCCCTCCCATATTTCTCAAAACATCTCAAGAAAAATTCACAAGTCCAACCCGGCGCGTCATATTCAGGTATTTTTTCGCCAAGATATCTCTGATAACATATTCTCAAATTCAGGTTCGGCTCAAGAGTCAATTCTTTAAAGAAGGTATCCGAATGTGTGAGTTTTCTCGAAGAAATATGGTGAAAAAGTGTGCTGAAAGTGCAGTTTTTACGCGCTAAAAAATTCATAACTTGAAGATCGTGGCTCGTTTTGAACCTGTTCTGGTGGCCAAAATTCCGTCTTGACATTATCTACGTTTTCATCTCTCACGGCTGGAAGCCAATTTCGATCAGAAGGTCTTCAAAAATGTGGATTTATCGAGTATTTTCGTACAGAAAATTTGTGACCGAAGCTTATTTGCGTCATGTTCAGAAAATCATAACTTGGTCGATTTTCATCGTATCGAGCTGGTTCCGGCGCCAAAATTTCACAAATTGAGTTGGCTACATCTTCACAGAAGGTATTGAGTTCAAACGGTATTTAAAAGGCCTTCGGTTTTTGCTCAGAGTACGTGACACGCTGAAAATCCTGAATGCTGAATATTATTTCATCTGGGCCGAAACTTCGAAAATTCATAACTCGGTCAATTTTTATCAGATTGGGCTCATATTTTTACACAAGGTCCCTGACTCATAGATCTACAACTTTGCTTCAAAACTCGAGACCGGATTATGCTCCGATCAATACCAGTTTTTTATTGAAGAACGTGTCAGAGTCAACACTGGAGCCCAAAATAAGTTTGTCTGAGCTGAAACTTCAAAAATTCATAACTAATTCACCGTTTATCCGATTGAGCCAATTTTCGGACAGAAGTTAGTTATCGATGTCGGCTACATTTTGTTTTCACATTTCAACTTCAAAAATTTCACTTAAGTCCCTGCGATTTAGCCTAGAAAGTGACGAACTCAAGTGAACATTGGAGGCCCAATTGCACATTCAAAGCCCATTTTCTTTACCCTAATTTCCATTATATAATCACCTTCTTTTCACACAAACCAGAGAGGAGAAAAAGAGAGAAAAAACCTTGCCACAACACTGTTAGAATATCAAATTCTTTCAAGAACCCTAAAACCTTGAAATCCTTATTACAAATCCCTCTATCACTACAAACAAGCCATCACAGTTACAAACCAACACCTCATTACTTCTTCAATAAGGATAAGGCTGGCTTGATCTCCATGATCCAAAGGGCATAAAAGTATTCAGGTCACTAATTTTCCAGTAAGGGTAAGATTGATTTGATCTCCATGATCAAAAGGGTATAATCATTAATACATGTCATATTGTGCCTAAACATTAAATTTCTTCATATATTGGCTTTATTTGCATTTTATGATTTTATTTAATGTGTTCGTGAGATTCAACACTGCAGATTTAGACAGGATCCCATGCAGGTACATTAAGGAACGTTGAGGCCAAAAGCCAAAAACCAAAAGCCAAATGGCCAAAAGCCAAAAGCCAAAAGCCAAATGACCAAAAGAACAACTTATGCATGACGAGACAGACATCCTGAGAAGATTAAGGAACGTTGAGGCCAGAACACAAATGGCTAACAGCCATAACACAAATGGTCATGAAACCCAATCCAATGGCCAAAGAATGCAGACCACGGTACTCAGGAGTCAATGAACATGCACGTGATGCCAGAAAGTCAAACAAGGCTTTTTGTCTAATGGGCCAGATTTCTCACAGAAAACCTCCCTTTGGGTCTGAATACCCCCCATGGTTTGCACATTTTTATTTTTTTATTTGATTTTCCTTTTTATTCTTTTAATTGTCTTCAATTGTTTTCTTTAATTTCATAAATTAATTTTCATAAGATAAAAAACTCAAAAATACAAATATATTTAATTATTATTAATTTCATCACTAACCTATTTTTTGTAAATAAACTCTAACAATTAACTTAGTTTAATTTAGGTTTTTAAACTTTAATCTTCTTCTTAATAAGTAAAAAATATGTAGAATTAGGTTTTTTTTGACATATTCATCTTTTTCTTAAATAAATTATTAATCATCATTATTTATCATTATTATTAATTATCATTAATTTTGTAAATAAACATGTAAATAAATTAATTAACTAGTAAATTAGGTTAACTTTAATATTTTCATTAATAATTAAAATAATCTAGATTTAGGGTTTCCTTCTAATTCTTGTTCTTTATTTTTCATTAAATATAAAAAAAAACTTAAAAAACATTTCTTTTCTTTTATTAAATACCTAATTAACTTTTAATTCAATTTAATTTCAAAAGGGTCCAACGCCCTCGAACGTTCTATTTTTATTCTTTCGCACGTTTATTTTCTTTCCGAATATTATGTAACTGTTCAAGCCATGTAAAAGTAATTAGGAATTTATTTTACTTTCCGCATTTTTATTAAAACGGGTCTTTGTTAATTTGGTGATGTATAGACCCGCGCCTTGTAATAGCGTAGGATTTTACTTTCCGCATTTAAATTTCCGCACTTTTAAAACTGCTAACTTGCATGAAAGAATGAATGACTAAATTAAAAGCAATGCGTAGCTCACCATGCCATGATCACAAGATAAATGCTAAATATGAAAACAGCACACCACTCTTAGGGTACGCCTCACTGTTGCCTTGCCCTCGAAACGTGGTCGTCGAGTATAGAACGTTTTAGTAAGTCCTTATGTCCGTTGATCCATATGCCTCAAAACAAGTTGCCTCGGAAAAGTTGCCTCGAATTAAAAAGGATCAATGGCATAAAGGTAGCTTCTAAGGTGTCCTACTGTTGCTCTGGTGACCATACTGTCCCTACAAACGAATTGACCCGAACACCTCCAACGGTGGTGCTACCTACCTCTCAATGGTGGGATGGCACTACCTTAAGGACTCTTACACAGCCTAATTCCTTAGGGTAGGTAGATGACTCATAGATACTTGCTCTATTCAAAAACAAATTAAAACTCTTTTCACACTGACACTTTCAAAAAAGTTTTCAAAACAAATTTTCAAACACTCTTGAGGACTGATACAAGAGTCGATCTGAAACTTTCAAAGAAACTTTTTCAAACCCACTCACAATTGAAAAGCAAACACTTTTGAAAACACAATGAGCAAGTATCTAAGAGCCCATGGATAACCATGGATAGAAAAGGTGCTAACACCTTCCCTTTCTATAAATCTACCTCCCGAACCGAGAAACTATCTCATAAGGAATTTTGCTGTGCTTTTGTCCTGTCCATGTTGGAGAAAATAAAAGACGGTGGCGACTCTTGCTTCTGCGACATTTCGCGAACCAGCGTTAAACAGTCAGTTCCAGATCCACCGATCGCACATATTACAAGATTTCCAAAATGTCCAAGAACTCCTTGAGATCATTCTTGAGTAGGGAGAATCGAAGAGAGGAAGTTATGATTTTCACACTTGAATTACAAGTCATTTTATGATGAACAAGAATTCAATTTCAAACCTATGATGCACAATCTTGCTTTGCATGCCTCTAAACCTCAAGATATCTCCATAATCAGAAGATTACACTTGATTTTGAGCTATTATCCACTTGATTCAAGCTTTATCCAAGTAAATTTTCCATTTATGGCACAAAGTAACTATTCCATTCTTGTAAAGAAGCTTTAATCACAAAGTCAATGCATAGAGCTCCTAACTTGTTCCTTCTGATCACAAGCAATGTCAAAGGCAAAAGCAACATGTCTAGAGCCTCCCATAAACCCAGGCCAAGCTTGTACTACACATTGAAACTTGTTTTCCCACTTTTCTTCAAAATCAAGTAACATAGCCATAACTCTATATCTCACAGTTCTGTCAACTTAAAACCCTCCAAACTTTTCCATATAATTATACAAGTGTATGGCAACATAACACACAATTGAACAAGCCCTCAAACTCCCTAAAACCAGAAATTTCCATACAAGCACAAAAACTTGTCATTTCTTATTTTTGAATCCAATCTCCAAATCCCCTCGTGCGTTTCTTGGACAAACCATTCAAAAGCTTCTAATACACCTATAGAAGCTATCCCAACCCCTGTTTTCAAACTGTAATCCCATTTGCACCATCCTCCATTTTCAAAAATAGGGCATTGCACATTGACTTCTCCAGCTTGATTCAAGAACTCTCAGCATAAAGTAAGCTTTGCAATAGCTTCCTGGAGGTTCAAGGAAGCTAACCCAATCATCAAAACACTTTAAAGCAGTTCTAACTCAAAACACGATCTCCAGCTGCAAGGTGAGTTTTCTGACTTTTCATCTCATTATTTAGGCATTGTTAGGCTTACATTTTCAAAGACAAAATGTAGATATCGTTGTCCTGAAACTGTACATATCTATAGATTTCATTTATACGGCCTGAGTAGAAAGAATTTTGGACCTAAACTTTCTAGAAAATTTAGGTTAAATTTGGTACTATTCAAAATTCATGCTGGTCTTAGATTCATAGTTTTAATACTTTACATTTCTGGAATCGTGATGGAATTTGCCACAAGTTTCATGTTCACATTTTTCAATTTGGTTGAGAGATGAATGAGATGCAGGAGTTCAGGCAGGCGTGAGGTTAAAGATGAAGTTGTCTTCAGGAAGTGTCTTAAAATATAATACATTGGTTTGGTATTAAACACCAGATGTATAGCCACCCCAGTGGTAAAGCGCGTGCCTGTTCACCCTTAGGTCCCAGGTTCAAGCCCCAACATGACCTTTTGTTATTTTTCACAAATTTTTGACTTTTTTGTGTTTTTTGGCAGCACTTGGGCTCTTCATGCGGGCCTAGTTTTTTTCTCTCACAATACCTCTTGCCTTACTGATTAACCCCCCTTGACTTTTCTTTATATTTTTTATTTTTCTTTTTCCTTAATATTATTATTATTAATATTATTATTATTATTATTATTATTATTATTATTATTATTATTATTATTATTATTACTTTTATTTTTTTCATAAATCATAAAAAATCCATAAAATTATTTTTTATTATTAATCATACTTATATATATATTTTCTCTATAAAACAAAAAGATAAAAAAACATTTTCTTAAAACAAATAATTTTTTTTTCTTAAATAATTAATTCTTAGACTTAGGATAAATTAATATATTATTTTATTTTTTAGATAAAATTAATTTAGAACTTAGATTATTATAATTAATCTTCATTTTATTTGCATTAATTTAAAACCTTTTTTTTCATAAAAAACCCTAAAAAAAATTTCAAATTAATTTCTTTTCTTAATTAGTTTAAGTTAATTTTATTTAATTTTAATTAGTCTTTTTTTTATTAGGTTAAAACTAAACCCTTTCATAAAAGCAACAAAAATCATTTCTTTTAAATTTATATTCTTGCATTTTTTTATATTTTTGTACAAATATTCAATATGGTTGTAATAGATAATTAGGTTTAATTTTCTTGCAATCCCCATTTGTAAATTTGTATACCCCCTCCCCTAATGATGTAATAGTGTAGTAATTTTACTTTTCGCAATTTATCGCTTTATATAAATGCTAGTAATTAGGGTTTGTATGGAAAGACTAAAATCAACAATTAGCAAACCCTAATCAAACACAAATAAAGCATGAAAATCAATACACTTGCACACAAGCATCCCTAGGGTAAAATCCACTTGGTTGACTTACACAAAAATGACCATATTACACATCTGAGGTACCTTAGCAAAAGACAAGCAAAAATACAAGATCATAGTCCCTCGATGACGCTATCCAAAGTTGCCTTTCAAAATGATCTTAGTCCCTAAAGAAAGATGCTAAGATACCTTGCAACATTGTTAATCATGGTTATACGATGACCCATTCCCGTCACGTTTACATCCAAAGATAGGGTTACTTACCAAATCAATGGTAAGATAACAATGTCAAAGGAAAGGGGAAATGAACATGAAAGACTTTTGAGTAGGTAGATTGTTCCTAGTTGCTTGCTCAATTTCAAAACAAAACATACTTTCTATTTTTCAAAACAAACACCAACACTTTCAAAAACATCTTTCAAACTTGAAAACATTTTTAAAAGATCAACACTTTGTATACATTCTTACGAACGAGAATCATTACAAAGTTTGCCTAAACGATGACGCCTTTTCGAAATACTTTCAAAAACCACACAAAGAACATTTTCAAACTAAAGCAAGTGATCTAGCAAGTAACTAAGAGCCCATGGAAAACCATGGATGAAAAGGGTGCTAATACCTCCCCTTTTCATAATCTACCCCCCGAACTCAAGAAACAATCTCAAAGGTCTTTCTTGTGCTTTTTCACCTTTCCTTTTGGATAAAAGAAAATTCAGTGGCGACTCTTGCTAACGGCAACATTTGTGATAAAATGCAAAACATCCCAAGTCAGTTCTCCCACCGCATCATAGAACTGGCGACTCAGCTGAGGAAAATTCTAAAAGTGGGGTTACCTTAGGGTTAGATCACATTTAATTGATTTTTTGTTTGACTTGTTTGCTTTACTTTGTGGTTCTTTGTTTGGGTTTAAATCCTCTACCTGGATTTTGGATACCTTATAGGTAAGTAGGAATACGTTGTGGAAACTGTGCGGGGTATATTGACACGGTCTAAGCAATAGCTACGTTAGTGCGACATATTTGTGGGTACCGGTAGCCCTTGAAAAGTCAAGGAGAATACGGGGCCGCCGAGTGATGTCATGAAGCACTAATGAACTTTTAGAACCTTTACTTGACCAACTAAGCCATTAGGACGTAGTGATATGACCGACTTTGGTGCAGTCTGAAGTTGGTAGATACTCGATACTACAGTCATTGAGGATTGGTTTTTTGGGATATTTCATGTTGCCATTAAAGAGGCTTGCGCTGAAACAATGCCCGAGAAAACAAAACAATGATATTGAGCTCTTTAGAACCCGGTTACTATTACTAGGACAAGTTTTAGCCAACTAAACTTCAAGGAGGTACTTACCTATGAGACTCCATGCAAGCCTAAACCTAAGGACTTGTTTGCTTTGTTTGTATATACATACTTCTACATAACATCATAAACATCATGACATCATACTCATACTCACTAACCATTTCAAGGATTTTTGGGATTTATCTTTGTTCTGTTTTATAGGACATGGATTCAATTCACAAGAAAACCATTCAAGTCAATCTTGTAAGGATACCTCCTCAACTCAAAGAGCTAGCATCAAGGATTCCTGAAAACTCTCCATTTACCGAAAGACATGGTCGCCTACTAAACTTGGTCACCTCCAACACTGATGAAGACATGATGAAGGTGCTCTTCCAGTTCTTTGATCCTTTACACCATTGCTTCACATTTCCTGATTATCAACTTGTGCCGACTTTGGAAGAATTCTCCCAACTCTTGAGGATTCCCATTCTTAATCAACTACCTTTCAACGGTACCAAAAGAGACCCAAAGCTAGAAGAGATTGCTCAAGCTCTACACTTGCAACCATCTGATATCACAACTAATCAGGAAACAAGGAGTGGTGTCAAAGGTTTCCTAGCAAAGTTCTTGTTTGAGAAAGCCCAAAACTGTTGGAACTCTTTATATTTGCAAGCCTTTGAAGAAATTGTGGCTCTCCTCATCTATGGGATGGTTTTGTTCCCAAATCCTGACCAACTCATAGATGTGAACACCGTCAAAATCTTCATGTCTCGTAACCCGGTGCCTACTTTGCTAGGGGATATCCTACATTCTTTTCACACTCGCACCATGAGGAAAAGAGGTATCCTTATGTGTTGTACTCCTCTTTTGGAAATATGGTTTATTTCGCATCTTCCCCAATCTGTATTGAAGAATGAGCAAGGTCCAAGATGGTCACATAGGTTAATGATGCTCAGATATTCAGATATTCATTAGTGTTCCCGCTCTTTGGAGAATGTTACTATTGTCGACCGTTATGGAGAATTCCCTAATGTCCCTTTGCTTGGCATTAGAGGAGGTATCACCTACAACCCTTGATTAGCCTTAAAACAGTTTTGTTACGCTCAGAGGGATGGTCCACACGAGATGCTTATTCAAGGTTTGGTATTTGACTACGAGAATGACAATCAAGGTTACCGTCAGAGGTTTATCCAAGCCTGGAGGATGTTGAACAAGGTGGATAGCAAGACGCTAGGACACAAGAATGCCATTCCCCTCGAGCCTTACCTTAAATAGGTACGAGCTCGTGCTCAGAAACTTATGATGCCTTATCCCTCCATCTTACCAATTATCATGGAGCCCGTGGTTGAAGGAGATGTTCTCTACACTATCCTCCATCCCGACATGCCTACCTCTCTCGAAGACTTACAAAAGGGTTGGATCCAGCTGAAGGAAGAACGAGATACTTTTGAGGCTCAATTCTATGCTAGTGAAAAGAAGGTCTTGGAACTTACGAAGCAGCTACAAGAAGAGAAAAGTGTGAATGCCTATCTCGCACCAAAGAGGATGTGTTCAGTCTTTTTATCTTAGAAAGTTATTTTGTAAGCCCAAAAGGCATGATGTAATCTTTCTTGTTTTTCTAATGAAAATTAACGTTTGTACATTCTTTTGTCTATACAAATTTAAATTTCATTAAACCCTTGAAATCATTTGCATGTACATATTCCATGCATCATAACATGACATGTTTTCGCATAACAGGTTTCCTTATCTTTCTGCTGTTTATTTCAGCAAGATGGATCTAGAGAAAACTGTGACAGATCTCCAAGCCCAGAATTCTCAATTTCAGGAAGCTCTACTAGCCCTAGCCAAGGGGAAGCAAGATATGATGGCTTTGCTGGCCGTTAAGAAGAATCCAAAGAAGAAATCTCTACTCAACATGGGTAGAAGGTTCAAAGAGACAATCCGTAAAATCCCAGTAGGAGGAGACTCAACTGAAGAGGACGAGAACCAGGTCGGTGAGGTCAAGAGTACTCAAGCTGAATATGCTAATGATCAAGAATCTGATGATTATTATTTCAATGAGCAGTATCCACCCGCTGATATCAAATACAAGCAGTTAGAAGACAGATTGAAAGCTGTTGAAATCCAAGCCGTCCCCGGTTTAGATTTTGATGATTTGGGTTTGATCTCTCGGGTAGTCATTCCCCACAAATTCAAAATACCAATCTTTGCAAAGTACGATGGGGTTTTTTGTCCAAAACTCCATTTGAAATCTTATGTGCGCAAGATACAGCCGCACACTACTGATAAGAAGCTCTGGGTTCACCTTTTCCAAGAGATCTTGGCTGGAACACAACTTGAATGGTTTTATTAGTTAAATTATTCTCGTATCAATACTTGGGAGGATTTAGCTACTGCCTTCTACCATCAGTATCAGTACAACACCGACTTGGCGCCAACGAGGGTTCAATTACAAGATATGACCATGGGGAAGAATGAAGGATTTAAGGAATATGCGCAAAAGTGGAGAGACCTTACTATTAGGGTCCAACCTCCCTTGACTGATAGGGAGCACATCGACATGTTCATGGGCACTTTATATGGTCCTTTCTTAAATCTGTTGGTTGGCTGCTCTTCTTCTGGTTTCACCGAATTGATCTTAATTGGCGAAAGAGTTGAAAGTGGCATCAAAAGTGGGAAGATCTCTGTGGCATCTACCTCCATCCCAATCCTATCAAGAAACCTTTTTCTGCAAATAAGGAAGTCAATGTTGTGTATGGGGAAAGGGCCCATACCAATAAGAACGATCACCCGTCTGTCAATGTTGTCCAAATCTCCAATCTAACTCCTACTCCAAGACCATCTGCAAATCATCAACATTTTGAAACTCCAAGAAGACAATTTACAAGGTTAGGCATGTCACTATCTCAAGCCCTTCAACATTTTCTCAAGGAAAATTTAGTGACATTGCGCGATCCTCCCGCCAACCCTGACACCTCGTCACCAAAGTATAATCCGAACGCTAAGTGTGCTTACCATTCAAACAGCCCCGGGCACGAGACTGGCCAGTGCTGGGCCTTGAAGAACAAAATCCAAGATTTGATTGACAACAAGACTATTGAGTTTGATCCTCCTCCAACTCCGAATGTAATTACTGCTCTAATGCCGAAGCATGACAAGAGTGTTAATGCTGTTGAAGATACAATTTTTGTTATCTCTGTTGAAGAATTGACTACTTCGCTGAAAGTAATCAAGAACAATCTGTTGAAAGCTGGGATCTTCCCTGGCTATGAAAAAGACTGTGTGTGTTGTACAAGACAACTCAATGGATGTGAAAGGATGAAGAAAGGAATACAATGCCTGATGGATAGCCATGAAATTCTATTTGAGAAGACTCCACTTTCCAAGAGTTTGATTAACAAATGTGAATACCTCTCCATTATTACCATCTCAAACAAGCCTCTTAGGATCACCTCCAAAGGTCCTATTAGGATTTCGAACAAACACACTGTTGCTCCTTTAATAATTACCAATCTCGGACCAATTCCCTACTCTTCAAACAAAGCGGTACCATGGAATTACGGTGCTGAAGTGTTCTATCATGGAATTAAACAAGACGTCTGGATAGAAGAAGAAAAAGATGACAATGTCAGCAACATAGCTGGTTCAAGAAAAGTAACTAGAACTGGGAGAATATTTTCACCCAATATCTCACCACCAGTTATTACAAGGACGCCCATCCGCATTACTGCTGCCAATCCAAGCACTAATACAAGAGGGAAGGAGAAGGTTGTTGAGCCTGATGTGATTGAAGTATCCTCCAAGGATGTAGCTAATGAAGAACCCTTTGCTCGCGAGATGGACGAGATATTGAAGATCATAGAAAGAAGTGACTTTAATGTTGTAGAATAGTTGGGGCAAACCTCTTCTAAGATTTCAATGTTGTCATTGCTGCTTTGCTCCGATGCCCATGCACGAACATTAATCAAATTCCTGAAAAAGGCTCATGTCCCCCATGAGACGAAAACATACCAATTTGAGAATTACGTGGCTAGCCTGACAGCTGATAATGGCTTGAGATTTTCAAATGCTGACTTAACACCTCTTGGGAAGAATCACAATAAAGCTTTATATGTTTCTGTTGAGTGCAAGGGGACTACCTTAGCACATGTGCTAGTCGACACTGGTTCTTCTCTAAATGTATTACCCAAGGGGGCATTAGACCGTCTAGATTGTGAGGGTTTGGTCTTAAAGCCAAGTGATATCATTGTAAGGGCATTTGACGGATCAAAGAGGACTGTTCATGGGGATGTAGATCTTCCAATCAAAGTGGGTTCCCAAATCTTCAACTCCACCTTCTATATTATGGATATTCATCCGGCCTATTCTTGTTTGTTAGGTCGCCCGTGGATCCATAAAGCTGGGCAGTAACCTTAACTCTCCATCAAAAACTCAAATATCCAGTCAAAGGCAGAATAGTCACCATCTGTGGAGAAGAAGTGTTTATGGTGAGCCACCTTAACTTTTTCAAGTACGTAGAGATGGATGGAGAATTCATTGAGACCCCGTGTCAAGCCTTTGAGGTTATACCACCAATGATTGCTGCTACCAAATGTTCTTCTGATGAGTCTAAATCTATTAAGGCCACGCCAAAGATGGTATCAGTCAAGGATGCCCGTGCGGCAATTGAAGAAGGAAATTGTGATACTTGGGGGCAACTCCTCGATATCCCATTTAAAGCGGACAAGTTTGGTTTGGGCTTCACTATCAAAGTTCCGAAGGAAATGAGGCGTGCTTGTGTTGGAAAGCCACCTCTCCGCATTGGAAGCCATGAAGTCATCGCCGTGGGTGATTCTGATGAAGAAGCTACATTTGAAGAGTGGATGTATCCAACTATAACGGAGATGAAGAATTGGCATACAAAGGACTTTGTGCCCATCTCCTTCATTAAGGAGTAATATATTTGTTATTGCTTTTCTTTCAATTTAAGAATATGTTGTCTGTAATATTTTAACAATGACTTTTAAGCCATGTGTCTGGCCCAGGGAATTTTGGTCCATTTGTCAAGGGTTTTATTTATGTTCATCTAATCATATGATCATTCAGTATATTGGACTCTTTTGCATTCAAATATTTGTGTTCATTGTCTTTCCTTTCTTGCAAATACATTTTTTCAAAAAAAAAAAGAAGCCATGTATCTTACATGCACACACACACTCTTGAAGGTCCCCATCCACTCTGGATCCTATTGCCAATGACTCTACTATTGCCGACTATAACTTTGAATGTCCTATCAACCAAGCCGAAGACTAAGGTGAGGAAGATTGTGACATACCGAGAGAACTAGCCAGACTTCTATTACAAGAGGAAAAAGCTATTCAACCGCATGAAGAGTCAATTGAAGTTATCAACCTGGGTACTGAGTCAGATAAGAAGGAAATCAGAATCGATGCTAATTTGGAAAGCAATGTCAAGAGCAGGTTGGTTCAAATGTTGCGTGATTATGTGGAAGTATTTGCTTGGTCTTATGAAGATATGCCTGGGTTGGATACTGACATCGTAGTTCATCGTCCGCCGACAAGAGAAGACTGCCCTCCTATTAAACAAAAGGTTCATCGCATGAGGCATGATATGTCTAAGAAGATCAAAGATGAAGCGATGAAACAATTTGATGTTAGGTTCCTAGCTGTGACATCCTATCCTCAATGGGTTGCCAATGTAGTACCGGTACCAAAGAAATACAGAAAAGTTCGCATGTGCGTAGACTATAGGGATCTGAATAGGGCAAGCCCCAAGGATGATTTCCCTCTACCATACATTGACGTCTTAGTTGATAATACTACTCAGCATAAAGTCTTCTCTTTCATGGATGGCTTCTCAGACTATAATCAAATAAGGATGGCTCCTGAAGACATGGAGAAGACTACTTTCATTACGCAATGGGGCACCTTCTACTACAAGGTCATGCCGTTTGGATTTAAGAATGCAGGGGAAATATATCAAAGGGCTATGGTAGCTTTATTTCATGATATGATTCATCATGAGATAGAGGTATATGTGGATGATATGATTGCCATACCGCAAACCGAAGAAGAACATCTCGATCATCTGTACAAATTATTCGAGAGGCTGAAGAAGTACAAGCTAAGGTTAAACCCTAACAAGTGCACATTTGGAGTACGACCTGGAAAGCTTCTAGGTTTTATTGTCAGCAATAAAGGCATTGAAGTTGATCCTGCCAAGGTAAAGTCCATCCAAGAAATGCCAGTCCCTCATTCTGAAAAAGAAGTCAGAGGATTCTTGGGTCGTCTCAATTACATTGCTCGCTTCATATCACACTTAATTGCTACTTGTGAGTCACTCTTCAAACTCTTGAAGAAGGATCAGGTAGTCAGATGGAACGATGAATTCCAGATTGCCTTTGACAAAATAAAAGAATACCTACAAGAACCTCCTATTCTCATGCCTCCAGTCGAAGGAAGACCCTTGATCATGTACTTGACAGTATTAGAGAACTCTATGGGGTGTGTTTTGGGCCAACATTACGAGTCTGGCCGAAAAGAGAATGCTATTTATTACCTGAGCAAAAAGTTTACCGACTGTGAAACCAGATATTCACTGCTCGAGAAAACTTGTTGTGCTCTGCCATGGGCTGCTCGCCGGCTAAGATAGTATATGTTGACTCATACCACTTTATTGATTTATAAGATGGACCCAATCAAGTACATCTTCGAGAAACCTGCCCTTTTCGGATGGAGCCAGATGGCAAATGATCTTGATTGAGTACGACATTCAATACACGACTCAAAAGGCCATCAAAGGAAGTGTACTAGCAGATCATTTGGCCCATCAAGCTGTGGATGGTTATCATTCAATGAACTTCGACTTCCATGATGAGAACATCATGCTGGTAACTGACTGTGTGAAACTTGGACCATATGACGGACCTGAACAAGGATCCCGATGGACTATGGTATTCGATGGGGCGTCCAACGCCTTAGGTAACAAAATTGGTGTTGTGATCATCTCTCTCGAAGGTTTCCACACTCCTTTCACTGCCAAACTATGCTTCAATTGCACAAACAATATGGCCGAGTATGAAGCATGCATCTTAGGTTTGAAAGCTTCTATTGACTTAAGGATCAAGCATTTGGATGTGTTTGGGGATTCCACCCTAGTGATCAGCCAAGTAAAAGGAGATTGGGACACTAAACACCCTAATCTTATCCCTTACAAGGAACTTATGCTATCCCTAATTCCTCACTTCAAAGAGATCACTTTTGAGCACTTCCCTAGGGAAGAAAACCAGTTGGCTGACGCTTTGGCAACCATGTCTTCAATGTTCAAGGTCAGATGGGACAACGAAGCCCATATGGTAACAATTCAAAGATTCGATGAACCTGCACATTGCTATGAGCTTGACACCGATGCGGAAAAGCCATGGTACCATGAGGTGTTGAGATACCTTGAAGCACAAGAATATCCAGAGGGGGCATCTATCAATAACAAAAAGTTCTTGCGGGGATTTGCAGCCAAATTCTTCCTAAGTAATAAGATATTATACAAGCGCAAGCATGATTCAACTCTACTCCGATGTATGGACAAGAAGGAGGCAGAGGAAATCATGGAAGACATGCACGATGGTCTCTTTGGTACTCACTTACGAGGGCATACGATGTCTAAGAATATCTTAAGAGCAGGTTACTATTGGTCAACGATGGAGACTAATTGCCATCAACACTCAAGAACTTGTCACAAATGCCAAATCTACGCTGACAAGGTCCATGTGCCTCATATCCCTCTAAATGTCATGGCCGCTCCGTGGCTATTTGCAATGTGGGGCATTGGCATGATTGGAGAGATCAAGCCCACCGCCTCCAACGGACATCGCTTCATTCTTGTTGCTATCGACTATTTTACCAAATGGGTCGAAGCCGCCTCATTTGCCTCAGTCACCAAGAATGTCGTAGCCAGATTCATCAGACACAACCTCATCTACCGTTATGGTATCCCCAAAAGGATCATCACCAACAATGGGACTAACCTCGACAATGCTATAATAACTGAGCTTTGCACTCAGTTTAAGATCAAGCATCACAATTCTTCTCTGTATAGACCGAAAATGAATGGCGCAGTCGAAGCGGCCAACAAAAATATCAAGAAGATTATGCAGAAAATGGTAGTAACCTATAAGGATTGGCATGAGATGTTACCGTTTGCTCTACATGGCTACCGTACTTCAGCTAGAACATCAACTGGGGCAACTCCCTTTTCTCTAGTCTATGGCATGGAAGCTGTTTTTCCGGTGGAGGTTCAGATTCCCTTGCTGAGAATTATGAATGAGGCAAGCCTAGGCAAAGACGAGTGGATTCAAACGAGATTGGATCAACTGAACTTGATTGACGAAAAACGGTTAGCTGCTGTTTTCCATGGTCAGACATACCAAAAACGGATGATCAAGGCTTTCAACAAAAAGATCAAGCCTTGAGTATATCAAGATGGTGACTTGGTGATAAAACGCATCATTCTACCACGAGGCGACCCCAGAGGAAAATGTACTCCCACCTATGAAGGGCCATTTGTTGTCAAGAGAGTTTTCTCCGGCGGTGCCATGATGCTGACTACCATGGATGGTGAAGATTTCCCACATCCTATAAACGCGAACATAGTTAAAAAATACTACACATAAGAGACCCGTTAGGTTGACACACCTAAGCAAAATAAGGGCATACCGGTAAACCAAAAGGTTTGGGCAAAAATTAAGGATATACACAAAAGATTGTACACCCGACGAGTTAAAAACCTAAAAGGGCGACTTGGGCAAAAAAGGGTATCCTGGTGGTCTAAAAACCCGAAAGGGCGGTCCAGGCAAAAGTTAAGGATTAAAAGCGTATGACTATGTCCCGTGGAATCAACACAGTCAATTTTATCACCAAGGTCCAAGTTCAAACGATCCAAGATCAATCCAATCAACTTCTATCAACGAAAAGGGACATTCGAAGACATTGGGGCAATAATAGCGTTGGAAGGCAATAAGATCATTTCACATGGTATTTGTCTTCATTCTCAATTTTGTTTTCCTTTCGACGATTTCCTCTTACTATGATCTCCGTCTCTCTGTACAAAAATGCCTATTCATGGGCAAAATATCAATACAAATATACTTTGAAGTGCAAAATTCCTGTCTTTGTTTTGAATGCAAATTTGTCCAATGACTAAAATTGAATGAACATATGCATATGAACATAATTAAAACTATTTGGCACATGTGTCCTGCTAAGCAGCAGCAAGCATCTCTTTAATGTATATGAAATATCCCCACAGAGTTATCTCATTATCATTATCCCCACAAGGACAACTACAATAAACCTTCCCCCAACAGAGTTGCCCACAAAGTCTCTTTGCGTAGGATAATCCATGACCAAAGTCTCAATCTCTTGGCAGCTCTCTCTCCAGCTAAGTCGATTTTTACAAGTTGAAACCTCGCGGGTATCTTCCTAAAAGAGACTCACCTCCTCAACAGGGTTTATTTCCCCAACAAGTTTTATGTCCCTAACAATCATCGAGGAATCACATAACTCCCCAGCCGAGTTCAAATTTCCCCAATATACAACAATCAAGACACCATAAAATTCCCTAGCTGAGTATATCTTCCCCAGCCAAGGCTATTATCCCCAAACGGAGTCTATCCTCCTCAGTTGAGTGTATCCTCCCCAAGATGAGTCTGTCCTACCCGATTGAGTTTACACTCTCCAGTTTGAATTTTCCTTTCAGATTATTGCAAATCATAGGGCCACAACCCCTGATCCCCAGTAAAGCCGTCAGAAGAACCTTTACTATTTACAAAAAGATACTATAAAGCCTGGACCCGACCAGATATTAGCATAATCTCCAAGTTATTACTGAAGCCTGGACCCGACTAGATAATAGTTTGACTTCTTCAATTACTGAAACCTGGACCCGACCAGATAACAATTTGAGTATCTGAAACCAAGACCCGACTAGATAACCGTTGATCTCAATTTCAAGACACTATGAAACCTGGACCCGACCATATAATAGTCTAACTATTCAAAGATATAGAAAAACCTGGACTCAACCCGACCAAGGTTTAACTTCTTTTCCCCAGTAGAGTTTGCCTCTGCCCTAACAAATTACTGTGAAACCTGGATCCGACCAGTTATCAGTTTTCAATTTCATCTTTTCAAGCAAGTTGTTGTGAAGCCTAGATCCGACCAGATAGCAATTACCCTCATAGATTCGTTGTGAACCTGGAAACTGACCAGAAAATAACTAAATCTCCAAACAGTTTATTGTGAAACCTGGACCCGACCAAATAGGAATTGACCTCTTCAACCTCGGAAATCTGCAAAGCCTGGACCCGACCAGATGACAGTTTTTCAAATAGTTTTTTGTGAAACCTAGAGCCCGACTAGATAACAATTAAATATGATCCCCAAAGAGACACTATGAAGCCTGGACTCGACCAAATAATAGTACAACTTTCCGAAAATAATGAAACCTGGACCCGACCAGATAGTGGTTACGACTTCAAGTTACTACGAAGCCTGGATCCGACCAGATAACAGTTAACTTCCGTATCCCCAGCAAGTTGTTGTGAAGCCCGGATCTGACCAGATAACTATTCAATTTCAAGAAAATTTTCTGCAAAGCCTGAAATCTGACTAGATAACATTTAATTCCTCTCTTCCCCCTGTAAGTTGCCGTAAAGCCTGGATCCGACCAGATAGCAGTGGACTACTTCATCCTCAACAAATTGTGAAGCCTGGATCCGACCAGATAACAACTAACATTCAAGAGATATTCTCCAGTAAAAGCATCCTTTCAACAAAGTTTGAAGATATGCATATTCTTCATCCCCAACGGCAATCAGGGATTCACTACCCCAGAATTTCCTCATCAGCAGTCAGGGATTTATTTTCCCGGACAAAAACATACATCTCACATTCATACATCATAGCATGTACATACCATATGCATTTAACATAATACTACATCTGGTGAACATCATGCAGGCATCTGCATTTTGCTAACTTTTTTTCTCTCACGGGTAAAACATCAAGTTTTAGTATAAATCAACAAGAGATTTGTGCTTATACTTCTTCCAGTATTTACCAACATTCCTCCAAATGGCATCTATAAGCCCATTCACCATCCATCTTTGAGTGCAAATTTTTGGGCACTTTAGTGTTCAATCATCTTTCACCTTCAAGTCACGAATGGCGGATCCGCCAATTTAAATCTTCAGGCTTAAGAAGATTGAACAGGGCAGATGTTGTACCCCAAAATTTACCCTCTCACTTATCAAATATTTTCTCACAAAGATCTCTCTTGGTTCAAGACGGTACTAGGGTTAATCAGCTCAAGACACCTCCTTTAGCACTAATGACCAAAATTAGGGTTTGAGATTGCACAAGGATAATTGAACTTTCAATGCTTCATATGACTTTCATGGATCATTATGGACCCCCAAGATTACTCATGTCAAGTTTCAAGCCTTGGATCACACTTTTGCTTAGTCAATAGAGCTGTTGACCTAAAAATCAACTATATTGGGGAAAAAGTCAACTATGGCCAATTTACAGTCAAACTTCATAATTTTTGATCCACATCAACATTATAAACTCATATGTATCATTTGATCAAGTTTATACCATAATTCCTCAAGAAATTTGATCAAATCATCAAAAGGGCAAAATGGTCAAAATTAGGGTTTTGACTGAGAAAGGGCAATTTTTGATTTTTGACCTAGACAATGGTCAATTGGTTTGAAGCATGATTTCAAGAGTTCAATTGCATCATTTTTGAGAAATCAAACTTTGACTTTTCGGTCAAAATTCAATGTCAAAGATCAAAATTCATCAAAACATGTCAAAATATGAAACTTATTCATCAAGAAATCAAAAAGTTAAGATTTCTGAAATTCTGGCTGCAGATACTCAATATCACGTTCAATGTTATGACACCGTATCTGACTTACTATATGACAGTAAATACAAAAACAATAAAGAACACAGTCAATTGTTTACCCAGTTCAGTGTGCAACAACACCTACTCTGGGGGCTACCAAGCCAGGGAGGAAATCCACTATAAGAGATGTTAATTCAGGAATAAACCAACCAGTTTATCTCCTTCACTTAAGACCTACCCAATGCAATTTCAATCTAAGTACAACTTAAACCTGAGTTCCTACTCACTCCCCCTCAATCACAGCAGTGATACATAAAACAATTTGACTAATGATTTGATGAAGACACTCTTCAAAAACATACACTTGATTAAGCTTCACAGCTTTTTAATCAAGTAACACAACCACTCTTGCTTCACAGCTTTGAGTGATACACAACTAACTTGACTCTGCTTCACAGCTTTAGTCAAGGAACATTCAAACACTCTTGCTTCAAAGCTTTGAGTGCTACACAACCCTTACAATTAAAAACCTATTCCAAGTCACTTATCACAATGATAATTGCTTGGAGTACAATAATTAAACCTATACAGATTACAAATGATCTTCTGATCAAAAAGGGATTACTTGCAAAACAGCAGCTCTGTTGAATATATAGTAGCTGCAACTTCAGTTAGGGTTTCCACAAAAACCTAGGGTTAATTCCGTTTGACCTTAAGACTAGGTCACAGGACTTTATTAACCAGGTTAGGGTTGAGCTAGGTTACCCCTCAGAAAACGCAGGATTCTGTTCTGGAAAGACTGAGTTATTTTCCTGAAAAAACTCAGAATTAACCAACCTGCAAACCTGTTAGTTCAGAACATCTGTTATGACATCTGAGAAAACCTGTCTACTGATTTAGCAAAATGTGATCATTTTGCAAAATGCTCAGATACACACTTATAAACATCAGTTCCTGAATGATAATATTTTTCTGCAAAGGTACCTAATGAATCAGTACAAACTAAACTAGAATGTTATGACATCAGTCATGACATTCACACATACACTTGGGTTTTACCAAAAATGCAAGCCAATACCTAAACAACTACAAACTCCCCCTTTGGCAGATTTTTGGCTAAAGACCCTAAGCAATCAGAGATAGATAGCAGCAGAAAGAAATGACTGCAGAAAAATAGAATGTCTAATTGAGCAAGTACTAATTAAGTAAGTACCAAAATATTCTCCCCCTCTTTAGCCACAAATGGGCCAAAGATACATGTTCATAAAGATTATACAGTTATCCAAAACAAATAATAAGAGCAGCAGCAGAAAAAAAACTGAACACACTTCCAAACTCCACCAGATATCAGCACCAACCAGCAACACCACCAAACAGCAACCAACCTTTAAGCACTGTCATCAGACTCAGAGGAGTCGGGCTTATTCCTTTTCTTGTGAGCAATATCAGCATTCTTCTCTTTGTCTGATGTCTCAACATCCTTAGAGACATCTGGATTTGAACTTTCTTGATTCAAAGGAACAGAAATGCCAGGAACTGAGTGGTTTTCGTTCAGAATTCTTGAAACAATTTTTGCTATTGCTTGATTAACATAGGCTGACCCTTCCCTATTTGCAATTTCAGGGGGAACTGAAGAAGAAGGATGAGATGGATTACCAGAGGCAGAAGCTTGGGACTTTCCTGCATGTCTTGTTCTCAACTCTTTGACCTTGGTGGGGTTAGTTCCCACTTTTCTACGAGAAGAGATCTCTAAGACTTCAGAGTCAGGAAGAGATTGTCCTAGAATCTTGATCAGAGGAAGAGGTTGAAATAGTCGTATTGGATGGTGATGGTGTTTGAGACATTTTGACAGTCCTAGAGGACCAACAGCAACTGAAGAGAAAATTCTGATTGAGAGACTGGGTTTTGATGAGGAGACGAGAGGGGAAGGAAGAAAAGGAGTGTCTATTCAACTTCTTAAAAGAATTGTAGGAAATGGGAAAATATAATTTTAACACAATCAGAACAAGCATAACTCCTTTAATCCTTGTTTTAAGCAAAATTAATTGCTACAATTCCTCATGTTGGCAAATACCCAACTTACCCCTTAAGTTTTCAAATTGATTTGCATCTAGAGCCTTGGTAAAAATGTCAGCCAGCTGTAGCTCAGTGGCAACATGTTCCAATTTGATTGTCTTCTCTTCTACAAGGTCTCTGATAAAGTGATGTCGTATGTCAATATGTTTGGTCCTGCTATGCTGAATGGGATTCTTGGAAATGTTGATTGTACTCAGATTGTCACAGTACAATGTCATAACATCTTGTGTGACATTATACTCAGTGAGCATCTGTTTCATCCAGATCATTTGAGAGCAGCTACTACCAGCTGCAATGTATTCAGCTTCAGCAGCAGAAAGAGACACACAATTCTGTTTCTTGCTGAACCAGGAAACCAGATTATTTCCCAAGAAGAAACATCCTCCAGAGGTGCTTTTTCTATCATCAGCACTACCAGCCCAATTAGCATCACAGTAGCCAGTCAGAGCTGGTTCACAGCCATGAGTATACATCAATCCATAGTTGTAAGTTCCACTTACATACTTCAAAATTCTCTTCACTTGATTGATATGACTGACTCTGGGATCAGCTTGGTATCTTGCACAAACACCAACTGCAAAGGCAATATCAAGTCTGCTGGCAGTTAAGTACAACAAGCTTCCTATCATGCTTCTGTACAGACTTTGATCCACCTTAACCCCACTTGAATCTTTGGAAAGCTTTAGATGAGTAGGAGCAGGAGTCCTTTTGTGACTTGCATTCTCCATACCAAACTTCTTTACAATGTTCTTAGCATACTTGCTTTGAGATAAGAAGATTGAGTCCTCCATCTGTGAGACTTGCAGTCCAAGAAAATAAGTTAGTTCTCCCATGAGACTCATTTCGAATTCAGCCTGCATCTGGTCAGCAAAGTGTTTAACAATATGTTCTGACATTCCTCCAAACACTATGTCATCAACATATATTTGGGCAACCATCAACTTCCCTCCTTCAGTTTTGACAAAGAGAGTTTTGTCCAAGCCTCCTTTTCTGTAGCCTTTGTCTGAGAGAAACTTTGTTAACCTGTCATACCATGCTCTAGGAGCTTGTTTCAGGCCATATAGGGCTTTTCTCAATTTGTAGACATGATCAGGGTGGGTTGGATCCATAAAGCCTTTAGGTTGTTCCACATAAGCTTCCTCATTCAAGTACCCATTTAGAAAGGCACTTTTCACATCCATCTGAAATAACTTGAACTTCAGAAGACAAGCAATTGACAACAAGAGTCTGATTGATTCCAGCCTGGCCAGGAGCAAAGGTTTCATCAAAATCAACCCCTTCAACCTGGGTGTATCCTTGAGCAACAAGTCTTGCCTTATTTCTGGTGACAACTCCTTCAGCATCTGACTTGTTCTTGAATATCCATTTTGTCCCAATGATGTTAGTTCCTTCAGGTCTAGGAACCAGTTCCCAAACTTCATGTTGCTTGAATTGGTTCAGTTCATCTTGCATTGCACCAATCCAATATTCATCAGTTAAAGCTTCCTTGACATTTCTTGGTTCCATTTTGGACACAAAACAAGAGTTTGAGATGATTTCTCTAGATCTTGTGATGACTCCACTATTGGGATCTCCTATGATGAGCTCTTTTGGATGATCCTTCTGAATTCTGATGGAAGGGATCTTGCTAGCTTCCTTTGATTCAGATTCTGTTGTGGTGGAGTTGGGTAGGTCATTCTGTTGGGTTGAAGTCTCAAAGAATGTCTTAACAGTACAAGGAACATCTATTTCTTTATGATAATCATCAATTATAACATTTATTGATTCCATCATGGTTTTGGTTCTGGAGTTGAATACTCTATAAGCTCTGCTGTTTGAGGAGTATCCTAGAAATATGCCTTCATCACTTTTAGGGTCCAGTTTTCTTCTTTGTTCACGATCAGCCAGAATATAGCATTTGCTGCCGAACACATGGAAGTACTTCACAGTTGGTTTTCTTCCTTTCCAGAGTTCATATATGGTGGATGAGGTTCCCTTCCTCAAGGTGACCCTGTTATGAACATAGCAGGCTGTATTCATAGCTTCAGCCCAAAAATACATAGGAAGTCTTTTGGCATGTAACATTGCTCTGGCAGATTCCTGTATGGTCCTGTTTTTTCTTTCCACAACTCCATTTTGTTGAGGTGTTATAGGAGAAGAAAACTCATGACTAATTCCTTCTGAAGAACAGAAATCATCAAACTTGCTGTTTTCAAATTCCTTGCCATGATCACTTCTGATTCTGACAATACTCCCTTCCTTTTCTCGTTGAATTCTTTTGCATAATTCTTTAAAAACTTCAAATACATCAGATTTTTCCCTAATGAAATTAATCCAGGTGAATCTGGAAAAATCATCCACAACCACATAGGCATATCTTTTTCCACCAAGACTCTCTACTTGCATTGGTTCCATCAGATCCATATGAAGAAGTTCTAGAACCTTAGAGGTGGTCAGATGTCTTGACTTTGGATGTGACATCCTGGTCTGCTTACCAACCTGACATTCACCACAAACTCTTTCTTCATCAATTTGTAGTCTTGGAATCCCTCTGACTGCCTCCAAGGAGATAATCCTCTTCATACCTCTTAGATGAAGATGGCCAAGTTTTTGGTGCCACAGTTTCACCTCTTTTTGTTCTTTTGCAATGGAACACACAGATGAGAAATTAGTGTTCTCAGGCTCCCACAAGTAACAGTTGTCTTTGGATCTGACTCCTTTCATTACTATCTCTTGTTTGTCATTGATTACAAGACATTCGGATTTTGAGAAATTGACCTTGAATCCTAGATCACACAATTGACTGATACTAATGAGATTAGCAGTCAACCCTTTTACCAGCAGTACTTCATTCAGACTTGGAACTCCAGGGCAGTCTAAATCACCAACTCCTTTGATTTCACCTTTAGCACCATCTCCAAAGGTCACAAAACTGGTGGTGTGAGGCTTAACATTATTGAGGAGGTTCTTGATTCCAGTCATGTGTCTGGAACATCCACTGTCAAAGTACCAGTCTTCCTTTGCAGAGACCCTCAGGGAAGTGTGGGCTATCAGGGCAGTAGCCTTTTTCTTCCATTTAGGAGCATGTGGTACCTTTTTAGACTTAGGTTTGACACCTGAGTTCTGATTAGGGTATCCATGCAATCTGAAGCAGAAGGGCTTTATGTGGCCATATCTCCCATAATGATGACATCTCCATCTTTGGTACCTTTTCTTCATATGTCTCTGTTCCTGATGTTGAGAGTTGTGTTGAGACATCTGTTTTGACATTTGCTTACCAGTACCAGATTTCTTTGCTTCCATAAATCCCAGTCCAGATTTATTTCCCACATTTTGTCCAACCTGAAGGATCTCTTCCAATTTGTCTGTTCCATTTGTCAGCATCTTGACAGATTTGGTCATTTGATTCAGTTGTGAGTTCAGCAATTGAACTTCTCCTTCTAGATTACTTATAGTTTCAAGGTTTGCCCTTTTTTTAGCTTCCAGCTTTATGATGAGTTTTGATTGTTTCTCATTCTGCACACAGACTTCAGTACTTCTGATACACAATTTCTTGTAAGTATCAGCCAGTTCTTCAAAAGTCACCTCTTCATCACTGATGTCACTTTCAGAGGTACAAACACCAGTTAAAGCAGTAACTAGTTTGGCAGATTCTTCTTCAGAATTACTTTCTGAATCACAGTCAGACCAAGTAACTGTCATTCCTTTCGTTTGTTTCTTAAGAAAGGTAGGACATTCAGCTCGAATATGCCCATATCCTTCACAACCATGGCATTGAATTCCTCTGCCTTGATTTCCCTTCTCTTCTGACCTTGGTCTTCTGCTGGAACTGTCAATGTCAGAGGGAATGTTATGAACATTAGACCTTGACTTTGGATCTATTCTTTTGATGAGTTTGTTGAACTGTCTTCCAAGCATGGCTATAGCTTCTGAAATATTTTCTTCAACATCAGTGTTGGACACAAGTGCTATGCTCTTGTTCTTCTTGTCACCATTATCAATGATCCCCATCTCAAAAGTCTGAAGAGACCCAATAAGTTCATCCACTCTCAACTTGCTGATGTCCTGGGCTTCCTCTATGGCAGTTACCTTCATTGCAAATCTTTTAGGCAAGGATCTGAGAATCTTCCTCACCAGTTTTTCTTCTGACATCTTTTCTCCCAGAGCTCCTGAGGTATTGGAAATATCCAAGATGTTCATGTGAAACTCATGAATGGTTTCATCTTCCATCATTTTTAGATTCTCAAACTTGGTAGTCAACATCTGAAGCCTTGACATTTTTACTTTGGAAGTGCCCTCATGAGTAGTTTTGAGAGTGTCCCAAACTTCCTTGGCCAGTTCATATTGATGTACTAGTCTGAAAATGTTTCTATCAATTCCATTGAACAAGGCATTTAAAGCTTTGGAATTTCCCAGGGCTAACTCATCTTCTTCTTTACTCCAATCTTCCTCAGGCTTCAGACTGATTGTCCCATCTTTCTCAGTTATGGTGGGATGGATCCATCCTTTGTCAGCAGCTCTCCAAGCCTTTTTGTCCAGAGATTTTAGGAAGGCAATCATACGAGGTTTCCAGTAGTCATAATTAGTTCCATCCAGAATGGGTGGTCTATTTCCAAAAACTCCTTCTTTGTCCATAGTGCCAGAAAGTGACATCCCTAGATCTCACCCAGTAATACAGGCAGGGTGCCTGCTCTGATGCCAATTGAAATTCTGACTGCAGATACTCAATGTCACGTTCAATGTTATGACACCGTATCTGACTTACTATATGACAGTAAATACAAAAACAATAAAGAACACAGTCAATTGTTTACCCAGTTCAGTGTGCAACAACACCTACTCTGGGGGCTACCAAGCCAGGGAGGAAATCCACTATAAGAGATGTTAATTCAGGAATAAACCAACCAGTTTATCTCCTTCACTTAAGACCTACCCAATGCAATTTCAATCTAAGTACAACTTAAACCTGAGTTCCTACTCACTCCCCCTCAATCACATCAGTGATACATAAAACAATTTGACTAATGATTTGATGAAGACACTCTTCAAAAACATACACTTGATTAAGCTTCACAGCTTTTTAATCAAGTAACACAACCACTCTTGCTTCACAGCTTTGAGTGATACACAACTAACTTGACTCTGCTTCACAGCTTTAGTCAAGGAACATTCAAACACTTTTGCTTCAAAGCTTTGAGTGCTACACAACCCTTACAATTAAAAACCTATTCCAAGTCACTTATCACAATGATAATTGCTTGGAGTACAATAATTAAACCTATACAAATTACAAATGATCTTCTGATCAAAAAGGGATTACTTGCAAAACAGCAGCTCTGTTGAATATATAGCAGCTGCAACTTCAGTTAGGGTTTCCACAAAATCCTAGGGTTAATTCCGTTTGACCTTAAGACTAGGTCACAGGACTTTATTAACCAGGTTAGGGTTGAGCTAGGTTACCCCTCAGAAAATGCAGGATTCTGTTCTGGAAAGACTGAGTTATTTTCCTGAAAAAACTCAGAATTAACCAACCTGCAAACCTGTTAGTTCAGAACATCTGTTATGACATTTGAGAAAACCTGTCTACTGATTTAGCAAAATGTGATCATTTTGCAAAATGCTCAGATACACACTTATAAACATCAGTTCCTGAAAGACAATATTTTTCTGCAAAGGTACCTAATGAATCAGTACAAACTAAACTAGAATGTTATGACATCAGTCATGACATTCACACATACACTTGGGTTTTACCAAAAATGCAAGCCAATACCTAAACAACTACAATTTCATTTTGAAAAGTCAAAATTTTCTAACTTTATAAAATTTTCTAAGTGTTTAAAACTTCATGTTTTTTCATAACTTTGAGCCAATTTTTCACCATGATGCAAGAGGATTCAGAAGAAACTTTCAACATGAGAGTTGTAGATCTTCATGATATCTACAAAATTTCTTTACACAACTTCTTCTAAAAATGATTGGATCTCAAGTTGTTAATTCATAAAGTCATGGTCTTGAAATTGAACACTTAGTGAAATTTTGCCCTAGTTTTGGTCAGGATTTTGACCCAACTTCATGGCACTTTTTCATATAGTTACAAGGGAAATTTTCAAAAGTGATTCAAAGAGGGGTTGTAGAGAACATTACAAGCTTTCCAAAATGTCAAAGAACTCCTTGAGATCATTCTTGAGCAGGTAGAATCGAAGAGAGGAAGTTAGGGTTTTCACACTTGAATTACAAGTCATTTTGTGATGAACAAGAATTCAATTTCAAACCTATGCTGCACAATCTTGCTTTGCAGGCCTCTAAACCTCAAGATCTCTCCATAATCAGAAGATTACACTTGCTTTTGAGCTATTATCCACTTGATTCAAGCTTTATCCAAGTAAGTTTTCCATTTATGGCACAAAGTAACCATTCCATTCTTGTAAAGAAGCTCTAATCACAAAGTCAATGCATAGAGCTCCTAACTTGTTCCTTCTGATCACAAGCAATGTCAAAGGCAAAAGCAACATGTCTAGAGCCTCCCATAAACCCATGGCATGCTTGTACTACACATAGAAACTTGTTTTCCCACTTTTCTTCAAAATCAAGTAACATAGCCATAACTCTATATCTCACAGTTCTGTCAACTTCAAACCCTCCAACCTTTTCCATATAATTATACAAGTGTATGGCAACATAACACACGATTGAACAACCCTCAAACTCCCCAAAACCAAAAATTGCCATACAAGCACAAAAACTTGTCATTTCTAATTTTTGAATCCAATCTCCAAATCCCCTCGTGCGTTTCTTGGCCAAACCATCCACAAAGCTTCTAATACACCTATAAAAGCTATCCCAACCCCTATTTTCAAACTGTAATACCATTTTCACCATCCTCCATTTTCAAAAATAGGGCATTGCACATTGACTTCTCCAGCTTGATTCAAGAACTCCCAGCATAAAGTAAGCTTTGTAATAGCTTCCTAGAGGTTCAAGGAAGCTAACCCAATCATCAAAACACTTTGAAAGCAGATCTAACTCAAAACACGATCTCCAAGTGCAAGGTGAGTTTTCTGACTTTTCATCTTATTATTTAGGCATTGTTAGGCTTGCATTTTCAAAGACAAAATGTAGATATCATTGACCTGAAACTGTACATATCTATAGATTTCATTTATATGGCCTGAGTAGAGAGAATTTTGGACCTGAACTTTCTAGAAAATTTAGGTTAAATTTGGTACTGTTTAAAATTCATGCTTGTCTTAGATTCATAGTTTTAATACTTTATATTTCTGGAATCGTGAAGGAATTTGCCACAAGTTTCATGTTCACATTTTTCAATTTGGTTGAGAGATGAATGATATGCAGGAGTTCAGGCAGGCGTGAGGTTGAAGATGAAGTTGTCTTCAGGAAGTGTCTTAAAATATAATACATTGGTTTGGTATTAAACACCGGATGTATAGCCACACCAGTGGTAAAGCGCGCGCCTGTTCACCCTTAGGTCCCGGGTTCAAGCCCCAACGTGACCTTTTTGCTATTTTTCACAAATTTCTGACTTTTTTTTGTGTTTTTTGGCAGCACTTGGGCTCTTCATGTGGGCCTAGTTTTTTTTCCCTCACAATACCTCTTGCCTTACTGATTAACCCCCCCTTACTTTTCTTTATATTTTTTATTTTTTATTTTCTTTTTCTTTTTCCTTATTATTATTATTATTATTATTATTATTATTATTATTATTACTTTTTTTTTTCATAAATCATAAAAAATCCATAAAAATATTTTTTATTATTAATCATACTTATATATATATATATATATATATATATATATATATATATATATATATATATATATATATATATATATATATATATATATATATATATATATATATATATATATATATATATATATATATATATATATATATATATATATATATATATATATATATATATATATATATATATTTATTTATTTATTTATTTATTTTCTCTATAAAACAAAAAGATAAAAAAACATTTCTTAAAACAAATAAATTTATTTTTTCTTAAATAATTAAATCTTAGACTTAGGATAAATTAATATATTCTTTTATTTTTTAGATAAAATTAATTTAGAACTTAGGTTATTATAATTAATCTTCATTTTATTTCCATTAATTTAAAACCTTTTTTTTTCATAAAAAACCCTAAAAATTCTTTTCAAATTAATTTATTTTCTTAATTAGTTTAAGTTAATTTTAATTAGTCATTTTTTTTATTACGTCAAAACTAAACCCTTTCATAAAAGCAACAAAAATCAATTCTTTTACATTTATATTCTTCCATTTTTATTTTTATTTTTGTATAATATTTAATATGGTTGTAATAAATAATTAGGTTTAATTTTCTTGCAATCCCCATTTGTAAATTTGTACACGTCCTCCCCTAATGATGTAATAGTGTAGTAATTTTACTTTTCGCAATTTATCGCTTTATATAAATGTTAGTAATTAGGGTTTGTATGGAAAGACTAAAATCAACAATTAGCAAACCCTAATCAAAGACAAATAAAGCATGAAAATCAATACACTTGCACACAAGCACCCCTAGGGTAAAATCCACTTGGTTGCCTTAAACAAAAATGACCATATTACGCATGTGAGGTATCTTAGCAAAAGACAAGCAAAAATACAAGATCATAGTTCCTTGATGACGCTATCAAAAGTTGCCTTTCAAAATGATCTTAGTCCCTAAAGAAAGATGCTAAGATACCTTGTAACATTGCTGATCATGGTTATACAATGACCCATGCCCGTCCCATTTACATCCAAAGATAGGGCTACTTACCAAATCAATGGTAAGATAACAATGTCAAAGGAAAGGGGAAATGAACATGAAAGACTTTTGAGTAGGTAGATTTATCCTATTTGCTTGCTCAATTTCAAAACAAAACATCATTGCTATTTTTCAAAACAAACACCAACACTTTCAAAAACATCTTTCAAACTTGAAAACATTTTCAAAAGATCAACACTTTATATACATTCTTACGAACAAGAATCATTACAAGGTTTTCCTAAACGATGGCGCCTTTTCAAAATACTTTCAAAAACCACACAAAGCAAATTTTCAAACAAAAGCAAGTGATCTAGCAAGTAACTAAGAGTCCATGGAAAACCATGGATGAAAAGGGTGCTAATACCTTCCCTTTTCATAACCTACCCCTCGAACTCAAGAAACAATCTCAAAGGTCTTTCCTGTGCTTTTTCACCTTTCCTTTTGGATAAAAGAAAAGTCAGTGGTGACTCTTGCTAACCACAACATTTACGATAAAACGCAAAACATCCCAAGTCAGTTCTCCCACTGCATCATAAGAGGCAACAAAAATTATATCTTCAACAACATTAACACCCTTGTCATGCTTCGACATTGGAGCGGTGATTACATTCGGAGTTGGAGGAGGATCAAACTCAATAGTCTTGTTAACAATCAATTCCTGGATTTTATTCTTTAAGGCCCATCACTGGTTAGTCTTGTGCCCGGGGCTGTTTGAGTGGTAAGCACATTTAGCGTTCGGATTATACTTTGGCGAAGAGGTATCTGGGTTGGCAGGTCGATCACGCAAAGTCACTAAATTATCCTTTAGCAAATGTTGAATGGCTTGAGACAGTGACCTGCCTAATCTCATAAATTGTCTTCTCGGAGTTTCAAAACATTGATGATTTACAGATGGTCTTGGAGTAGGAGTTGGATTAGAGATTCAGACAGCATTGGCAGACGAATGATCATTCTTCTTGGTACGGGCCCTTGCCTCGTACACAACATTTATTTCCTTCTTTGCAGCAAAAGGTTTCTTGATAGGATTGGAAGTGGAGGTAGATTCCACATAGATCTTCCCACTTTTGATGCCACTTTCAACTCTCTCACCAGTTAAGATTAGCTCGGTGAAACCAGAAGAAGAGCAGCCAACCAACAGATTAAAGAAAGGACCAGATAAAGTGCCCATGAACATGTCAATGTGCTCCCTATCAGTCAAGGGTGGTTGAACCCTACTAGTAAGGTCTCTCCATTTTTATGCATATTCTTTAAATCCTTCATTCTTTCCCATAGTCATATCTTGTAGCTGAACCCTTGTTGGCGCCAAGTCGGCGTTAAACTGATACTGATGGTTGAATGCGGTAGCTAAATCCTCTCAGGTATTAATACGGGAACCATCTAACTGATAAAACCATTCAAGTTGCATTCCGGCCAAGCTCTCTTGGAAAAAATGAACCCAAAGCTTCTTATCAACAGTGTGCGGCTGTATCTTGCGCACATAAGATTTCAGGTGGAGTTTTGGACAAGAAACTCCATCGTACATTGCAAAGATTGGTATTTTGAATTTGTGGAGAATGACTACCCCAAAGATCAAACCCAAATCATCAAAATCTAAACCGAGGACGGCTTGGATTTCAACAACTTTCAATCTGTCTTCTAACTACATATACTTGATATCAGCGGGTGGGTACTGCTCATCGAAATAATCATCATCAGATGCTTGATAATTAACACAGTAATCCTGAGTACTCTTGACCTCACCAATCTGGCTCTCGTCTTCTTCAGATGAATCTTCTCCTACTGGGATCTGACGGACTGTCTCCTTGAACCTTCTACCCATGTTGAGTAGAGCTTTCTTCTTAGGCTTCTTCTTAACTGCCAGCAATGCCATCATATCTTGTTGCCCCTTGGCTAGGGCCAGTAGAGTCTCTTGGAATTGAGAGTTTTGTTCCTGGAGATCCTTCACAGTTTTCTCTAGATCCATATTGCTGAAATAAACAACAGAAAGATAAGGAAACCTGATATGTGAAAACTTGTCATGTTATGATGCATGAAATATGTATATGCAAATGATTTTAAGGATTAATGAGATTTAAATTTGTATAGACAAAAGAATGAACAAACATCCATTTTCATTAAACAAATCAAGAAAGATTACATCATGCATCTTGAGCTTACAAACTAACTTTCTAAGATAAAAAGACTGAACGCATAGAATTGAGCTCCAAGATAGGCGTTCACACTTTGCTCTTCTTGTAGCTAATTTGTAAGCTCCAAGACCCTCTTCTCACTAGCATAGAATTGAGCCTCGAAAGTATCTCGTTCTTCCTTAAGTTGAATCTATCCCTTTTGCAAGTCTCCGAGAGAGGTAGGCATGTCGGGATAGAGGATGGTGTAGGGAACATCTCCTTCAACCACAGGCTCCATGATAACTGGTAAAACGGAGGGATACTCGAGCTCATACCCACTTAAGGTAAGGCTCAAGGGGAATGGGATTCTTGTGTCCCAACGTCTTTCTATCTACCTTGTTCACCACCCTCCAAGCTCGGATAAACCTCTGGCGGTAACCTTGATTATCATTCTTGTAGTTGAATACCACTCCTTGGATAAGCATCTCATGTGGACCATCCCTTTGGGCATAACCAAACTGTCGTAAGGATAAGCAGGGGTTGTAAGTGATACCTCCTCTAATGCCAAGCAAGGGGACATTAGGTAATTCTCCATAACGGTCGACGATAGTAACATTCTACAAAGATCGGGAACACCAATGAATATCTGAATGTTTGAGTGTCATCAACCTATGTGAAAACCTTGAACCTTGCTCATTATTCAATACAGAATGGGGAAGATGCGAAATAAACCATCTTGCCAAGAGAGGAGTGCAACACATGAGGATGCCTCTCTTCCTCATAGTGCGAGAGTGAAAATAATGTAGGACGTCTCCTAACAAAGTAGGTATTGGGTTACGAGACATGAAGATTTTGCCAGCATTTACATCTATGAGTTGGTCAGGATTTGGAAACAAAACCATCCCGTAGATGAGAAGAGCCACAATTTCTTCAAAAGTTTGTAAGTCTAAGGAATTCCAACAATCTTGAGATTTCTCAAACAAGAACTTGGCTAAGAAACCTTTCACACCACTCCTTGTTTCCCAATTAGTTGTGATATCAGATTGTTGCAAGTATAGTGCTTGGGAAATCTCTTCAGGTTTTGGATCTCTTTCCGTACCATTGAAGGGTAGTTGATTGAGAATGGGAATCCTCAAGAGTTGGGAAAATTATTCTAGAGTGGGCACAAGTTGATAATCGAGAAAAGTGAAGCAATAGTGTAGAGGGTCAAAGAATTGGAAAAACACCTTCATCATATCTTCATCAGTATTGGAGGTAACCAAGTTCAGGAGGCGACCATGTCTCTCGGTGAATGAAGAGTTCTCAGGAACCCTTGATTCTAACTCTTTGAGTTGAGGAGGGATCCTTACGAGATTGACTTGAATGGTTTTCCCGCGAATAGAAGTCATGTCCTACAAAATAGAACAAAGATAAATCCCAATAATCCTTGAAATGGTTAGTGAGAATGAGCATGATGTTATGATGTTTATGATGTTATGTATAAGTAAATATATACAGACAAGGAAAACAAGTCCTTAGGTTTAGGCTTGCATGGAGTCTCATAGGTAAGTACCCTCTTGAAGTTTAGTTGGCTCAAACCTATCCTAGAAATAGTAACCGGGTTCTAAAGGATCCCAATATCAATGGTTTGTCTTCTCGGGCATTGTTTCAGCGCAAGCCTCTTTCACGGTGACCGAAATATCCAAAAAAGCCAAACCTCAATGAGTGTAGTATCGAGTATCTACCAACTTCAGACTGCACCAAAGCCGGTCATCTCACTATGTCCTAATGGCCAAGTTGGTCAAGTAAAGGTTCTAAAGTCAGTTAGCGCTTCATGACATCACTCAGCGGCCCTGTATTCTCCTTGACTACTCAAGGGCTACCGGTACCCATAAATATGTCACACTAATGTAGCTATTACTTAGACCATGTCGGTATACCCTGCACAATTTCCATAATGTATTGCTACTTACCTATAAGGTATCCCAAAATCGGGTAGAGGATTTAAGCCCCAAACAAAGAACCAAAATGTAAAGCATACAAATCAAACAATGAAATCAAATAAAGGTGATCTAGACCTAAGGTAACCCCACTTTTAAGAATTTTCCCCAGCAGAGTCGCCAGTTCTGTAATACGGTGAGAGAATTGACTTGGGTGTTTTGCGTTTTATCGCAAATGTTGCAGTTAGCAAGAGTCGCCACCGACTTTTATTTTATCCAAAAGGAAAGGCTAAAAATAACAGGAAAGACCTTTGAGATTATTTCTTAAGTTCGGGGGGTAGATTATGAAAAGGGAAGGTGTTAGCACCCTTTTCATCCATAGTTATATATGGGCTATTAATTGCTTACTAGATCACTTGCTTTTGTTTGAAAATGTGCTTTGTGTGATTTTTTTAAACTATTTTGAAAAGGTGCCTTCGTTTAGGCAAACTTTGTAATAGTTCTCATTCGTAAGAACGTATACAAAGTGTTGAGCTTTTGAAAATATTTCATGTTTAGAAGATGTTTTTGAAAGTGTTATTTGAAAGTGTTTGTATTTGTTTTGAAAATAAGCAAGATTGTTTGATTTGAAATTGAGAAAGCAACTAGGAACTATCTACCCATTCAAAAGTATTAGTTCATTTCTTCCTTTCCTTTGATATTGCTATCTTACCATTGATTTGGTAAGAAGCCCTATCTTTGGATGTAAAGGGACGGGCATGGGTCATCGTATAACCATGATAGCAATGTTGTGAAATATCTTAGCAATTCTCTTTGAGGGACTAAGATCATTTTGAAAGGCAATATTTGATAGCGTCATCGAGGGACCATGATCTTGTATTTTTGATTGCTTTTTGCTAAGATACTCCACATGCATAACATGTCCATTTTTGTTAAGGCAACAAAGTGGAATTACCCTAAGGGTGCAAGTGTGTTGATTTACATGCTTGTTTATCTTGAATTAGGGTTTGCTAACTTGTTGATTTTAATCTTTCCATACAAACTCTAATTTACTAGCATTTATATATAAAGCTTAAATTGCGGAAAATAAAAATATAAGCTATTACATCATTGGGGGAGGGGGTATACAAATTTTCAAATGGGGATTTTGCAAGAAAATTAAACATAATTAACTATTACAACCATATTGAATAAATGTGCAAGAATTGAAGATAAAATGCAAGAATGCAAAATGGAAAAAGAAATGATTTTTATTTAGATTTTTATGAAAGGGTTTTAACCTAATTATCTAAAAGAAAATAATTAATTAAGATAAATAAAATTAAACCTAAACTAATTAAGAAAAGAAATTAAGTTTGAAAGCATTTTTAGGGGTTTTTATGGAAGGTTTTTTCTTTAATTAAAAAAATGATGAAAACAAAAATATTTTTATGATATTTTTTTATATTCATAAAATAGGTATTATAAATAAATAATTTACAAAAAATCAACTCAAAAGGAGTTGTTTTGATTGGTTAAATAAAATACTAAAGTTTGTTAAAAAAGAATGAAATTAATGAAACAAACAAGTGGTAAAAAAAGGGTTTTGGTCCTGCCAAGGTTTGAACTCAGGACATCAAGATCACTGGCTCAAAAGATTACCAATAGGCCAGGCACATTTGCTTGTCAACCATGTGTTTGCATGATCATATATGAGAAAACTGCTTCCTGAAATCACAAAAATCACAAAATGCAAAAAAGGGGGTTCACATTGGTTCGAACCCTCGCCCTTATGGTCAACAAATACTTAATACGCGCGCTTGCCATTGGGGTGGCTTGTACATATGGTCATGAAACAAATTTCATTAAATATAAAGTAAAACAAGTCCTGAATATTTGAAATCACCTTCTTCATCCTTCATGCACGCGCAGAACACAATATCCACCATTGTTAATCCTGTAACTTTCTCATTTCTTGACCATTTTGAAAAGTATAAACATGAAACTTGTTGGAAATTTTATCATCAATTTGACCATATAATTTAATTAAGCTAAAAATCAAAGGTTAAACTTAATTTTGTTTGATACCAAATGCGTTCCCTAACTGGTCAGAAGCAAAATTATCCAAGCACAAGCAAGTAAAATTCAAACTAGGGACATGGTCAGCTTGAGGACAATAATATCTACATTTTTACTTCAGAATGTATGCACAAAGGATGCTTGTATCAAGATATTGAAGTTTGAAAACATACCTCTTGCAGCTGGATTTGAATATGGACTTTGAACAAGTTTTGAAGAGTGAAGATGATCAGGCTAGCTTGCCTGGACCTCCCTAAATGTGTTGCAAGTCTTACTTTTCCTTGAGGGTGGCTGAAACTCCCTACTCAAGTCAGTCTGCAAGCTTGAGTTCCAAAAATGGTGGATGCTGGAAATGTGATTACAGTCTTGAAATAGGGAATGGGATAGCTTCTATATGTGTATTAGAAACTTTGTGGATGGTTTGGCCAAGAAATGCACAAGGGGATTTGGAGGTTGGATTCAAAAATCAGAAATGACAAGTTTTTGTGCTTGTATGGAAATTTATGGTTTTGGGGAGTTTGATCGAGTTTAAGAGCTTGTAAAATTTTCTGTTAGCTTGCAAACAACTTGTATAATTATATGGAAAAGTTTGGGGCCCTTGAGATTGTAAGAAGCACAAGATATAGAGTTATGGCTATGTTACTTGATTTTGAAGAAAAGTGAAAACATGGTTTCAAGGCATAATACAAGCATGGCCTGAGTTTATGTGAGGCTCTAGACATGTTGCTTTTTTCCTTTGACATTGCTTGTGATTATAAGGAACAAGTTCAAAGCTCCATGCATTGTCTTTGTGATTAAAGCCTCTTTACAAGAATGGAATGGTAACTTTGTGCCATAAATGGAAATACAACTTGGATAATAGCTCAAATGCTTGGATCAAAGCTCTAACAGCTGTGTAAACATTTAATTATAGAGTGAAAAACAAGTTTGAGGCCTGTAAAGCAAAGATTATGCAGCCTAGCTATGAATTGGTCAAGTGTTCATCACAACTTCTGCCTTGTAAATCAAGAATGAAACCTTAAGTTCATCTCTTCTATTCTCTTAGCTAAAGCACGATCTCAATGAGTTCTTGGATATTTTGGAAAGCTTGTAACATCCTCTACAACATCTATGTTGAACATTATTGAAAATTCCTCTTTGAACTATGTGAAAAATTTCCATGAAGTTAGGTCAAAATCCTGCCTACACTAGGGAAAACTTTTACTAAGTTTCCAAGTTTCATGAACATGTATTCAAAAAATAATAACTTGAAATCCATGCATTTCTAGGAGAAGTTGTGTTCTACAATGTTTTAGATCTCATTGAGCTCTACAACTTTCATGTTGAAAGTTTCCTTTGAATCATCTTGCATCATGGTGAAAAATTGGCTCAAAGTTATGAAAAAATATGAAGTTTCCAACACTTTGAAAAAGTTCTAAGTTTAGAAATTTTGACTTTTCAAAATGAAATATTGACTTTTTGATTTCTTGATGAACAAGTTTCATATTTTGACATGTTTTGATGAATTGTGATCTTTGATACTTGATTTTGACCCAAAAGTCAAAGTTTGACTTTTCAGTATATAGTTGACTTTTGATCTGAAATTCTGGCAGCAGATACTCAATGTCACAGTGAATGTTATGACACCGTATCTGACTTTCTATAAGACAGTAAATCAAAAAGCAATAAAGAACACAGTCAATTGTTTACCCAGTTCAGTGTGAAACAACACCTACTCTGGGGGCTACCAAGCCAGGGAGGAAATTCACTATAAGAGATATTAATTCAGGAATAAACCAACCAGTTTATCTCCTTCACTTAAGACCTACCCAATGCAACTTCAATCTAAGTTCAACTTAAACCTGAGTTCCTACTCACTCCCCCTCAATCACAGCAGTGATACTAAACAATTGACTAATGAAATAATGAAGACACTCTTCAGAACATACACTTGACTATGCTTCACAACTTTTAATCAAGTAACACAAACACTCGTGCTTCAAAGCTTTGAGTGATACATAAACCTAACTTGACAAAGGATTATGTCTGCAGAAAAATTAATGTCTACCAAGTATAATTAACACATAATCTTCTCCCCCTCTTTAGCCATAAATAGGCCAAATATACATGTACTTTTAGGTTATACAGTCATCCAAAATGAATAATAAAAACAACAAAAAGTCTGAAATCACATGCAGCAACAGGTACCAGCAGCAAGCTTGACACTCCACTGATCTTCAAGCACTGTCATCTTCAGAGGAGGCACTATCTTCAGCATTAAGCTGATCTTCAGCAGCATCCTCTTCCCTTCTTTGTCCTTTAGTCTCCTCCTGTTCTAGTCTAGCAATTAGGTTCTCAAGAGTCCTTTTCCTTGTCTCCAGCTCTTTGCAGGTTTCCTTCAGCACAACTATAACATCAGATTTCTTGGACTGAGTTTTTACAGTTGATGTCTCAGCTGATGTCATGACAATGTCAGGAACATGAGTTCCCTGAAATAGCTTATAGTGCAACCCAAGAGCAGGGGCTCTTTTGCATACAGTATCTCTTTCCACTAGAATGTCAGGATACTGAGAAAGGACAATACCACATAGGAGGGAGGGAAAGGCAATAGGGCCTTTAACAACATAGCTTCCAACATATTTTAAAGTTTGATCAAAGATATACCTGCCATAGTCAAATTTTGTCCTGGTTCCAACAACATAAATGAATCTTCCCAATCCTGTGGAGATGGTTGATTTATGGTTGGTGGGAACCCAATTGGCTGCACCAATCTTGTGCAGGATGGCAATTTCATGCTTAGCTTGCTTGCATTTAGCTTGCCTTTTAAGGGCCAGCTCTTGACTTGATTTGCAGTGATGGTTTGGCATACTTGGTTGTCAGTAACCTCTAGTTCAGGGCAAGCCTCATCTGGTCTTCCTAGGAATTTGTTTATTTCAGAGGGAGAGAAATTTACTTTTCTTCCTCTCACATAGACACACTTAAAGTCAGTTGACCTTCCATCAGCACATCCATCAGATAAATTCACTATGAATTCTTTGACAAGATTTTCATAGCAGTTGGTAAACTTTACCACAATATTCATTAGACCAGCAGTTTGGATTAGGTCCATGATCTCCTTACATTCCATGGCACCATTGTTCAGTTCTCTTTCCAAGGCTATTCTTTTCAAGCAAACATACTTCCATCTGTTAGCATTTTCAGGGTGGTGAAAAGAAATGTTGTCAGTGGGGACTTCAGGAACTTTAGCCATTTTGCTTGATGGGAGTTTCCTTCTGAGAGGAATGTCTTCAGCATCAACTTCAAATTCTAATTCCTCATCAGACTCAGAAGGTTCAGGCTCTTTCCTTTTCTTTGCTATTGGTTGTCTCACAGGCTTTGAGAGACTACCAGCAGGTACTCGGGTTTTCACCTTCCCTTTGGACAATCCAGTCTTCATAGTTTCTACACCAGTCTTGCCTTCAGACCTGGTTTTCTTATGAGCAACATCAGCAGTCTTCTCTTTGGTCATACATTTTGCAGCATCCTGCTTACCTTTTCTGTTCATCATCCTTCTAGCTATGCTAGGGTTGATATTTGCAATTAGGTCATTGTCAGAGTATTCTTCATCCACATCAATAACCGGGGGTTCAACATCCTTCTCTGAAGGGTTCTGGAGATCATCAAGATTTTCAGATGATTCCCGAATGTTATCATCCGGTGTCTCAACATTCTTAGAGACATCTGGATTCATTTCAACATTTGGACTAGCAAATTCTTGATTTAAAGGAACAAAAATGCCAGGTACCGAGTGGTTCTCATTCAGAATTCTTGTTACAAGTCTAGCTATTGCTTGATGAACATAAGCTGAGCCTTCCCTATTTGCTATTTCTGAGGGAACAGAAGATGATGGTTGAGAGGGATTACCAGATGAAGTAGCTTGAGACCTTCCTGCATGCCTTGTTCTCATCTTTTTAACCTTAGAGGGGTTAGCTGCCAGTTCTCTAAGAGGAGTAATCTCCAGGACTTCAGAATCCATGCATGTTGTGATTGCCCTAGGTTCTCGATCAGAGGATGCGGATGAAACAGTCGTCTTGGAAGAGGATGATGTCATGGATAGTTGAGACATTTTGAGAGTCTTAGAAAACCAGTAACAACGAGAGAGAAATCTTTGATTGAGAGAATGGGGATTGTTGCAGAGCCGAGAGAGGAAGGAGGTAAATGAGTGTCTATTCAACTTCTTAACAGTTTTGAAAGAAATAGGAAAACATATGATTAACCCAATCAAAATAGACTTAACACAAAAATCTCCTTCATCCCTTGTTTTAAGTAAAATTAATTGCTACATTTCCTCATGTTGGCAAATACCCAACTTGCCCCTCAAATTTTCAAATTGATTTGCATCAAGTGCTTTAGTAAAAATGTCAGCCAGCTATAGTTCAGTGGCAACATGTTCTAGTTTAATCGTCTTCTCCTCTACAAGATCTCTGATAAAATGATGTCTAATGTCAATATGCTTGGTCCTGCTATGTTTAATAGGATTCTTGGAAATGTTGATTGTACTCAGATTGTCACAATACAATGTCATAACATCTTGTGTGACATTATACTCAGTAAGCATCTGTTTCATCCAGATCATTTGAGAACAACTACTACCAGCTTCTATGTATTCAGCTTCAGCAGTAGAGAGAGACACACAGTTCTGTTTCTTGCTGAACCAGGAGACCAGATTATTTCCTAAGAAGAAACATCCTCCAGAGGTGCTCTTTCTATCATCAGCACTTCCAGCCCAATCAGCATCACAGTAACCAGTCAGAGTTGGTTCACAACCATAAGAGTACAGCAAGCCATAGTTGTAAGTTCCACTTACATACTTCAAAATTCTCTTCACTTGGTTGATATGACTGACTTTGGGATCAGCTTGGTATCTTGCACATACTCCAACTGCAAAAGCAATGTCAGGTCTGCTGGCTGTCAAGTATAGCAGACTTCCTATCATGCTTTTGTACAGGCTTTGGTCCACCTTAACCCCACTTGAATCTTTGGATAGCTTTAAATGAGTAGGTGCAGGAGTCCTTTTGTGACTGGCATTCTCCATACCAAACTTCTTGACAATGTTCTTTGCATACTTGCTTTGAGACAGAAAAATTGAGTCTTCCATCTGTGTGACTTGCAGTCCAAGAAAGTAGGTCAATTCTCCCATGAGGCTCATTTCGAATTCAGCCTGCATTTGGTCAGCAAAATGTTTAACCATTTTATCTGACATTCCCCCAAACACTATGTCATCAACATAGATTTGAGCTACCATTATCTTTCCTCCTTCATTTTTGACAAAGAGGGTTTTATCCAAGCCTCCTTTTTTGTATCCTTTGTCAGAGAGAAATTTTGTCAACCTGTCATACCATGCTCTAGGAGCTTGTTTCAGGCCATATAAAGCTTTCCTCAATTTGTAGACATGATCAGGGTAGTTTGGTTCCACAAAACCTTTAGGTTGTTCCATATAAACTTCCTCATTTAAGTACCCATTTAGGAAGGCACTTTTTACATCCATCTGAAATAACTTGAACTTCAGGAGACAAGCAATTCCCAATAGGAGTCTGATTGATTCCAGTCTGGCTACAGGGGCAAAGGTCTCATCAAAATCAACCCCTTCAACTTGAGTGTATCCTTGAGCAACAAGTCTTGCCTTATTCCTGGTGACAACTCCTTCAGCATCTGATTTGTTCTTGTAGATCCATTTTGTGCCAATGATGTTTGTTCCTTCTGGTCTAGGAACTAACTCCCATACTTCATGTTGCTTGAATTGGTTCAATTCATCTTGCATTGCTCCAATCCAGTATTCATCAGTTAAAGCCTCCTTAACATTTCTTGGTTCAATTTTAGACATAAAGCAAGAGTTTGAGATGATTTCTCTAGATCTTGTAATGACTCCACTGTTAGGATCTCCTATGATGAGTTCTTTAGGATGATCTTTCTGAATTCTGATGGAAGGGTTTTTGCTAGCTTCCTTTGATTTAGAGTCTGCTGCAGTGGTGTTAGGTAGATCATTCTGTTGAGTTGAAGTCTCAAAGAATGTCTCAACATTACAAGGGACATCTGTTTCCTCATGATAATCATCAACTATGACATTCATTGATTCCATCATGACTTTGGTCCTGGAATTGAATACCCTATAAGCTCTGTTGTTGGTGGAGTATCCTAGAAATGTTCCTTCATCACTTTTAGGGTCCAGCTTTCTCCTTTGTTCACAATCTGCCAGAATATAGCATTTGCTACCAAATACATGGAAGTACTTCACTGTTGGCTTTCTTCCTTTCCAGAGTTCATAAATGGTGGATGAGGTTCCCTTTCTCAAGGTGACCCTGTTATGGACATAACAGGCTGTATTCATAGCTTCAGCCCAAAAATGAATATGAAGTCTTTTGGCATGTATCATTGCTCTGGCAGATTCCTGTATGGTCCTGTTTTTCCTTTCTACAACTCCATTTTGTTGAGGAGTTATAGGAGAAGAGAATTCATGATTAATTCCTTCTAAGGAACAGAACTCATTAAACTTACTGTTTTCAAATTCCTTGCCATGATCACTTCTGATTCTGACAATGCACCCTTCTTTTTCTCTTTGAATTCTTTTGCACAGTTCTTTAAAAACTTCAAATACATCAGATTTTTCCCTAATGAAGTTAATCCAGGTGAATCTGGAAAAATCATCCACAACAACATAGGCATATCTTTTTCCACCAAGACTTTCCACCTGCATTGGTCCCATCAGATCCATATGTAGAAGTTCTAGAACCTTAGAGGTAGTCAGATGTCTTGACTTTGGATGTGACATCCTAGTCTGCTTACCAACCTGACATTCACCACATACTCTCCCTTCATCAATTTGCAGTCTTGGAATCCCTCTGACTGCCTCCATGGATATAATCCTTTTCATTCCTCTTAGATGTAGATGGCCAAGTTTTTGGTGCCACCGTTTCACTTCTTTTTCTTCTTTGGCAATAGAACACACAGTAGAGTAATTAGTGTTCTCAGGCTCCCTCAAGTAGCAGTTGTCTTTAGATCTGACTCCTTTCATTACAACTTCTTGTTTCTCATTAGTTACAAGACATTCAGATTTTGAGAAGTTGACCTTGAATCCTAGATCGCATAATTGGTTGATACTTATGAGATTAGCAGTCAAGCCTTTTACCAGCAATACTTCATTTAGATTTGGAACTCCAGGGCAGTCCAAGTTTCCAACTCCTTTGATTTCTCCTCTAGCACCATCTCCAAAGGTCACATAACTAGTGGTGTGAGGTTTAACATTATTGAGAAGGTTCTTGATTCCAGTCATGTGCTTAGAACATCCACTGTCAAAGTACCAGTCTTCCTTTGCAGAGACTCTAAGGGAAGTGTGAGCTATCAGGGCAGTAGCCTTTTTCTTCCACTGTGGAGTATATGATACCTTGTTAGACTTAGGTTTGACACCTGGGTTCTGATTAGGATATCCATATAATCTGAAGCAAAATGGATTTATGTGACCAAACCTCCCACAATGATGACATCTCCATCTTTGATACTTTTTCTTCATATTTCTCTGTTCACGATGTTGAGTGCTATGTTGTGACATCTGCTTTGACATTTGTTTATCAGGCCTGATATTCTTATCTATACCAGATTTCTTTGCTGCCACAAATCCTAGACCAGACTTGTTTCCTACATTTTGTCCAACCTGAAGAATTTCTTCCAATTTATCAGTTCCATTTGTCAGCATCTTGACAGATTTGGTCATCTGGTCTAGTTTTGAGTTTAGCATTTTGAACCTCCCCTTCTAGATGACTTATAGTATCAATGTCTGCCCTTTTCTCAGCCTCCAACTTTATTATGAGTTTTGTTTGTCTCTCATTTTGCTGACAGACTTCAGCACTTCTGATACATAATTTCTTGTAGGAATCAACCAGTTCTTCAAATGTCACTTCCTCATCACTAGAGTCACTATCAGAGTTACAAATACCAGTTAGTGCAGTAACTAGTTTGGCAGATTCTTCTTCAGAATTACTTTCTGAATCACAGTCAGACCAAGTAACAGACATTCCTTTCTTTTGTTTCTTAAGAAAGGTAGGACATTCAGCTCGAATGTGCCCATATCCTTCACATCCATGGCATTGAATTCCTCTGCTTTGATTTCCCTTCTCTTCAGACTTTGGTCTTCTGCTGGAGTCATAAGATCTGTTAATGTCAGAAGGAATGTTCTTGACATTTGACCTTGACTTTGGATCCATTCTCTTGATGAGTTTGTTGAATTGTCTTCCAAGCATGGCTATAGCTTCTGAAATATTTTCTTCTTCATCCTCCTTGTTTTCATCTTCAGTGTTAGATACAAGTGCTATGCTCTTGTTTTTCTTGTCGACATTGTCACTGATCCCCATCTCAAAGGTCTGAAGAGACCCAATGAGTTCATCCACCTTCAAATTGCTGATATCCTGGGCTTCCTCTATAGCAGTTACCTTCATTGCAAATCTTTTAGGCAAGGATCTGAGAATCTTTCTCACCAGTTTTTCTTCTGACATCTTTTCTCCCAATGCTCCTAAGGTGTTGGCAATCTCCAAGATGTTCATGTGAAACTCATGAATGGTTTCATCTTCCATCATCCTTAGGTTCTCAAATTTGGTAGTCAGCATCTGAAGCCTTGACATTTTTACTTTGGATGTGCCCTCATGGGTAGTTTTGAGAGTGTCCCAAACTTCCTTGGCCAGTTCACATTGATGTACTAGTCTGAATATGTTTTTATCAATTCCATTGAACAAGGCATTTAATGCTTTGGAATTGCCCAGAGCTAACTCATCTTCTTCTTTGCTCCATTCTTCCTCAGGTTTCAGACTGATTGTCCCATCTTTCTCAGTTATGGTGGGATGGTTCCATCCTTTGTCAGTAGCTCTCCAAGCCTTTTTGTCCAGTGATTTTAATAAGGCAACCATACGAGGTTTCCAGTAGTCATAATTTGATCCATCCAGAATGGGTGGTCTATTTCCAAAAACTCCTTCTTTGTCCATAGCGCCAGAAAGTGATATCCCTAGATCTCACCCAGTAAGACAGGCAGGGTGCCTGCTCTGATACCAATTGAAATTCTGGAAGCAGATACTCAATGTCACAGTGAATGTTATGACACCGTATCTGACTTTCTATAAGACAGTAAATCAAAAAGCAGTAAAGAACACAATCAATTGTTTACCCAGTTCAGTGTGAAACAACACCTACTCTGGGGGCTACCAAGCCAGGGAGGAAATTCACTATAAGAGATATTAATTCAGGAATAAACCAACCAGTTTATCTCCTTCACTTAAGACCTACCCAATGCAACTTCAATCTAAGTTCAACTTAAACCTGAGTTCCTACTCCCTCCCTCTCAATCACAGCAGTGATACTAAACAATTGACTAATGAAATAATGAATACACTCTTCAGAACATACACTTGACTATGCTTCACAGATTTTAATCAAGTAACACAAACACTCGTGCTTCAAAGCTTTGAGTGATACATAAACCTAACTTGACCTTACTTCAAAGCTTTAATCAAGTGACACAAACACTCGTGCTTCAAAGCTTTGAGTGATACACAACCCTTACAATCAAAACCTACTCCAAGTCACTTATCACAATGATACTTGTTTGGATTACAGTAGTTAAAACTATACAGCCCCTTGTTGATCTTCTGTCGAAAAGTTAACTTCACCAACAACCTTCCTGTTGAATATATATGCAGCTGTTCTTCAGTTAGGGCTTCCACGAAAATAGTTAGGGTTAATTAGGGTTAACCTCAAGACTTGGTCACAAGACTTTATCAACCAGATTAGGGTTAAGCCAAGTTAACCTAAAGTCCATGTGAGATTCTTTTCTGGAATGTATGAACCATATTCCTGAAAAATCTCAGAATTAACAAAATTGCCTAACTGTTAGATCAGTACAGGATGTCTTAACATTGGTTATGACAACAAGAATCCTGTTTACTGATTTTTGGTAGAATGCAATAAATGTGATCATTGCAAAATGCTCAGATACACACTCATAATGAGCAGCTACTGTATGCCATTCTTTTTCTGCATAAAGTACATAATAACCCAGAATGTTATGACATCAGTCATGACATTCACACACCTGGTTTTACCAAAAATACATGCCAATAACTAAACACTTACATGATCAATTGACTGAAAATTCATCTGTCAATCCATTGATCTTGAGGGAAGTTTTGAGTTATGCCATTAGGTCAAAATGATGCAATTGAATCTTTAAGATCATGTCTCCAACCAATCAACCATTTGCTAGGTCAAAAATCAGAAATTGCACTTCCTTAGTCAAAACCCTAATTTTGACCATTTTGCCCTTTTGATGATCTGATCAAATTTCTTGAGGAATTATGGTCCAAACTTGATCAAATGACATATATTAGTTCATAATGTTGATATGGATAAAAAATTATGAATTTTGACTGTAAATTGACCATAATTGACTTTTTCCCAATATAATTGATTTTCAGGTCAACTAGTCAATTGACTGAGCAAAAATGTGATCCAAGACTTGAAATTTTACATGAACAATCTTGAGGGTCCAAAATTATCCATGAAAGTCATATGAGGCATTAAAAGTTCAATTATCCTTGTGCAATCTCAAACCCTAACTTCCAGTCATCAGTGCTTGAGGAGGTGTCTTGAGCTGATCAACCCTAGTGCAGTCTTGAACAAAAGGAGATCTTGTGAGAGAATGCTTGATAAATAAGAGGGCAAATTTTGGGGTACAAAAAGTAGGTTTGATCTCTCCAATCATATCAATTCCCTTATTGCAAACGACTAAGGAGTAGTTAAGACATTCATAGGTACTGGAGGCACGTGTACTTTGTCAGCATAGATCTGACACTTGTAACAAGTTCTTGAGTGGTGATGGCAGTCAGTTTCTTTAGTCAATTAGTAATAACTCGTTCTCAAAATCTTCTTAGCCATAGTATGTCCGTTGGAATGAGTACCAAAGATACCTTCGTGTATATATTCCATAATCTTCTCCACCTTTTTCTTGTCTACACAACGAAGCAGAGTCGAATAATGGTTGCGCCTCTGTAAAATTCCGTTGCTCAGGAAGAACTTAGATGAGAACCTCTGTAGGAACTTCTTGTCATTGATAGATTCTCCTTCAATATACTCTTGATCCTCAGGATATCTTTTCACTTCATGAAACCAAGGCTTCTGTTCTACTCCATCAGTGTCAACTTCGTAGCAGTGTGCAGGTTAGTCTAGCCTTTAAATGGTAATTCTAGGAGCCTCATTATCCCATCTGACTTTTAACATAGATGACATGGTATCTAATGCGTCCTCCAACTGATTCTCTTCTCTTGGGATATGCTAAAAAGTGATCTCCTCGAAGTACAGGATTAAGGTAAGCACATGCTCTTTATATGGAATGAGATTCATATGCTTCATATCCCATTCCCCCTTAATCTGAATGATTACCAGTGTTGAGTCCCTGTATACACTCAAGAACTTGATTCTCAGGTCTATAGCAACTTTAATACCCATGATGCACACTTCGTATTCAGCCATGTTATTGGTACAGTCAAAGCATAATCTGGCAGTGAAAGGTGTATGACAACCCTGAAGAGAGATAATTACAACACCAATTATGTTTCCGAGTGCGTTAGAAGCTCCGTCAAAAACCATAATCCATCGGGATCCTGGCTCAGGTCCTTCATACGGTCCAGATTCTTCATAATCTGTAACTAGCATAATGTAATCGTCAGGGAATTTGAAGTTCATAGATTGATAATCGTCTACAGCTTGATGCGCCAAATGATCTGCTAGTACACTTCCTCTGATTATTTTTTGAGTGGTGTACTGAATATCGTATTCGGTCAAGACCATTTTCCATCTGGCTATTCTTCCATAGAGAGCGGGTTTCTCGAATATGTACTTTATGGGATCCATCTTAGAGATCAACAAAGTAGTATGAGTCAACATGTATTGTCTTAGTCGGTGAGCAACCCATGCCAAAGTGCACAAAGTCTTCTTGAGCAGTGAGTATCTTGTTTCACATCCGGTAAACTTTTTTCTAAGGTAGTATATTGCATGCTCTTTTCGACCAGACTCATCATGCTGCCCCAGTACACACTGTAATATGGTGGGAGAACTGACTTGGGATGTTTTGCGTTTGATCGCAATTGTTGTGGTTAGCAAGAGTCGCCACTGACTTTTCTTTTATCCAATAAAGGAAAGGGTGAAAAGAACAGGAAAGACCTTTGAGATTATTTCTTGAGTTTGAGGGGTAGATTATGAAAAGGAAGGTATTAGAACCCTTTTCATCCATAGTTATCTATTGGCTCTTAGTTACTTGCTAGATCACTTGCTTTGTTTGAAAGTGTGCTTTGTGGTTTTTTGAAAGGTGGCTTCATTTAGGCAAACTTTGTAATGGTTCTCGTCTTGTAAGAACGTATACAAAATGTTGAACTTTTGAAAATATTTCATGTTTTGAAAGTGTTTGGTGAGTGTTTGCAAGGATGTTTTTTTTAAAAATGGGAAAGCAACTAGGAGCGTTTCTACCTACTCAAAAGTCTTTTTGTTCATTTCTCTCTTCCTTTGATATTTCTATCTCACCATTGATTAGTAAGAAGCCTTATCTTTGGATGTAAAGGGACAGGCATGTGTCATCGTATAGTCATGATAGCAATGTTTTGAGATATCTTAGCATTTCTCTTGAGGGACTAAGATAATTTGAAAGATAACATTCATAGCGTCATCGAGGGACTATGATCTTGTATTTTTTATTGTTTTTGCTAAGACATTCCACATGCGTAACATGATCATTTTTAGGCAACAAGTGGAGTTAACCCTAGGGGTGCATGTGTGAATAGTATGTTTGATTTGCATGTGAATATAAATTAAAAGAGATAAAATAAAAGTATGTGAATATAATTTTTTTTTGTGTTTTTGATTATTAAAGATAAAATAAGATAATAAGAGGAAAATGGGTTAGAATCAACACATTGCTGAAATAACAGGGGACAAAAGTTCTGACTCCGGTACATTGCAAGTCAGAAAGAAAATGTTAGCAGAAAAGGGGAAAGTCAGAATTTCTGGGTCCACTGGGAACAAAGAGAAGTCTAGAAGTTCTGATTGTTGAGGGAATCTATAAATTCTAATGTCACTGGCAGGTCAGAAGTTCTGGCTGTTTGAGAGAGCCTAGAAGTTCTAATGCAATTGGAGACCTAGAAGTTCTGGTTGTTGAGAGAGTGAGGTGATAATGTTGTTGGGTGAGGACATCTAGAAGTTCTGGTCTAGGAATATTGTCTGACAGAAATGGGTGAAAATGTTAATAAATAAACCTTAAAAAAAGATGCTTCTGGGGCTAGAACCCAGGACCCTTAGCACTAATGTCTTATACGCACGCTTTCTACCACTGGGGTGGTTGTACATCCGGTATTAGAAGCAGAAGCATAAACATGTATCACAAAGTAAGTTCTGATGATAAACTTCATTTCTTTCTCCATGCCAATCAGAGCATCTACAACTTAGCCATTTCTCAACAGAATAGAAAATGCAAACATAGCAGTTATGGCAAGTTGCAGTATGGTTTCAGAAGTATAAAGTGTTAGAACTGTAAATCAGAAGCAGACATAAATTATGCTAATCCTAATTATGAACCCTAATTTCCTCAAGAGGTTCTGAATTGAAATTATCTCTACTTAGGCAAAAATACATGAAATCTATGAATATGTACAGAATCAGAGCCATGATATCATCATAGTATCTTTGAAAATGCAAGCCTAGAAATGCCTAAGCAATGAGGTAAAAGTCAGAAGAAACTTACCTTGCAGCTGGAGGTTGTTCTGTGAACTAGAGCCTGGTTATGACTGTTGTGATTCTCTGATCAACTTCCTCAAGTTCTCAGAAAGTTAAGACAAATCTTAACTTGAACTGTGAATGGTGAGAAAATTCTGGAGCAGTCAAGAAGCTATGTTCTAATTTTTGAGGTGGAGATTGATGAAGATTGTATTGCAGTCTGTAAATAGAAGTTGGGATTGTTTATAATTTGGCCAAGAGATGTGCAAGAAAATTAGAGTTTGGATGCAAAAGACAGAAACTGGGAGGTTTTTGTGTTTATGTTTTTAGTTTCCAATTCTTTGAAATTTCAGCAAGGTCTCAAGGCTAATTATCAAATTCTCGACCTCTTTACAGTTGAAAATGAAGTTCAATTTATAGGCAAGGATTTTGTAGCTTGGAGAAGTCAAGAGTACAACCATCATGCTAGGGCGCTGACTTGTTCTTGAAGCAAGTTAAACAAGTATGGTGGTTAGCAGCTTTTAGCCGTGCCTAAGCTGGATTTGTAAGCATGAATTAAGAAAAAGTAACCTCAGAGGCAAAAGCAAAGTGGGCCCAGCATAAACTTATACAAAAGTTTGCTTTTCAAGGACAACAATGGTACTTCTATGCCACACGTGGGGAAATCATTTGGACAAAGACTCAAAAGTGGGTGTGAGCATTAAATGATGATGAAATTTGTCAAAACAAAATCCTGCAATATGAGATTTATGTGTCATAGCTTAATCTGGATAAGAAGTTCAACATCAGCGTAACTTAGAACAAACATCCAACTTCTGATCTTTAAATCTCCCTGCTCCAGCATGTTCTGAAAGAGTTCTCAGACTTTTCAGAAAGCTTGTAACACTCTTTGTATACTTTCTTTGAATTACTCTTGCAAACTCTGGCTGAACCTATGTGAAAACTGGACCAGAAGTTCTAACCAAATTCTGTCTTGGAAATCTCCAGAATTTACTGAGTGTTTCAGTTTCATGGACGTGTCTTCAAAGATTTATAACTTGAAATCCCAGCATTTCTAGGAGAAGTTCTATTTTTCAATGTTTTAGATCTCATTGAGATCTACAATTCTTGTGTCAGAAGTTCTTCCAGAATCAACTTGCACCACAATGAAAATCTGGCCAGAAGTTCTGAACTTATCATATTTTCTTAACACTTAGAAAAAATTCTAAGTGTTCAAAACTTTGACTTTTCCAAAGCAAATTTGACTTTTGATTTTCTTGATGAAACAAACTTCACATTCCAACATGTTTTTATGAAATATGATTCTTGAAACTTGATTTTGTTCCAAAAGTCAAAGTTTGACTTTTTAGTATGCAATTGACCATTTTGCCCTTGTGCCAATTCCAAACCTAAATGGATGTATTAGTACTGAAAACTTGATGTCACGGAAAATCATATGAGAGAATCCTTGACAAATGAGAGGGAAAATTTTGGGGTACAACAGCTTCCCCTGTTCAATCTTCTTAAACCTGAAGAGTTAGATTGGCGAGTCCGCCATTCGTGACTTGAAGGTGGAAGATGATTGAACATTAGAGTGCCCAGAAATTTGCACTCGATGATATGGTGGTTGATTGTGTAAGGAATGGGCTTAAAGATGCCATTTGGAGAGATGATGGAAAGTTTTCAGAGATGGGCTTATAGATGCCATCTAGGGTGACTGTTGCAGAAATTAGACTAAGTCTAAATTTTTGACTTTAACTAGAGAAGAATCATAATAAATCTTTGGAGTGATTTATCTGAACCAGAGCAAATGTCTACCAGAAGAAATCAGGATAAAGCCTTGAGAGATTTAAACTGAACCAGCATAGATAGTGGGGGGAGTATCAGAATAATATCCATAAATGGATTGTATCTGACTCGTATATGAAAGATGTACTGAATGAGTGTGAGAATGACATCCGTATCTGGACTGTATTTGAAAGGTATGCTGAATGAGTGACAAAATAGCATCCGTATCTGGATCGTATCTGGATTGTATTTGAGAGGTATGTTGAATGAGTGGCAGAATAACATCCGTATCTGGATAGTATCTGGACTGTAATTAGGAGAAGAATCCGGAATAAGTATCAAAATAATATCCGTCTCTGGATCGTATCTGAGCTGTTTCTAGAAGAAATCTGGAGTAAATATCAGAATAATATCCGTCTCTAGATCATATCTGAACTGTTTCGGGAGAAGATCTGGAATAAGTATTAGAATGTCAGCCATATCTGGATCGCATTTGAACTGTTTCTAGAAGAGTGTATGAGAAGGAGCCCGGGTAGGGTAACTTCAGGATGAGTCCGTGAAAAACTTTATCTGGAAATGAGAAGGAACCTGGGTAGGGTAACTTCATGATGATTCCTTGTAAAACTGCATCTGGAAATGTATGAGAAGGAACCTGGGTAGGGTAACTTCATGATGAGTCAGTGTAAAACTGCATCTGGAAATGTATGAGAAGGAACCTGGGTAGGGTAACTTCATGATGAGTCCGTGTGAAACTGCATCTGGAAATGTATGAGAAGGAATCTGGGTAGGGTAACTTCATGATGATTCCGTGTAAAACTGCATCTGGAAATGTATGAGAAGGAACCTGGGTAGGGTAACTTCATGATGAGTCTGTAAAACTGCATCTGGAAATGTATGAGAAGGAACCTGGGTAGGGTTGCTTCATCTGGTCGAGTAGATAGTTGTCCTGTCTGGTTTCAGGTATTAATCTCTGACCTGAGAAATAAAGATATTTTTCCTGGCTTGTTACAGGTGTTAATCTTCAATCTCTTCATGTAGATAGTTTTCCTGGCTTGTTACAGGTATTAATATACAATCAGTCGTCCACAGATAGTTTTCCTGGATTGTTAAGGTATTAATCTGGAACTTGAAAAGGTTAGGTTGTTTGAGATTGTCGTCCTGTCTGGTTTCAGGTATTAATCTCTGACCTGAGAAAGAAAGATAGTTTTCCAGGCTTGTTACAGGTGTTAATCTTCAATATCTTCATGTAGATAGTTTTCCTAGTTTGTTACAGGTATTAATCTACAATTAGTCATCCACAAATAGTTTTCCTGGCTTGTTACAGGTATTAATATGTAACTTGAAAAGGTTGGTCGTTGAGATAGTTGTCCTATCTAGTTTCAGGTATAATCTCTAACCTAAGAAAGAAAGATAGTTTTCCTGGCTTGTTACAGGTATTAATCTTCAATCTCTTCATGTAGATAGTTTTCCTGGCTTGTTACAGGTATTAATCTACAATTAGTCGTCCACGGATAGTTTTCCTGGCTTGTTACATGTATTAATCTAGAACTTGGAAAATTGTTGATGATAGCTATCTGTCGATTGACCTTTCCTGAAAAGGTAAAACATTAACTGTATGCAATGTCATGATGTATGAAATGCATTATGTAATGATGTTCTCAAAATGAAGCTATGCTGCATGCATATATTATGTACATTATATGATGTATGAATATGAAGCAATGTTGAAATGTAACTTTGTCTGGGAAAATAAATCCTTGACAAATGCTGGGGAGCCCTGGGGAATGAAATCCCGGACCGCTGTTGTGGAAAGAGTGTGCTCCTCTTTGGACCTTGTTTTAGGATGTTTCCACTGGTGATTCTTGTTTTGTTGTTTGAGGACAAACTCAGTTGGGGAATACTGGCTTTGCTTGGGAAGGCTTTGTGGATAGTTGATCTCTGTTTGGGGAAAAGAGTTCAGGAGTCCATGTTGCTCTACTGGGGAGTTATCTTGGGGAAGATTAAATTAACTATTATCGGGTCGTATTCCAGGCTTCATAGAAAATTTCTTGGGAGAGTGAAGTTAAACTATTATCTAGTCGGTTTCAGGCTTTGCAGTAACTTACTGAAGTTCACTGTTATATGGTCAGTTTCCAGGATTCGCAGTAACTTGTTGGGGATTGTAGAGTAGTCTACTGGGGAAGAGGAATTGTAGTCCCTTAATTTGTAGCAATCGGAGAGGCAAACTCAAGCTGAAGAATCTGTAATTTGTTGGGGAAATAAACTCGGTTGCCAATCTGCTGTAGAGGTGTCTTCTTTTGGAAAAAATCCTTGGGGATTCTTGAGATCAGCTTAGTTGGGTAGAAGTTTTCATGGATTGAAAATCCTGGCTGGGGGCCACCCTATGAAAAGGACTTTGTGGGAGATTTGTCCCTGCCCCTAGTAGCAGATGTTTATGGCACTGCCGGGAAATGTTTGACTGTACACAACCCTTTGTTGGGATTCGCGTTCAATGCCCCAAGTGATTCAGATGCAGACCTGTCCCTGGTATATTCAGCGTTTCTTGAGACATTTCTTGGAATCTTGACTGGACTGCCCCAGGTGTGTTGGATAGTGACACGTCATGTCCCCTTGCTTATAGGAGATCTGTTATTGGAAGTGTCTTCCCACTTGAAATGATTTTGCTCATTGAGAGGGTTTTTGTTCACTGGATATTCGTCGTGCGAATTTCTCTGCTGTCAAACAAATAGATATATGCAAACAACGATATTCAAATAATGCAAAGTCAATGCTTGTCTTTGAAGTTTTGAAAATGCGTTTTAGCAGATAAAGCATTTTTGTAGGAAAATTCAACTCAGGATTTAGAGTAAAGCCTTACAGGAGTCAGGATACCTTTTGTAACAATATGCTTTCGAATTAACCCATGCTTCAATTAGGACTTTGAAAGGGTTGTAACGTGGCTTGGTTCACAGTTTAAGAAACAAAGGATAAGGCTCAAAGTGTATTTGTGATACGGTGGGAGAACTGACTTGAGGTTTTGTGTTTGTATTCGCACTTGTTCGGTTTAGCAAGAGTCGCCACCGACTTTTTATTTTATCCTAAGGAAAGGTTAAAAAGCACAGGAAAAACCTTTGAGATGTTTTCGTGGGTTCGGGGGGTAGATTATGAAAAGGGAAGGCGCTAGCACTCTTTTCATCAATGGTTATCCATGGGCTCTTAGTTACTTGCTTAGATCACTTGCCTTTGCTTTTAAATTGTTTGAAATGGTGCTTTGTGTGTGTGGTTTTGAAAATGTTTTGAAAAAGATGCCTTGTCTAGGCAACCATTGTAACAATTCTTATTTGAATGTTTTACAAAGGTGTGTGTCTTTTTGAAAAGATGTTTCAATGTTTTTGAAAGTTGTTTTGAAAGTTGTGTTGTGGAATGTGTTTCGAAAAAAGGCAAGGATGTTTTGCAAGATTGGTCAAGTAACCAAGAGTTGTCTACCCCTAAATTTCTCAAAGATCTTTCTCATGTTTTAACCCTTTTAACAGTATTGTTCCACCATTGTATTTGGTGGACAATCTTGTGTTAGGATGTTAACGGGACGGGCACGGGTCATCGTATAGACCATGGAGGCAATGGTGTCAAGTATCTTTGGAATTTTTCCTAATGGACTTGATCATTTTTTAGGCAACTTCGAAAGCGTCATCGAGGGACTATGATCATTTTATTTGTTTTTGTTTTGTTTTGCCAAAGTACTTGACATGCAAACATGGCCCATTTTTGAAGGCAACAAGTGGTGTAACCCTAAGGGTGCAAGTGTGATTGGTGTTTGTTTTTCATGCATGTTTATCTTGAATTAGGTCAAGCTATTTGTTGATTTTATTTGCATACAAACCCTAAGTCTATCATGGCATAATTTGAAAGCTTTTAAATGCGGAAATTTAAATGCTAAGCTATTACAACAATGATTATGGGGATGGGGGTACAAATGTTTACAAATGGGGATGAGTCTTATCAGGATAGTAGTGTCCAAATATTATTTACAACCAAATTGAATCATTGTATTCTCAATGTAAAAATATAGCAAGGTATAAGAGTAAAAAGAATCAAAAGCAAAATATGATGCACATGATTATTTACAAGTGATCAAATTGTTAACCTAATGCCATATTAAGTATTAATATTATTTTTTGTGTTTTTTTGTTAATGCTAGAAACAAAAGGTTTAATAAAGAAAAGGAAATATAAGAAAATTAATTAACCTAGTAAACTCTATTTTTATGTATTTTTCATTATACTAAATAAAAAGGTATTTAAGAAAATTTTGTGCAAAAAGAAAGTTAATGTATTATTTTATTTAAGAAAAAAAAAAGAAATAGGTTTAAAAAAAAGTGTTGGTAAAAAAAAAGTAAAAGAAGAGTTGTATGGGCCTTATGTGATAATGGGCCCAAGTAAAAAAACAAACAAAACAACAAAAAGAGGGGGGGGGGGGGGGGGGGAAGGGGTAAGGCGCCAGAAAGTTTGGGCTTAGGCATTTTTGTGGGCAGAAGCCCAACTACGCGTTTTGACAATTTGCTTAGGGTTTGTTTTGTTTTGTTTCAGAACTAAGCTTTACAGTTTTAGAACGACGCCGCTTCTTATCTCCTTCTTCGCCTCTTCGTCCTCTCTCAATCAAAGTTCCTGATGCCTTCCACTCGCCTCAGCCGTCGGACGCTACCTTTACCCTCCTCTTTCCACAATAGCTCAGGTGGTGATAAAAAGGTATATGATTTCTGTTCTTTCATGTTTTAGGGTTTCAAAATTCATGCATGTGATTGATTTTTGACACGTTTTGATCTTCTGTTATTTGTTTATGTGAAGTGTAAAAAGGGAAGAATGGACGATACCTTTGGAGAGGAGACGGAGGAGTGGGCAGGAGGCGTCTTAGGTGGCCGGGCGGAGGGAACGCGATGACTTGCTTGCTGGCTTGCTTCCTGGTATTTTGTATCCAAATGCTTGCCTCTGTGGTTTTATGATGATAGTTTCTCTGAAAACCCTAGGACATTTCACTTCTGCATCTTCTTTTCTTCTTCTGAATACTTGCTTCTGATTGCTTGCTTCTGATTGCTCGCTTCAGACTGCTTGCTTCAGAGTTTGACGATGTTGTTGTTGCCTTATTCTGAGATGCCTATTGTTATGCTTCTGAGTTGCTGATATGCTAACCCTATGATGAATTTGATTCTGAGGGTTTTTGTTGGTGTTTTGATTTTGAAGTGGTTTGGATATTTGGATGTGTTGATTCTATGATGAACCTAGTTCTGAGATTTGTTTGCTTTCTTCTGATTCTCTTTCTCTCTTTTGGACTGGGTTGGCTTTGCCTATGATGAACCTAGTTCTGAGGCGCCTAATTTTATTGTTTGGATATCTGGATGTTTGGATTTTGAATAAAGGTTTGTTAGGGTTAGTGATGTTTTGACAGGTTTTTTAGGCTTGAGGTTTTAGCAGGTATGAAAGTCTGAAGCAGGCTTGAGGTTACAAGCTTGTGGTGCAGGATGCTTGGAAGCAGGCTTATGATGCAGGATGCTTGGAAGCAGGCTTGTGTTTGTGTTATGTAACAGTCAGGTTGTTTGTTTGTTCAGGTTTACTGTGCTTTGAGGCTTGAAGCAGTTTGAAGCTTGTTTGCTTTATGCAGGCAGGCTGTTGTTTATGCTTCTTTTTTACAGTGTTCTGATTTGTTATATGTTTTCTATGTGGTATTCTGCCCTCTCTTTATAGTGTTCTGATTTGTTATATTTTTTCTATGTGGTGTTCTGCCCTCTCTTTACAGTGTTCTGATTTGTTATATTTATCTCTAAGTCTTCCTTTAAGCCTCTACTTCTCTCTCTTTCTCTCTCCACAACAAAGTATATTTAATTAATTAGACTGTCCTTTTCTGAAAAGGTTTTTGGCTGGGAAATGATGAAACATCTTTTACAAGTTGGCTTGCATTTTGTCTTTCCTCTGCATATCTTCTTACCTCCAGATTTTCTGCATTGCTTTTGTGTACTTGTTGACAACTTTATGACAGTTCTTTTGGGTTGTTCTGCACTTGTGACTTTGTTTGCCTCTTTGACAATTTGGTTTGCTTCTTTGGACAGTTTTGACAGTTTAGTTGACATTTTGGACGTGGGCAACTTGTTTTTCAGTTTGAACTTTGTAATTGTTTGGCATATTCAGTTTGTCCATGTGCAGTTTGTTTGAATTTGTGCAGCTTTGTATTTGATTAATTCATGCTTGCAAACATTTAATTTCCCTCTTTGTGAACCAAGAAGAGACATCTTCTTGCGATTTGCAGAGAGGACGAACAAACTGATTCCGGCCAAAACCTTTAATGATGAGTTTTTGATTAACTGTCTGAGAATGCTTTTTTTTCTTTCAAATTCATCTGTGTTGACTTTTTTCTTCTCTTTTTGCAGGTAAATATCAGTTGAGCAAAGAATGCAACAGTAGAAGATGAATACTTCAAGAAAATTAGGATATAGATTTAATTTATTTTTAATCATTGTAATAAATGTCATTGTAACACTGCAAATAAATTTACCGTATCAAATAAACATTTGTAACATCAATTGAAAATGAATAAAAAAAATCCTTTGTCAGTTAAATCTTTAATTCTTCTGCATTTGTTTATTTAATCACTTAAATCTCTTGAGTTATAATAATTGGAAATTATCCCAATAATCTTAACTTAGAAATTATAAATAATCAACAAATGTCCGGCGTTCCAAAATAACCAAAAGCATTGCACAGTTAAACAAACAGACGTCCACACGCCTTTTACCTCACTGATCAAACTAAAACTTCAACTTTCAATCAGAATCCTCAACTGCTATCCCATATGTTTAGACCTTGAGAAACAAACAGAAATCTTGAGCAAGCGTCAAAGCAGTGTGACAGTCAATTTAGACACTGTGGATTCAAATTCTTCTGAGAATGCGCGTGCAAACCTTAATTCTTGATTTATTGTCAAAGAAGCATCTGCTTGATCAAACCCTGAGCCAAACTCAACCAAATCACTAAAAACCCTAATAATCTGCTTGAACTGATTCAAAATCAATGGAAAGCCTAATTTTGTCTGACTGATGAGAAAAGTCTGTTTGACCGATTCTTAAGCCAATCTGAAAAATCAGGAAAAGCCCGAAGCTGTGATTTCTTGTGAAAAAGAGAGAGGGCAAATTTTGGGGTACAACAGTTGCCCCTGTTCAATCTTCTTGAACCTGAAGAGTTAGATTGGCAAGTTTGCCGTTCGCGACTCGAAGGTAAAAGGAGATTGGACACTAGAGTGCCCAAAAAATTTGCACTCGTCAAAGCGTAGTTTGAGGGAATGGCCTTAAAGATGCCATTTGGAGATGGGCTTAAAGATGCCATCTGGGGATGTGACAGAATCTTGTCGGGGGATGGGCTTAGAGATGCCATCTGGAAATTGTTGGTAGGAGGATGGGCTTATAGATGCCATCTGAAGGTGATTGTATCTTGTTGGAGATGGGCTTGTAGATGCCATCCAAGAATGTATGTTGTAGGTAAAAAAAATGAGTATCAGAAAGGTGTCCATGTTTTGGAATATCTCTGAGCTGGGGGTCTGAATAAGCAATAGATTGACATCCATGTTTGGAGAATCCGTAAACTGTTTTCAGAAGTTGAAGTTGAATAAGCAATAGATCAGCATCCATGCTGGGAAGCGTCCGTAAACTGTTTTCAAAAGTCGAGTCTGAACAAGCGATAGATTAACATCCGTGTTTGGAGAATCCATAAACTGTTTTCAGAAGTGTAGAATCTGAACAAGTGATAGGTTAACATCCGTATCTGGAGAACCCGTGAACTGTTGTCAGAAGTCTTGAAATTGAATAAGCAATAGATCAGCATCCATGTTGGGAAGCGTCCGTAAACTATTTTCAAAAGTTGAGTCTGAACAAGCGATAGATTAACATCCGTGTTTGGAGAATCCGTAAACTGTTTTCAGAAGTGTAGACTCTGAACAAGTGATAGGTTAACATCCGTATCTGGAGAACCCGTGAACTGTTTTCAGAAGTCTTGAAATTGAATAAGCAATAGATCAGAATCCATGTTGGGAAGCGTCCGTAAACTGTTTTCAAAAGTTGAGTCTGAACAAACGATAGATTAACATCCGTGTTTGGAGAATCCGTAAACTGTTTTCAGAAGTGTAGAATCTGAACAAGTGATAGGTTAACATCCGTATCTGGAGAACCCATGAACTGTTTTCAGAAGTCTTGAAATTGAAAAAGCAATAGATCAGCATCCATGCTGGGAAGCATCCGTAAACTGTTTTCAAAAGTTGAGTCTGAACAAGCGATAGATTAACATCCGTGTTTGGAGAATCCGTAAACTGTTTTCAGAAGTGTAGAATCTGAACAAGTGATAGGTTAACATCCATATCTGGAGAACCCGTGAACTGTTTTCAGAAGTCTTGAACTTATCAATCTTATCCTGAAAAGGATAAAATATTAGCTAAAACACAAAGTTATGTTGCATGAAATGTATGATGCAATACATATGTTATATCAATGTTTATGATATGAATGTAATGAATGCGCATGTAAGCTGATTAGCTGTCTTGCTGAGGATAGATGAATCCTGGATAGCCGGAGATAATAGAATCTTGACTGCTGCCGGGGAAAGTGAATCCTTGACTGCTGTAGGGGATTGCAAGAATCTTTTGATCGTTGAAAATGAGAAGTCCTGGGACCACTGTTGGGGAATCAGAAGCTTGGGTTGTATGCCAATCTACTGGGGATTCCTGTCTTGAGGGGATCTTCACTGGAGAATATTTGAATACTCTGTGAGGAACTGAGAATGAGAGTCTTCATTCTGCTTGGGGATTGATAGTTGGAAGTTTTAGCTCCGCTGGAGATTGCAAGAATCTTTTGATTACCGCAGGTATTGATCTGGGATCTTGAAAAGGTTGGTCGGTAAGATAGTTATCCTGGCTGGTTTCAGGTATTAATCTCTGACCTGAGAAAGAAAGATAGTTTTCCTGGCTTGTTATAGGTATTAATCTTCAATCTCTTCATGTAGATAGTTTTCCTGGCTGGTTTCAGGTATTAATCTATAATCAGTCGTCCACAGATAGTTTTCCTGGCTTGTTACAGGTATTAATCTAGAACTTGGGTTATACGCCACTTTGAGAATGAGAATCTTCATTCTGTTAGGGGTCAGAAATTGGGAGTATACCAATCTACTGGGGTTTCAAGGATGAGAGTCTTCATTCTGTTAAGGGTCAGAAATTGGGAGTATACCAATCTTCTGAGATTTCAAGGATGAGAGTCTTCATTCTGTTAAGGGTCAGAAATCGGGAGTATACCAATCTTCTGAGGTTTCAAGGATGAGAATCTTCATTCTGTTAAGGGTCAGAAATTGGGAGTATACCAATCTTCTGAGGTTTCAAGGATGAGAATCTTCATTCTGTTAACGGTTAACTGTTATCTGGTCGATCTCCAGGCTTTCACAGAAACTTGTATTGCTATCTGGTCGTAATCCAGGTTTCACAATAACTTGTTGAGCTGCCATCCGGTCGAATCCGGGCTTCACTTGTGTTAAAGATATACCACTATCTGGTCGACTCCAGGCTTCGTGGTAGTCTGATACTGTAACTGGGATCTGAATGAGTGACAGAATGGCTACCGTGTATGGAGCGTATCTGAAACTGTATCTTGGAGTTGAGATCTGTATGAGTAGCAGAATGACTTCCGTATCTGGAGTGTATCTGAAACTGTAATTGGGATCTGAATGAGTGACATAATGGCTACCGTGTCTGGAGCGTATCTGAAACTGTATCTTGGAGTTGAGATCTGTATGAGTAGCAGAATGACTTACGTATCTGGAGTGTATCTGAAACTGTAACTGGGATCTGAATGAGTGACAGAATGGCTACCGTGTCTGGAGCGTATCTGAAACTGTATCTTCCAACAGGTGATGAAGGAGTTTGTGATGTTGATCGTAACTTTCAGCAGGTGATGAAGGAATTTGAACGACCTTGATTTTGACATTCGAATTCCCCAAGTGATGGTGAGGGAGGCTTGCCCCAGGTTAATCTGTAATTGAGAGATTTGTTGAAATCTTGACTGGACTGCCCCAGGTCAAATGGACTTTGAAAGATTTATTGAAATCTTGACTGGACTGCCCCAGGTGTGCTGGATAGTGACATGTCATGCCCCCTTGTTGATAGGAGATTTGTCAATGGAAGTGTCATCCTTTTTGAAGTAATTTTTACTCACTGAGAGAGTTTTCGTTCCTCCGAACATTCGTTGTATGAATTTCTTCGTTGTCAAACAAATAACCATGTGCAAACAACGATATTCAAATAATGCAAAGTTTATGCTTGTCTCGAAGTTTTGAAAAATGCATTTTTTAGCAGAAAACTTTTCATAAGACAAATTCAACACAAGATTTAGGGCAAAGCCTTACAGGAGTCAGGATACCTTTTGTAACAGTATGCTTTCGAACTAACCCATGCTTCAATTAGGACTTTTGAAGGGTTGTAACATGGCTTGGTTCACGGTTTAAGAAACAAAGGATAAAGGCTCAAAGTATATTTGTACCCACCCGCTCTTCGTGATGTTCTTCAACCCTAAACTCAGTTAATTGTGCGTCAAACTCTATTCGAATTTGGAACGACTTTTTTTTGGTGATGGTTCACACAAGTTGAATTTGGAGGGAAGTCATCATCTCCTTTTTTATTTTGCAACATTTTTCATGTTGTTGAGGATTTGTAATAACCTCTTTCTTGATTTGTTATCCCTAACTTTTGCCTGACTGTTCCTGTTTTCGAGATTACAGTCAGCGGGATGCCCCGGCTTTCTTTTGGCTCAGTGGGCTTTTTTCTTTTGAGAGGTAATGACTGCCTATGAGATAAGGAACCATCACTATCTTTTGATTCCATAGGAATGCTTTTTTTTAATGTCGTTCGTTGTATTACGAACTGAGAGTTTGCGACTTCAATGCGCACCTTTTTTGAATTAACTGAGAGACTACCCTGCCCCAGGTTTAAATCAAAGGTTTCAATTTGTTTAGAACAGAAAACTCCTACTTCTTTGGCTCGAAGGGGTTGACTAGGGATTATCTTCCTTATAACTCCAGTGTTTAGGATTTGAAAGAAATTCCTGTACATCATCAGCGAGGTCTGTTCAAAAGCATACTATATGAGATTATGGTATTGTTTCGTCATCCTCCCTCTAAAGGCTTGCAGCTTTTTATCAAGAGTTAAACATTATAAAGAAAGCATAAGAGTAGTGAAAATGAATGGATGAATTCAAGACAAACATATGCAATGCATTAATGAAACAGAGTTTGACATCAACAGATAATTGCTTGAATCACAAAAGAAATTACAACTTTGAAAATTCAAATGGAACAAAAGTCTCTCAGTTCGAGCTTTGTCATTTCAGGGGGAGAAACCCTTAACGGAAGATTTTCATCTCGCCATCGGGCATGAATCTCAGCACTCCAATGTCAATCAGATCTTGAATCTTGTTCTTCAAGGCCCAACAGCCGTCGGTGTCATGTCCCAGACTATAGGAGTGGTATACACAAAATGCGTCGGGATGATAGATAGGAGCGGAGGTATTGGGCTTCTGAATAGGATCCCTTAAAGCAGTCAGGTTGACCTCCAACAAGCGTTCCAGTATTAGAGATGACGGTATGTCAGTCTCAGTGAACTGTCTTCCAGACATAGTTTGCTTACGCCGATTACCCCGTTGATGCTGACGCGGTTGTTGATGGGCTTGTGACCCTGAAGCAAGTAGAGGAGCCTTTCCCTTGTCTTCTTGTCTCAAAGGGGGTTGGATGATGACTTGCTCTTCAACCTCAGATGTTTTCCCCACTTGGTTGTCCCGAAGCAGTTGGTTGACGAGAACCCTGAGCTCCTCTTGTCTTTGAGCCAAGTCCTGGATGAGAGCCATCTGGCCCACCAGTTGTCCCATCATCTGGATCCTCATTGCAGTCAGCTCGAACTGAAGTTCTTCTAACTTGTCACTCCTGGCATTGCTTGAATTCCCATGGACCATGCCCCTTGTGAGGAGAGCTTTCACTTCTTCTTTCCCCTGGGACAGGTTCAAGAACATTTCCTGAAGTTGAGCATTTTGATCCTGGATATCCTTGACAGTCCTCTCTAGAGCCATCTCTATTGAAATAAACAGTAGGAGAATAAGGAAACCTGAAAAGGAAAAACGGTTATGATGCAATGCATGATATGTGGATGCATGTTTTCAAGAATCTCTTGGGGTAAACACAAGAAAATGTTAGAGGTTGAACTTTGATCAACATCCTTGATTGGAGAACTTTGTATCAGTGGATGTCTTTCCACGAGAATCAAGCTCACCATGTCGAGTGGGTCATAGCCCCTGATTCAAGTTGTTGCACTTGATCTTTGATGGCATTTGTTTAGAGGAGAAACCTCTTTCCCCTTTGGTAGACGTCTAGTTCAACGTGACCCTGCATCAAAAGACCCTCGAGATCCTTGAAATGGTTATTGAAAATGCTATGGTATGATGTCATGATGTTATGTACATGTATGCAAAAACAAGTAAGTGTATATACAGGTAATCATATTCACACAAAGCAAACAAGTCCTTAGGTTTAGGCTTGCATGAGGTTTGTAGGTAAGTACCCTTTTGAAGTTAGTTGGCTCATCCTGTCCTAAAATAGAAACCGGGTTCTAAGGAGCTCAATATCACTGGATTATTTTCTGTGTTCATTGTTTTGGTTTAGCCACTTAACTAGCGACCAAAATATTCCAAGAAAACAACCCTCAATGAGTGTAGTATCGAGTATCTACCAACTTCGGACTGCACCAAAGTCGGTCATCTCACTACCCCTAAAAAGGCCAAGATGGTCAGTTAAGGTTCTAGAGTTCGTTAGTGCTTCATGACATCACTCAGCGGCCCCGTATTCTCCTTGACTACTCAAGGGCTACCGGTACTCACAAATATGTCACACTAACATAGCTTACTGCTTCAACCATGTCGGTATACCCCACACAGTTCCCTCACAGTTTTATTGCTATTTACCTAAAAAGGTGCCCCCAAATTCGGGTGTAGGATTTACAATAAACCCAAACAAGGACCCAAAAAGTAAAGCAATCAAAAGCAATCAAAGCATGTATGTAAAGGTGATCTAAACCCTAAGGTAACCCCACTTTTAAATTTTTCCCCAGCAGAGTCGCCAGTTCTGTGATACGGTGGGAGAACTGACTTGAGGTTTTGCGTTTGTATTCGTACTTGTTCGGTTTAGCAAGAGTCGCCACCGACTTTTTATTTTATCCTAAGGAAAGGTTAAAAAGCACAGGAAAAACCTTTGAGATGTTTTCGTGGGTTCGGGGGGTAGATTATGAAAAGGGAAGGTGCTAGCACCCTTTTCATCCATGGTTATCCACGGGCTCTTAGTTACTTGCTTAGATCACTTGCCTTTGCTTTTCAATTGTTTGAAATGGTGCTTTGTGTGTGTGGTTTTGAAAATGTTTTGAAAAAGATGCCTTGTCTAGGCAACCATTGTAACAATTCTTGTTTGAATGTTTTACAAAGGTGTGTGTCTTTTTGAAAAGATGTTTCAATGTTTTTGAAAGTTGTTTTGAAAGTTGTGTTGTGGAATGTGTTTTGAAAAAAGGCAAGGATGTTTTGCAAGATTGGTCAAGTAACCAAGAGTTGTCTACCCCTAAATTTATCAAAGATCTTTCTCATGTTTTAACCCTTTTAACAGTATTGTTCCACCATTGTATTTGGTGGACAATCTTGTGTTAGGATGTTAACGGGACGGGCACGGGTCATCGTATAGACCATGGAGGCAATGGTGTCAAGTATCTTTGGCATTTTTCCTAAGGGACTTGATCATTTTTTAGGCAACTTCGAAAGCGTCATCGAGGGACTATGATCATTTTATTTGTTTTTGTTTTGTTTTGCCAAAGTACTTGACATGCAAACATGGCCCATTTTTTAAAGCAACAAGTGGTGTAACCCTAAGGGTGCAAGTGTGATTGGTGTTTGTTTTTCATGCATGTTTATCTTGAATTAGGTCAAGCTATTTGTTGATTTTATTTGCATACAAACCCTAAGTCTATCATGGCATAATTTGAAAGCTTTTAAATGCGGAAATTTAAATGCTAAGCTATTACAACAATGATTATGGGGATGGGGGTACAAATGTTTACAAATGGGGATGAGTCTTATCAGGATAGTAGTGTCCAAATATTATTTACAACCAAATCGAATTATTGTACTCTCAATGTAAAAATATAGCAAGGTATAAGAGTAAAAAGAATCAAAAGCAAAATATGATGCACATGATTATTTACAAGTGATCAAATTGTTAACCTAATGCCATATTAAGTATTAATATTATTTTTTGTGTTTTTTTGTTAATGCTAGAAACAAAAGGTTTAATAAAGAAAAGGAAATATAAGAAAATTAATTAACCTAGTAAACTCCATTTTTATGTATTTTTCATTATACTAAATAAAAAGGTATTTAAGAAAATTTTGTGCAAAAAGAAAGTTAATGTATTATTTTATTTAAGAAAAAAAAAAGAAATAGGTTTAAAAAAAAGTGTTGGTAAAAAAAAAGTAAAAGAAGAGTTGTATGGGCCTTATGTGATAATGGGCCCAAGTAAAAAAACAAACAAAACAACAAAAAAGGGGGGGGGGGGGGGGTAAGGCGCCAGAAAGTTTGGGCTTAGGCATTTTTGTGGGCAGAAGCCCAACTACACGTTTTAACAATTTGCTTAGGGTTTGTTTTGTTTTGTTTCAGAACTAAGCTTTACAGTTTTGGAACGACGCCGCTTCTTATCTCCTTCTTCGCCTCTTCGTCCTCTCTCAATCAAAGTTCCTGATGCCTTCCACTCGCCTCAGCCGCCGGACACTACCTCCACCCTCCTCTTTCCACAATTGCTCAGGTGGTGATAAAAAGGTATATGATTTCTGTTCTTTCATCTTTTAGGGTTTCAAAATTCATGCATGTGATTGATTTTTGACACGTTTTGATCTTCTGTTATTTGTTTATGTGAAGTGTAAAAAGGGGAGAATGGACGATACCTTTGGAGAGGAGACGGAGGAGTGGACAGGAGGCGTCTTAGGCGGCCGGGCGGAGGGAACGCGATGACTTGCTTGCTGGCTTGCTTCCTGGTATTTTGTATCTGAATGCTTGCCTCTGTGGTTTTATGATGATAATTTCTCTGAAAACCCTAGGACATTTCACTTCTGCATCTTCTTTTCTTCTTCTGAATACTTGCTTCTGATTGCTCGCTTCAGACTGCTTGCTTCAGAGTTTGACGATGTTATTGTTGCCTTATTCTGAGATGCCTATTGTTATGCTTCTGAGTTGCTGATATGCTAACCTTATGATGAATTTGATTCTGAGGGTTTTTGTTGGTGTTTTGATTTTGAAGTGGTTTGGATATTTGAATGTGTTGATTCTATGATGAACCTAGTTCTGAGATTTGTTTGCTTTCTTCTGATTCTCTTTCTCTCTTTTGGACTGGGCTGGCTTTGCCTATGATGAACCTAGTTCTGAGGCGCCTAATTTTATTGTTTGGATATCTGGATGTTTGGATTTTGAACAAAGGTTTGTTAGGGTTAGTGATGTTTTGACAGGTTTTTTAGGCTTGAGGTTTTAGCAGGTATGAAAGTCTGAAGCAGGCTTGAGGTTACAAGCTTGCGGTGCAGGATGCTTGGAAGCAGGCTTATGGTGCAGGATGCTTGGAAGCAGGCTTGTGTTTGTGTTATGTAACAGGCAGGCTGTTTGTTTGTTCAGGTTTACTGTGCTTTGAGGCTTGAAGCAGTTTGAAGCTTGTTTGCTTTATGCAGGCAGGCTGTTGTTTATGCTTCTTTTTTACAGTGTTCTGATTTGTTATATTTTTTCTATGTGGTGTTCTGCCCTCTCTTTACAGTGTTCTGATTTGTTATATTTTTTCTATGTGGTGTTCTGCCCTCTCTTTACAGTGTTCTGATTTGTTATATTTATCTCTAAGCCTGCCTGTAAGCCTCTACTTCTCTCTCTTTCTCTCTCCACAGCAAAGTATATTTAATTACTTAGACTGTCCTTTTCTGAAAAGGTTTTTGGCTGGGAAATGATGAAACATCTTTTACAAGTTGGCTTGCATTTTGTCTTTCCTTTGCATATCTTCTTACCTCCAGATTTTCTGCATTGCTTTTGTGTACTTGTTGACAGCTTTATGACAGTTCTTTTGGGCAGTTCTGCACTTGTGACTTAGTTTGCCTCTTTGACAACTTGGTTTGCTTCTTTGGACAGCTTTGACAGTTTAGTTGACATTTTGGACGTGGGCAACTTGTTTTTCAGTTTAAACTTTGTAATTGTTTGGCATATTCAGTTTGTCCATGTGCAGTTTGTTTGAATTTGTGCAGCTTTGTATTTGATTAATTCATGCTTGCAAACATTTAATTTCCCTCTTTGTGAACCAAGAAGAGACATCTTCTTGCGATTTGCAGAGAGGACGAACAAACTGATTCCGGCCAAAACCTTTAATGATGAGTTTTTGATTAACTGTCTGAGAATGCTTTTTTTTTCAAATTCATCTGTGTTGACTTTTTTCTTCTCTTTTTGCAGGTAAATATCAGTTGAGCAAAGAATGCAACAGTAGAAGATGAAGACTTCAAGAAAATTAGGATATAGATTTAATTTATTTTTAATCATTGTAATAAATGTCATTGTAACACTGTAAATAAATTTACCGTAACAAATAAACATTTGTAACATCAATTGAAAATGAATAAAAAAAATCCTTTGTCAGTTAAATCTTTAATTCTTCTGCATTTGTTTATTTAATCACTTAAATCTCTTGAGTTATAATAATTGGAAATTATCCCAATAATCTTAACTTAGAAATTATAAATAATCAACAAACGTCCGGCGTTCCAAAATAACCAAAAGCATTGCACAGTTAAACAAACAGACGTCCACACGCCTTTTACCTCACTGATCAAACTAAAACTTCAACTTTCAATCAGAAGCCTCAACTGCTATCCCATATGTTTAGAACTTGAGAAACAAACAGAAATCTTGAGCAAGCGTCAAAGCAGTGTGACAGTCAATTTAGACACTGTGGATTCAAGTTCTTCTAAGAATGCGCGTGCAAACCCTAATTCTTGATTTATTGTCAAAGAAGCATCTGCTTGATCAAACCCTGAGCCAAACTCAACCAAATCACTAAAAACCCTAATAATTTGCTTGAACTGATTCAAAATCAATGGAAACCCTAATTTTGTCTGACTGATGAGAAAAGTCTGTTTGACCGATTCTTAAGCCAATCTAAAAAATCAGGAAAAGCCCGAAGCTGTGATTTCTTGTGAAAAAGAGAGAGGGCAAATTTTGGGGTACAACAGTATTTGTACCTGCTCATTCTTCGTGATGTTCTTCAGTCCTAAACTCAGTTAATTATGCGTTCGAACTTCAATCGAGTCCAGAATAATGTTTTGGTGATGGTTCAGACAGGCTAAGTTTGTCGGAAGGCAGTCATTTTTGCAACATTTTTCGTGTTGTTGAGGATTTGCAGTGTCCTCCTCTTTTTTTTATTTATTATCCCTGATTTTTGCCTGACTTTTCTTGTTTTTGAGATTACAGTCAGCGGAATGCCCCAGTTTTTCGTAAGTCTCCTTTGTAGGTTTTGACTTAGTGGGCTTTTCTTTTGAGAGATGATGACTGCCTATGTGATAGGGAACCATCACCGTCTTTTGATTCCAGAAGAATGTCTTTGATGTAATTTGTTGTATTACGAAGTGAAAGTTTGCGACTGAACGCGCATTTGAATTAACTAAGAGACTACCCTGCCCTAGGTTTTGATTAAAGGTTTCAAATTGTGTAAAAAGGAAAACTTCTACTTCTTTGGCTCGAAGGGGTTGACTAGGGATTATCTTCTTTATAACTCCAATGTTTAGGATTTGAAAGAATTCATGTACATCGTCAGCAAGGTCTGTCCAAAAGCATACTGTATGAGATTAAAGCACTGCTTTCGTCATCCTCCCTCTAAAGGCTTGCAACTTCTAAAAATAAGAGCTGAGTATCATAAAGGGAGTAAACAACATAGTTTAAATGTAATGAAAATGAGTGGACCAATTCAAGACAAACATATGCAATGCATTAATGAAATAAAGTTTGACATTAATAGATAAATGTTTGAATAAACAAAGAAATTACAACTGAAAGTTCAAATGAACAAAAGCCTCTTTGTCTGGACTTGTCACTTCAGGTGGTGAGCCTTTGAGGGATGGCAGAAGAATCCAGTTTGACCATCTTGTGTGAACTCCAACACTCCTTCATCGATCAAATCTTGAATCTTATTTTTCAATGTCCAACAGCTATTCGTATCATGTCCAGGGCTATTGGAATGGTATGCACACATTATATCAGGATGATAGTTAGGAGCAGAGGTATTTGGATTTCGAGGAGGATCCCTCAATGTAATCAACTCCATCTTCAACATGTGTTGCAATAATTGAGCCAATGACATGTTGATGTTAGTAAACTGTCTCTCGGGCTTATTTTGCCTTTGTTGATTTTCCTGTTGATGTTGACGAGGTCATTGTTGGGTCTGTGATGTGGCAGTAATTCGGAAAGGTCTGTTCTCCCCTGAACCAGCTTCTTTTCTCATGGGCGGCTGAGTAGTGACTTGATCCCTAATCTCGACTGTTTGTTTCATACGGTTGGAACCGTCTTGATGAAGTTGGTTGACAAGGACTCTCAGCTCTTCTTGTCCTTGAGCTAGGTTTTGGAGAAGAGCCATCTGGACCACTAGTTGTCCCATAATTTGGACCTTCATTACAGCTATCTCGGTTTGTAGCCGATCTAGCTGGTTATCCTTGTCGTCCTCAGGATTTCCCATGATCATGCCCCTAGTAAGGAGCGCCTTCACCTCTTATTGTCCCTTAGATAGGTTCAAGAACATCTCTTGAAGTTGAGCATTTTGAATCTGAATGTCCTTGATAGTCTGTTCTAGGGCCATCTCTTATTTAAATAAACAGTAAGCAGATGAGAGACTTGTATGGGAGAAACCTGTCATGATATGATTCATGTCATGTGGATGCAATGTTTTCAAGGACTTATGAAATTTAAATTTTTTTAGACAAATAATGAACAAACCTCAAATTGCATTAATTAGTTAAAAATGGTTACAACGTGCCCTTTGGTCTTACAAAATAAATCTCTAAGACAAAAAGGTCGAACGCATCCTCTTTGGCGCAAGGTAGGTGTGATACGATGGGAGAACTGACTTGAGGTTTTTGCATTTTATCGCAAATGTTGCGGTTAGCAAGAGTCGCCACCGACTTTTCTTTTATCCAAAAGGAAAGGTTAAAAAGCACAGGAAAGACCTTTGAGATGTTTTCTTGAGTTCGGGGGGTAGATTATGAAAAGGGAAGGTATTAGCGCCCTTTTCATCCATGGTTTTCCATGGGCTCTTAGTTACTTGCTAGATCACTTGCTTTTGTTTGTTTGAAAATGTGTTTGGTGGTTTTGAAAATTATTTTGTAAAAGAGGCAATTTGTTTAGGCAATATTTGTAATGATTCTCGTTCGTGAGAATGTATACAAAGATGTTTGTCTTTTTGAAAATGTTTTCAATGTTTGTAAGTTGTTTGGAAAATGTGTGTGTTTGTTTTTGAAAATAGCAAGGATATTTGTTTGAAAATAAAGCAAGTAACTAGAAGCAATCTACCTACTCAAATGTCTTTCTTATGCATTTTCTATTCCTTTGACATTGTTGTCTTAACATTGATTTGGTAAGCAACCCTATCTTTGGATGTAAACGGGACGGGCGTGGGTCATCGTATAACCATGATTAGCAATGTTGCAAAGTATCTTAGCATTTCGAGGGACTAAGATCATTTTATAAGGCAACTTAGAATAGCGTCATCAAGGGACTATGATCTTTTGATTTTGTTTGTTTTACCAAGATACTTCGCATGCGTAATATGGTTATTTTTGTATAAGGCAACCAAGTGGAGAAACCCTAAGGGTGTTTGTGTGCAAGTTTGTTTGATTGCATGCGTGATTTTATCTTGAATTATGGTTTTCTATTTCATTGATTTTATCCTGCCATACATATCCTAATCACTAGCATTCACACTTGAAAGTGATAAATTACGGAAATGTAAAGTCCTACGCTATTACAATATTTAGGGGGTGGGGGTACAAATTTATGAATGGGGAGTGCCAGCGAGAAAAATAAAGAAAATAACAAGGGGAAGAAAGAAAGAAAAAAGAAAAGGATCAGCGTGCTGCTGAAAGGAGGTCAGAGGATCTGACCCTGGCACGCTGCAAAACAGAAACCTGTTAGTGAAAATGTATAGGTCAAAGGTTCTGACCCTGGTACGCTGCAAAACAGAAACCTGTTAGTGAAAATGTATGAGGTCAAAGGTTTTGACCCTGCTGGGAACACAATAATTTTCAGAAGTTCTGATATTACTGATAACAAAACAGGCTCCAGAAGTGCTGGTGCCAATGTCAGAACTTGGTCTCTCTCTATGCTAGTCAGAACATCTGCAATTTGGTTATTTCTCCACAAAACAGAAGACATGCCTAAGACAGCTTCAGCAAGTGCCATAGTGCTTTAGAAATAAGTAAAATCATAACCAAAAATCAGAGGCAAGTATGCCTTTGCTAATCCTAACTCTGAGTTTTAGTTTCTTCAAGGAAGTTCTGAATTGATTCACTCTCTACTTAAGCATACAAATGTGTGAAAATCTCAGAATACGTACAACATCAGAAGCATGATATCTACATTGTGTTTTTGAGCATACAAATCTGGTAATGCTTCGGCAAGGTGGTGAGAGTCAGCAGATGCTTACCTTGCAGCTGGAAGAAGTTCTGTGAACTGGAGTTAGCTTCAACTCTGATGATGTTCTGAACAACTTCTTTGAATGGATGGATGGAGGGTATATAGTAGTATGAATACAGAAGTTATGGTAGTTTCCAACGCGTGGGTCAAAAATTGTATGGGTGTTTTTTAATCAAGAAATATTTTGAGAACAAATGGAGTTTGAAACCAAAGGATCCAAAGTTAATGGTTTTTTGTGCGTTGTGTTTAGAGTTCTTGAAACACTAGGAATTTTGGTAGGGATTCAAGGTGTCTTCTTGCTAAAAATTGCTGTCTCTTTTCAACAATTTTTTCTGGGCTTGATCTGGACCCCTTCTCAGTGGCCAATTGTGTTCTGTTTATAGGCAAAGCTTTTGTGGGTTTTGAAATGTCAAGTGGAGCCAATATCATGCACTAGATGCTGACTTACTCTTGAAGAAAGTTCATAAAAAGTTGTGATGATTGACAGCTTTTAGCCTATGCTGGATTAGTAAGCAAGGATTAAGGAAAAGTGACACCCATAAGCGAAAAGTAGCGCATGGACCCATACCTAAATCTGTACAAAGGTATTTTTATGCTACACGTGGAGATACCCTTTGGACAAAGACTCAAAAGTGGTTGTGAGCATTAATGAGCATTAAATGGTGTTGAGATTTGTCAAAATCAAAAATCCTGTAATGAGGGATTTTGCATCATTGCCTAAATCTAGGCCATCAGTTCCATTTCAACGTAGTCTAGAACAAAGTACCCAAATTCTGATCTTGGTATCCTGCTGCCTTAGCAAGTTCTGAGGGATCCTTAGGCTTTCCAGCATGTTCTGAAAGAGCATTCAGATTTTTTATTATGCCTTATAATCTTCTGTTTTTAGCCTGGCAAACTCTGAATGAACTTGCGTAGATGCTGAAGAGCCACATTCTGACTGAAGGTTATATGTTGAGCTAAGTTTGCAACTTCTGACTGCTCCTGCCTAGAGGTTGGTTCAGAACTTCTGAAGTGTCATTTTTTCTTAAATACTTAGAAAAATCTCCAGTACTTAGAAATTTGGTTTTTTGAAATTTAGATGGAACAAACTTCCTATTTCAACATGTTTTGATGATATATGATTTTTGATCAAGAGGTCAAAGTTTGGCCTTTCAGCGCAAATGACCATTTTGCCCTTGGGAGTGATCTTCATGAAAAATTTGTAATTCAAAGCTTGGGATTGGATGGAAGTAAACCTGAGGATCCAGGGTGATTTCTTGAGAAAAATGAGAGGGGAAATTTTGGGGTACAACAACTGCCTCTGTTCAATCTTCTTAAACTTGAAAAGCGAGATTGACATGTTTGTCGTTCGTGGCTTGAGAGTGGAAGATGATTGAATACTAGAGTGCCCAGAAATTTGCACTTGATGGCGCGCTGGTTGATTGTGTAGGGAATGGGCTTAAAGATGTTGTTTGGAGAGGTGATAGAGTCTTGTTGGAGATGGGCTTGTAGATGCCATCCAAGAATGTTTGTTGAGATGTAGTTTGTATGTTGAACATCAGAATGGCGTCTGTATTTAGAGTGTATCTGTATCGTATCAAAAGGTTGAATCTGCATGAGTATCAGAATGGCTTCCGTGTCTAGAGTGTATCTGAACTGTATCAGGAGGTAAAGTCTGAATGAGTACCTAGAATGGCTTCCGTGTCTGGAGCGTATCTGAACTGTGTCAGGTAGTTGAATCTGAATGAGTATCAGAATGGATTCCGTGTCTGGAGCGTATCTGAACTGTGTCAGGTAGTTGAATCTGAATGAGTATCAGAATGGCTTCCGTGTCTGGAGCGTATCTGAACTGTGTCAGGTAGTTGAATCTGAATGAGTATCAGAATGGCTTCCGTGTATGGAGTGTATCTGAACTATATCAGTAGGTTTTCCTATTGTCAAAGGTAACTATTAATCTTATCCTGAAAAGGATAAAACGTTAGCTAAAATACCAGGTCATATTGCATGAAATGTATGATGCAATGTATTGGCTTTATTAATGTTTATGATATATGGATGCAATGTATGGGCATGTGATCTGATTTGTTGTCGGATTGGGGAAAATAAATCCCTGACTGCTGTTGAGGATATGTAAGTCTTCATGTCTTGAAGTCGAAGTGTTGATGAATTTCTGCTGAGAGAAATAAACTCTTGTTGTAAGGGAAATGCCATGTATTTCTCGTAAGATCTGCTTGGGGAAACTTGAGAATCTTGACGACTTCTACTGGGGATTAATCATTGGGAGTTTTTTTTCGCTGGGGAGCATTGAAAACTTTGTGGGGAGAATGTTTATTCCTGTTTGGGAAAAAGAGTTCAGGAGTCTTGGCTGTCCGTTGCTTTACTGGGGAATTATCCTTGGCTGGAGAGAAACAGAATTTAGCCGTTATCCGGTCGGATTCAAGGCTTCATAACAACTTGCTGGGGAATTTGGAGAAATTGGGAGATTTCTACCAGAGATTGATAAACTAGAAACCTCGTTCTACTGGGTAGCTGGGAATTTTGTTCCGCTGGGGATTTATTGAAAACTCCGTGGGGAGAATGCTTATGGAATGGCCTTGAGATATTTTCCTATCCTTTCAACCTATCAGTAATTGTCTCTTTCTCGTTTTGTTTATTTGTAAACGGTAATCATGTTCAAATGCATATGGTTATCAATGAATCATTGGACATTTTTGCAAACAAAACACAAGAGTAAAGACAAATAGTTTTTGCACTTTCAAAGGGATATCTTTGTATTGACTTCGAGTAAGTATTTTGTACAAAGGAGACAAACATTCTAGTAGGAGAATACCGTTGTAAACAAGAAAGATAGCTATGTGTAATAATTCCACGGGGTTCCCATTCTGCTATAGCCTTCGTATCTCCAAGCATCTTGTCTATTGGCCTTGTCCGAAGATAATTGAATTGATCAGAAACTCCGAGTTTTTCAGTGGAAGTCAAAGGTTGTCTGTAAGTGATCCGACGGGTCATAGTCATACGCTTTTATTTCCTAACTTTTTCCTGGACCGCCCTTTTAGGTTTTCAGTCCCCTGGGAAACCCTTTTTTGCCCAAGTCGCCCTTTCGATTTTTCAACTTGTCGGGTGTACATATTTTTCATTTTATCACTAATTTTTTCCCGAACCTTTTTGGTTCACCGGGATGCCCTTGTGTGATGCGGTGGGAGAACTGACTTGAGGTTTTGCGTTTGTGTTCGCAAATGTTTCAGTTTAGCAAGAGTCGCCACCGACTTTTTATTTTATCCAATGGAAAGGTCAAAAAGCACAGGAAAGACCTTTGAGATGTTTTCTTGAGTTCGGGGGGTAGATTATGAAAAGGGAAGGTGCTAGCACCCTTTTCATCCATGGTTTTCCATGGGCTCTTAGTTACTTGTTTAGATCACTTGCTTTTGCTTTTCAAATTGTTTGAAATGGTGCTTTGTGTGTTTTTGAAAGTATTTTGAAAAGAGGCTATCGTTTAGGAAATCCTTGTAATGATTCTCGTTCGTAAGAATGTATACAATGATGTTTGTCTTTTGAAAAATGTTTCAATGTTTGAAAGTTTGTTTGGAAATTGTTTTGAAATTGTGTTGTGTTTGTTTGAAAATAGCAAGGATGGTTTGCAAATTGATCAAGTAACTAGGAGCATCTACCTAATCAAAAGTCTTTCTTGTACATTTTTAACCCTTTGACATTGTTGTTTTACCATTGCATTTGGTAAACAACCCTATCTTTGGATGTTAAACGGGACGGGCGTGGGTCATCGTATGACCATGATAACAATATTGCCAAGTATCTTTAGCAAGTTTTTGAGGGACTTAAGATCATTTTTGTTTAGGCAACCAAGATAGCGTCATCGAGGGACTATGATCTTTTGTTTTGATTGATTTTGTTTTGCCAAGATACCTAGCATGCATACCATGGCCATTTTAAGGCAACAAAGTGGATGAAACCCTAGGGGTGCTTGTGTGCAAGGTGTTTTTATTTTTTCATGCATTTTTGTCTTGTGTTAAGTCATGATATTTGTTTTGATTTTTGGTCTTTGCATACAAAACCCTAGTTTACTATCATGGTATATGAAAGCAATAAAATGCGTAAAGTAAATCTAGACTATTACAACAATATTATGGAAAGGGGGTACAAGTTTGAATAGGGGGTATTTGCACAAAATAAAACTCTAATTTACTATTACAACCCAATTGAATTTATACAACAATAAATAAATAAACAAGTATTTAAATATGGAATAAATTGTAAATATGCAATAATGTTTATGTATTTATTTTTATGTATGAAAAAATGAATTTATTTATTGTCTTAAAAAATAAGAAACATATAATGATTATTTTTTGAAAGGTGGAAACCCTAATTTTTTGTTTAATAGAAAATATTCTATATTATTCCTTTTTATTCAAGAAAAAATAATAATAATATGTACAAAATATTAAAAAATTCAAATATGTATGAAAATATTATTTAGTGTATAAATAATAAAAATAAAAATGTATGATGTTTTTATATTATTTACAAATTTTATTTAAGAAAATAAAGTATATTATTATTAATAAACTATTTTTATGCCAAAAAATAATAAAAATAATAAAATAAAAATGCAAAAATTAAGAAAATATTTTTTGGGATTTTTTAATGTTCATAAAAAATATAAAAATCAGAAATCACAAAAGAAATAAAGAAAATATGCAAAATATAACAAATGGGCCAAAGGGATGCAGAAAGTAAACAGGGGGTGGGAATAGAACCAAGCCCAAGGCGCCAGGCCCATACAAACTTCATCCCTGACCTTGAGACAACCACGCGCGCGCTTCTGCTATGCAAATCTTGTTCTCTCTATTGCTTGCATGAAATAAAAAACTTACAACATGAAACTTATAGCATTTTTAATCACGATTCCAACTATATCCATTTTGTGACCTAACTCTCAAAGGACAGAGAGAATTTTAGTGGCCCTAAATTTTGACCTAGTTTTTTCAGCAACTTCAACTATCAAATACTCCTAGCTCAGTCAATATAAATGGAAGTTATGCATATGTACAACTCAAGCACATTAAAGACTACATTTTTGCTTCACAAACCTAAGCCTAATGATACCTAAATAAGGAGATAGAACTTTGAAAATTACCTTGTTCAGTTGAGTTTGGATATGGCAATGTAGGAGTTTTGAGTGAGGCTTGAAGGTCGTGTGAGCTTGCTTGAAGTTCCCTCAAGCTATCCCAATGCTCAGCTTGCCTTGAAGTTGCCTGAATCTCCCTGTAGAGGTCAACCGGAAAAGCTTCAAAATGAAAATGGTGATCCTTGAAATAGAGGTTACAGTTGCAAAGCAAAGGCATGGACAACTTAGGTGTGATGTATGGAATGTGTTTTAAGTGGTTCCAAGCAAAACGCACGAGGCAATATGGGAATGGCTTGTGATTTACAGAGATTGCCTTGTTTTGAGCAGAAATGGTGATTTATGTGTTTAAGGGTGTTTGAGAGGTTGGGAAATCGTGTTTAGGCTTGCTACAATATGCTGAACTTGTCTAGAATAATGATAAGGCTTGGTTTTAACAGATACAAGAGTTGTGTGGACTTTTGCAAGCTTGCTTTTGAAGCAAAAGTTGAAGTGACAAAGGCAAAGGCTGTACTTGCTAGCTCGTGGGATGTAGAGGGTTGGTACACTTTTCCCGATGTTCATGGATCTTTTTTACAACCAAAGATCAGGTTCAATGCTCAAGATAAACAAAATTGCTAAAAGTATGCTTTATCAAAGTAGCATTGTAACCTTTATGCCATTTTTGGAATAAATCAATGTACAATGCTCCAAAGCTCAGAACAAAGCCATTGTCCAATGTATTTGCATTAAATTAAGGAGTGTGGAAAGGTTTAAGACCTGTAAAACAAGTACAAGCATGCTTAGGACAGATTTGCAAGTTGTAACCTTGTGAAAAATGCCATGGACAAAAGTGAGAAATGGCCATTTTCATTTCTTCGATCCTCCCTAACCATAAATGATTTTGGAGAGTTCTTGGACATTTTGGAAATCTTGTAACATTCTCTACAATCCATCTTTGAAATGAATTTTGAGATTCCACTTGGAACTAGGTGAAAAGTTGCCATGAAGTTAGGTCAAAAATCTGCCTAAACTAGGGCAAAATTTCACTAAGTTAAAAAGTTTATGGATCCTTATTCACAAAATCATAACTTGAGATACAAGCATCATTTAGGAAAACTTTGTGAGCAAAGTTGTATATTTTGTGGAGGAATACAACTTTCATGTTGGAAGTTTTCTTTGAATCAAAATGCATCATGGTGAAAAAGTTGGGAAAGGTTGGGAAAAAATAAGAAATTTTCACAACTTAGAAAATTTCTAAGTTATGAAAAATTTCAAACTTAAACCGTAATTTTCAAATTTAAGTTTCTTGGTGAACAAGTTTCATGTTTTGACACATCTTGATGAAAAATGACCCTTGGCACTTGATTTTGACCAAAAAGTCAAAGTTTGACTTTTCAGTGTACAGTTGATTTTTGATCAGTTGACTCGAAAATTCATCTGTCAATCCAATACATTTGAGATCTTTTGAACCTTGTGATTAGGTTAAGATGGTTCCATTGAGTCTTTGAAACCATGCTTGAACCCAATTTGCCATTGGCTAGGTGAAAAATCAGAAATTGCCCTTCTACAGTCAAAACCCTAATTTTGACCATTTTGCCCTTTTGATGATCTGATCAAATTTCTTGAGGAGTTGTGGTCCAAACTTGATAAAATGGTTCATATGAGTATATAATGTTGATGTGGATCAAAAATTATGAGGTTTGACTGTAAATTGGCCATGGTTGACTTTTTCCCCAATACAGCTGATTTTTAGGTCAACTGTCCAATTGACTGGGAAAAAATTTGATTCACGGCTTGAAACTTGGTATGAGCAATCTTATGAGTCCAACATGAAGTATGAAAGTCACATGAGGCATTTGAAGTCCAAAAATCCATGTGCAAACTCAAACCCTAATTTCAGGTCATCAGTGCAAGGAGATGTCTTGAGCTGAGCAAACCCTAATCTGGTCTTGAGTCCAAAGAGTCTTGTGAGGAGAATCTTGATGAAATGAGAGGGAAAATTTTGGGGTACAGCATCTGCCCCTGTTTAATCTTCTTGAACCTAAAGAGTTAGATTGGCGAGTTTTGCCGTTCGTGACTCAAAGGTAAAAGATGATTGGACACTAGAGTGCCCGTAAATTTGCACTCGTCAAATTATAGTTGAGGGAATGGGCTTAAAGATGCCATTTGGAAAGGTGACAAAATATTGTCGGATATGGGCTTGTAGATGCCATCAAGAATGTTTGTTAAACTGCATGTTGTAAATCAAAAGAATGAGTATCATAATGGTATCCGCGTTTGGAACGTATCTGAACTGTATCTGGAGACTGAATCTGTATGAGCAATGGAATGGCATCCATGTCTGGAGCGTATCCGAGCTGTAACTGAACTTGAATCTGAATGAATAACAGAATGACTTCCGTGTCTGGAGTGTATTTGTATTGTATCTGAATCTGAATTCTGAATAGGCGACAGAATAGCATCCGTGTCTGGAGCATCTCTGAGTTGGGGAAAAAGTCAGAATAAGTGACATAATGGCAACCGTGTATGGAGCGTATCTGGATTGTATCTGAAGTTTGAGATCTGTATGAGTAGCAGAATGACTTCCGTGTTTGGAGTGTATCTGAACTGTAACTGGGATCTGAATAAGTGACAGAATGACTTCCGTGTCTGGAGTGTATCTGAACTTGAAATTGATAGTTGAATCTGAATGAGAAATAGAATGGCTTCCGTATTTGGAGCGTATCTAATCTGTATCTGATTATTGAAGTCTGAATGAGTGATAGAATGGCATCTGTGGCTGGAGCGTATCCGTACTGTATCTTGACTTTCAATTCTGAATGAGTAATAGAATGACTTCCGTGTCTGGAGTGTATCTTTACTGTATCAGAAATCTTTGAATATTTGTTAAAGATAGCTGTTAATCTTATCCTAAAAAGGGTAAAATGTTAGCTGAAACACAGAGTTATGTTGTATGATGCAATAAAATGTGTTTTATCAATGTTTATGATATATGAGTGCAATGTATGCGCATGTAAGATGATTTGCTGTATTGCTGAGGAAAATAAATCCTTGATGGATGGGGATAATGAAATCCTTGACTGCTGCCAGAGAAAATAAATCCTTGACCGCTGTTGGAGATTCAAAATCTTTGATTGCTGAGGATGAGAAATCCTTGGTGACCGTTGAGGATGGAAAATCCTCGACAACTTCTGTGGAAAAGTGAGAATCCTTCATGTCTTGAAGTTGGAGTATTGACAAAATCTGTTGTGAGAGTAATGTCAAATTGCTTGAGAAATCTGCTTGGGAAATCCAGAGAACTTTGAATACTTCTACTGGGGGTTAAATAATGGTAATCCTTACTCGGCTAGGGAATAGGGAAAATTCTGATGATTTCTGCGGGGAACTAGGAATGAGAATCTTCATTCTGTTGAGGAGTAATGAAAACTTTGGTGACATCACTGGGGAAATGAGAATGAGGATCTTCAATCTGCTGAAGAGTGAAAACTCTGTGGGGAGTAGCTATACTGCTGGGGAGTAGCTATCCTACTGGGGAGATCAGGAGTTTGGGTTGTATGCCAATCTACTGGGGAAATTGGGGAAAACTGAATGGTTCCCGCTGTGAATTGATAGTTGGAAATTTGACTCTGTTGGGGAAGAAGGTTTCATATCCACTGGGGGTCTGTGGTTCAAAGTTTTTGCTCCGTTGGGGATTAGGAGTTTGAAGTTTTAACTCTGATGGGAATTAAGGATTTGAAATTATAACTCCGATAGGGAATATGTATTTCAAGGTTTTAGCTCCGCTGGGGATCTAGATGATGTACTGCAGGGGATTTCTCTTGGAATAGCCTAAAGACGTTTTCCTATACTTTCAACCTGTCAGTAATTATTCTTTCCCATTTCGTTTATTTGTAAACATGTGATTATATTCAAATGCATATGCTCATTAATAAATTATTGGACGTTTTCAAATAAAACACAAGTGTAAAAGAGAAGAAAAGGCAAATAGTTTTCTGCACTTTGAAGCATCTTTGTATTAACTTTTGTGTAAGTATTTTATACAAAGGAGACAGACATCCTAGTAAGAGAACTTTGTCATAAAAATGAGAAAAATTTATACAAAGAAAGATGGCTATGTGTAAAAAAAAATTCCATGGGGTTCCCATTCTGCTATAGCCTTCGTAACTCTGAATATCTCGTCCATTCGTTGCTTCGTCCGAAGATGATTGAGTTGATCAGAAGCCCGGAGCTTGCCTGTGAAGAGATTGTCCTTAAAGTGATCCGAAGAGACATAGTCATACGCTTTAATTCCCTAACTTTTGCCTGGACTGCCCTTTCGGGTTTTCAGTCCACTGGGAAACCCTTTTTTGCCCAAGTCGCCCTTTCGGGTTTTCAACTTGCCGGGTGTACAAATTTTTTTTGTTTATCCCTAACTTTTGCCTGAACCTCCCTTTCGGGTTTTCGATTCACCGGGATGCTCTTTTTTTGCCTAGGTGTGTCAACCTAGCGGGTCATTTATGCGTAGTATATTTTGACTATGTCTGCGTTCGCAGGGTGTGGCAGGTCGTCGCCGTCCATGGTGGTTAAAATCATTGCCCCACCAGAAAATATGTTTTTGATCACAAATGGTCCTTCGTAAGTAGGAGTCCATTTGCCCCTGGGATCACTTTGCGGCAAGATGATCCGCTTCATTACAAGATCCCCGACATGATATACCGGGCGCCTGACTTTCTTGTTGAATGCCTTGATCATCCGTTTTTGATACGTCTGACTGTGGCAAACAGCAGTAAGTCGCTTTTCGTCTTTCAAGTTAATTTGATCAAGTCGGGTCTGAATCCAGTCATCTTCACTCAAACCATCATCCTTCATGATTCTCAAGGAGGGAATCTGAACCTCGATAGGTAAAACAACTTCCATGCCATATACCAAATAATAGGTTGTTGCCCCAGTCAATGTACGCGCCGTGGTACGGTACACGTGAAGAGAAAACGGTAACATCTCATGCCAGTCCTTGTAGGTGACTGTCATCTTTTATATGATCTTCTTGATATTTTTGTTCGCAGCTTCGATAGCACCGTTCATCTTTGGCCGATAGGGAGATGAATTGTGATGTTAAATCTGGAACTGCACGCACAAGGCGGTGATTATAGTGTTATTAAGGTTTGTACCGTTGTCAGTAATGATCCTTTCGGGGATGCCGTACCGGCAAATGAGGTTCTGCTTGATGAAGCGGGCAACAACATTCTTTGTGACGGATGCGAAGGAAGCTGCTTCGACCCATTTGGTAAAGTAATCAATGGCCACCAGAATGAAGCGGTGTCCATTGGATGTTGTATGCTTGATCTCTCCAATCATATCGATTCCCCACATAGCGAATGGCCAAGGAGATGTTAAAACATTGAGAGGAACTGGAGATATATGTACCTTGTCCGCATAGATTTGATATTTGTGACAAGTACGGGAGTGTTGATAGCAGTCAGCTTCCATGGTAGACCAGTAATAGCCTACCCATAGAATCTTCTTAGCCATCATATGCCCGCTAGAGTGGGTGCCAAAGGTACCATTGTGTAGTTCAGCCATGATCTGCTCAGCTTCAATCTTGTCCACACAATGGAGCAGAATGCAATCATGATTGCGCTTGTACATGATACCATTGCTCATGAAGAACTTGGCAGAGAATCTCCTTAAGAACTTTTTGTCATTAACTGAAGCTCCTTCAGGGTATTCTTGAGCCTCGAGATACCTTTTGACTTCGTGAAACCAAGGTCGGTCCACTACTTCTTCGGTATTAATCTCGTGACAATTTGCAGGTTCGTCCATCCATTCAATGGTGATTTGGGGAGCCTCATTATCCCAGTTAAGTTTAAACATGGATGACATTGTAGCTAGAGCATCTGCTAGCTGATTTTCTTCTCGCGGGAAGTGCTCGAAGGTAATCTGCTCGAAATGTGGTACCAATGTCAAGGCATGTTCTTTGTAAGGGATGAGATTGGGATGCTTAGTGTCCCACTCTCCTTTGATCTGACTGATGACCAAAGCTGAGTCTCCAAACACAATCAAGGATTTGATTCCCAAGTCTAATGCAGCCTTGAGACCAAAGATACAAGCTTCATACTCGGCCATGTTGTTCGTGCAGTTAAAGCAAAGTCTGGCGGTGAAAGGAGTATGGCAACCTTTTGGGGAGATGAGTACCGCGCCGATACCGTTTCCAAGTGCATTGGAGGCACCATCAAAGTACAGGGTCCATCGGGATCCTTGTTCAAGTTCGTCATATGGTCTGAAACCTTCAGTGTTGTCCAATGTCATGATGTCCTCGTCAGGGAAATCAAACTTCATGGATTGGTAATCTTCGACAGCTTGATGAGTCAGATGGTCAACTAGCACACTTCCCTTTATAGCTTTTTGGGTCGTGTACTGTATGTCGTATTCCGTTAGGATCATCTTCCATCTAGCTATTCTTCTAGACAAAGCAGGCTTCTCAAAGATGTACTTGATCGGATCCATCTTAGATATCAGTAGAGTGGTATGAGTCAACATGTACTGCCTTAGCCGGCGAGCAGCCCATACCAAAGTGCAGCAAGTTTTCTCGAGCAGTGAGTATCGGGTCTCACAGTCGGTAAACTTTTTGCTAAGGTAATAAATGGCATGCTCTTTTCGGCCAGACTCGTCATGTTGGCCCAGTACACACCCTATTGAATTCTCCAAGACAGTCAGATACATGATTAGCGGTCTTCCTTCGACGGGTGGCATCAAGATAGGAGGTTCTAGCAAATACTCCTTGATTTTATCAAAAGCAATTTGACAGTCATCATTCCATTTAACTACCTGATCTTTCTTCAACAGCTTGAAGATTGGTTCACAGGTAGATGTTAGGTGAGAAATGAACCTTGCAATGTAGTTTAGGCGTCCCAAGAAACCTCTGACCTCCTTCTCAGTGCGAGGAGCAGGCATTTCTTGTATAGCTTTGACTTTGGCAGGATCAACCTCAATGCCCTTATTGCTGACAATGAAACCCAAGAGTTTACCAGACCGGACTCCGAAAGTGCACTTGTTAGGGTTCAGCCTGAGCTTGTACCCCTTCAACCTGACAAACAGCTTTTGCAGATGGTCGAGGTGTTCTTCTTCAGTTTGTGATCGGGCTATCATGTCATCTACGTAGACCTCTATCTCATGATGTATCATATCATGAAACAAAGCTACCATGGCGCGTTGATAGGTTTCCCCGACATTCTTCAGTCCGAATGGCATCACTTTGTAGCAGAACGTACCCCACTGTGTAACAAAAGTAGTTTTTTCCATGTCCTCAGGGGTCATTTTGATCTGGTTGTAACCTGAAAATCTGTCGATGAAAGAAAATACCTTGCGCTGAGTTGTATTGTCAACCAAGATGTCAATGTGTGGAAGTGGAAAGTCATCTTTAGGGATGGCCCTGTTTAAATCTCTGTAATCCACGCACATTCTCACTTTGCCGTCCTTCTTAGGCACGGGAACAATGTTAGCAACCCACTGTGGATAGGAAGTAACAGCAAGAAATCCAGCATTGAACTGCTTCATAACTTCTGCTTTGATCTTTTCTGACATGTCGGGCCTCATGCGGCAGACTTTTTGCTTAACTGGTGGACAGTCTTCTCTTGTGGGTAGACGATGTACCACAATATCTGTATCAAGTCCCGACATGTCCTCATATGACCAGGCGAAGATCTCAACATATTCATGTAACAGCTGAATTAGGCGCTCTTTGACACTTGGCTCTAGGTTGGCACCCACTCTAACTTCTTTTCTGTCTTCCTCAATACCCAAGTTGATTGTCTCTAACAGCTCCTCATGAGGTAGAATAGCCCTTTCTTCCTGTTGTAACAGTCTAGCCAATTCTCTCGGTACCTCACAATCTTCCTCACCTTCGTATTTGGCATGGTAGACCAGATCTTCAGAGTCACTGAAGGCCATAGCAGAATTGTTACCCATGGAATCCGGAATGGAAGGGTACCTGCATTTGTGAGTGTGGGTGTGTGTAAGGGATAGCCACCTTTAAACAAATAAAATGTAAAAGAAATACAATGAATACAAAAGTTTATATGTGAAAACATCCATGATTCATTAAAATGGCATATGAAGATGAAAAATCAAACCCTTACAAATTGACCTATGTGCCTCGGGTAAGGCACAAGGTTAAAAGTGTACGAATTGTTTTGAGAATTATTATAAACCAACATAAATGTTTGAAAGATAAATTACTGCAGTATGAAAGTAATCGGAACAAAGTCTTTTGCTTCCCAGTTGCACAGTCCTCCGTCAACAGTAGGGAAAATCCAGTCTTCCAAGTTGCTCTCCTCTTCACTATCCTCCAAAGCATTGACTCCATGATGGGTGATCTTCACTGGTGGCCCTCCAGCACGAGTGCGGCGTACATCCTTTTGAGCAGAAAAAGTGAACCCCAAGCCGAATTTATCTGATTTATAAGGAAATTCTGGAAGCTGCCCCCAGATTGTGCTTCCTCCTTCTTCAATCACAGCCTTTGCATCTTTGAGAGACGACATCCGAGGCGGAGGTCTGGTAATCATGGGTACAAAAGCCACTGTCTTGGTTGCCGCAATCTCCTCAAACTTCCTCGAAGTGTTGGAAAGGGGTCTCGATGAATTCACCATCCAATTCTACATAGCGTAAAGAATTTAGATGGCTTATCATGTATTCCTCTTCGCCGTGAACAGTTATGATTTTCCCCTAGACAGGGTACTTGAGCATTTTATGCAGAGTAGAAGTGACGGATCCAGCATTATGAATCCAGGGTCTTCCCAACAAGCAAGAATAGGAAGGACGGATGTCCATCACGTAGAATATGGAGTTGAAGGTTTCAGTTCCCACTTTAATCGGGATGTCCACCTCCTGTGGACCATCCTTTTAGAACCATCAAAGGCTCTGACAATTATATTGCTGGGTTTCAGGGTTAAGCCTTCACAATCCAGTCTATCCAAGGCTTTCATTGGCAAGACATTCAGCGATGAACCAGTGTCTACCAGTACCTGTGCTAGGGTAGTCCCTCTGTATTCCACCGAAACATGCAAAGCGTCATTATCTTTTCTCCCTTTAGATGTTAAATCAGCATCAGAGAATCCTAGACCATTGTCAGCTGTTAAGCTAGCTACACATTCCTGGAACTGATCCGCGGAGGTTTCCTGTGGTACGTGGGCCGTCTTCAAAAATCTGATCAGAGCTTTAGCATAAGCTTATGAACAAAGAAGCATGTCTAACATAAAGATCTTTGAGGGGGTTTACCTTAGTTGTCTCACAACATCATAATCGCTTTTCTTGATTATTTTCAAAATCTCTTCCATTTCTTTTTGAGAGGTCTCAGGGATGACCAATGGTTGAGCCCTCGTCTCGACGGGCTCTTCTTGGATCCCTTTCCCTCTATCATTAGCAGCAGCAGAGGGGACAACCACAGGAGTCACAACTTCTTCAATAATTGGAGTTCTCGCAGATATATTTACCGGTGCATGGGTAACCTTAGGAGTAGTTGAGGGTCCAAAGATTGCCTTTGGAGGGGCAATCTCTGGAGAGAAAATTCTTCCACTGCGGGTGATTTTGCTTGTTCCAGCAATGTTTCCAATGTCGGAAGTCTCTTCATCAGAACTTTCTTCAGTTGATTCAATTTGTTTAATACCGCGGTAGTAGATTTCTCCACCATAGTTCCACGGTACTGATTTGTCGGACTTGTACAGGACGGGCCTGGGCATGGTTATCTTCACAGGTACAGTCTTCGGAGCGGATGTAATCTTAACAGATATTTTGGAGACCTTGGAAAGATTGGCGGATATGGTTATTGTTGAAACATCGTTGACAGGAGTCTTCTCAAAAAGGATTTCTTGGTTATCCATTAGGCGTTGGATGCCTAACTTCAACAATGGACAGTCGGTTGGTAAGGATGAAAAAGGCAGCAATCTTCTTCACAACCTGGGAAAATCCCAGCCTTCAGCAAATTCAACTTGATTATCGGTAGCGGTGTTATCAAATCATCAACAGTAGCAACAAACAAATCCTCTTCAACAGCATGGGCATTGTGGCCATGCTTTGGCATTGGAGCAGAGATTACATTCAGCTTTTCAGGGGCGTCGAATTCAACTTCTTTAGCGTCTATCAAATCCTGAATCTTATTCTTAAGGGCCCAACAATTGTTGGTGTCGTGCCCCAGGCTGTCTGAATGATAAGCACACTTGGCGTTCGAATGGTAGTACGGAGAAGCTGTATTCGGATTCTTCGGGGCCTCTTTCAGACTGGCAAGGTTTAACTTCAAGAGATGGGGTAGAACCCGAGCAGGAGTTATATTTATCCGGGTGAATTGCCGTACAGGCCTTTCCACCCTTGTTTGGTTGGTTTTGGGTTGATTGTTTCTGGGCTATTCAGCTGCAGACTTCTGAATCATTACGGCCCCCACCACTGGCCGGCGCTCAACTCTTCCTTGACCTCTTTGGGAGTAGACAGCTGATACTTCCTTCTTTGCTGGAAAAGTCTTTTTGATGGCAGCGGAAGCAGATGCATCTTTTTGAATTTTCCCGCTCTTGATTTCGACTTCAACTCTCTCACTAGTTAGAATTAACTCGGTGAACCCCGCAGAAGAGCTTCCTATCAGGTCATTGAAGAAAGGTCCTGACAGAGTCCCCAAGAACATGTCTACTAACTCCCTCTCAGATAGAGGTGGTTGTACTCGTCCCGCCAAGTCTCTCCATTTCTGGGCATACTCCTTGAAGCCTTCATTTGAGACCATGACCATACTCTGTAATTGAGTACGGGTTGGTGCTAAGTCCGCATTGTATTGATAATGCTTGTAGAAGGCAGCTGCCAAATCCTCCCAATTATTCACATCAAACCTCTCTAGCTGGTAGAACCAATCTAACTGCGTCCCCGATAAACTGTCCTGGAAGAAGTGGAACCACAAGTCTTTGTTAGAAGAATGTGGTTGAATTTTCCTGACATAAGATCGTAGGTGCATCTTTGGGCAAGACACCCCATCTTATTGGGCAAATAGAGGTACTTTAAACTTGGGAGGAATTACAATTCCATATACCAACCCTAACTCTTCAAAGTCCAGCCCAGGCACTCTCTGAATCTCCATAGCTGCTAGGCGCTCTTCCAAATTCTTGTATTTGTCATCTGCAGGAGGGTACTACTGTTTAGAATAGTCCTCATCCTCCTCCTCTTCAGCTTCAGAATCAGATGGCACCGCAGTTCCTTTACCCTTACCTCCCCCCTCTTCAGATGTTGATGGAAAATCTAGGACCCTTCTGGCTTGACCTTCAAATCTTTTGCCCAAGGTAGCCACACCAGCTCTCTTCTTCTTCTTTTTCTCTTTTTCCTTCTCTAACAGTGTTTTGAGCTCCTCCTGACCCTTAGCCAAGGTCATGAGTAGCTGTTGGAATTGTGAATTCTGAGCTTGTAAGTCTTTGACCGTTTGTTCAATATCCATCTTGCTGAAATAAACAGCAGAGAGATGAGGAAACTTGGTGTGAAGACCTGTTTATGCATATGATGAATGATATGTATTCATGTAATGCATTCATGGATTCAGAAATTCAAATTTGTTTTAAATAAAAAGGAACACACGTCATATTAATAAGATAGAATTTGTTAGTACATCAATGCCCCATGGGAAAAATAATACAAAATTCTAAGGTAAAAAGACGTTGCGCATCCTCTTTGGTGCAATGTAGGTGTTGAGAGTCTGCTCTTCATGAAGTTGACGAGTGAGTTCTAAAACCTTTTTCTCGCTGGCATAGAATTGGGCTTCAAAAGTATCGTGTTCTCCCTTGAGTTGTATCCAACTCCTTTGTAAGTATTCGAGTGATGTTGGCATGTCAGGATGTAGGAGGGTGTATGGAACCTCTCCTTCCATAACAGGCTCTATAATCACAGGGAGAATGTAGGGGTAAGTCATCATAAGACTTTGGGCACGAGTTTGTACCCACTTGAGGTAAGGCTCAAGGGGGATCGAATTCTTGTGTCCCAAGGTCTTACTGTCCACCTTGTTGGGCATCCTCCAAGCTCAGATAAACCTTTGTCGAAGTCCTTGATCGTCGTTGTCGAAGTCAAAAACCAAGTCTAGAATCAGCATGTCATGTGGGCCATCCCTTCGGGCATACCCAAACTGTCTCAGAGCCAAGCAAGGGTTGTAGGTAATGCCTCCCCTAATGCCAAGTAGAGGGACATTAGGAAATTATCCACAACGGTCAATGATGATGACATTCTCTTTTGATCGAGAACACCAATGAATGTCTGAATGTATAAGAGTCATTAATCGTTGTGACCACCTCAAACCTTGCTCATTCTTCAAAACTGATTGGGGAAGATGAGAAATAAACCATCTTGCCAGTAGAGGAGTGCAACACATGAGAACACCTCTTTTCCTCATTGTTCGAGTGTGAAAAGAGTGGAGGATATCCCCAAGCAAAGTAGGCACAAGATTCCGAGATATGAAGATCTTGACAGCATTCACATCTATAAGCTGATCAGGGTTTGGGAACAAGACCAACCCATAGATGAGAAGTACTACAATCTCCTCAAAAGCTTGTAAGTCTAGAGAATTCCAACAGTCTTGGGCCTTCTCAAACAGGAACTTTGCCAAGAAACCCTTGACACCACTTCTGGTTTCCCAATGACCTATGAAATCAGATGGTTGCAAGTGTAGGGCTTGAGCAACATCTTCAGGCTTTGGATCTCTTTCTGTACCGTTGAAAGGTAGTTGATGGAGAATAGGAATCCTAAAGAGTTGAGAAAATTCCTCCAAAGTAGGCACTAGCTGGTAGTCAGGAAATGTGAAGCAGTGGTGTAGGGGGTCAAAGAACTGGAAGAGAACCTTCACCATGTCTTCCTTAGAGTTGGTGTTGACTAAGTTGAGAAGACGACCATGCCTCTCGGTGAATGGAGAATTCTCATGAATCCTTGAGGCTAGCTCCTTGAGTTGAGGAGGAATTCTCACAAGGTTGACTTGGATAGTTTTCCTGCGAAATGAACCCATTACCTACAAAACAGGAACAAAGATGAAAATCCAAATCCTTGAAATGGTTAGTGGATGTATATGATGCTTCATGATGTCCATGATGTTATGCACAAGTATATATGTACAAGCAAATCACACAAGTTCCTAGTTCAGGCTTGCATGGGGTTTCATAGGTAAGTACCCTCTTGAAGTTTAGTTGGATCAACCTGTCCTAGAAATAGTAATCGGGTTCTAAGGAGCTCAATATCACTGAATTGTTTTCTGTGTTCATTGTTTCAGTTTATCCACTATACTGGCGACCAAAATATTCCAAGAAAACAACCCTCAATGAGTGTAGTATCGAGTATCTACCAACTTCGGACTGCACCAAATCCGGTCATCTCACTACATCCTAAAAGGCCAAGTTGGTCAAGTAAAGGTTCTAAAAGTCCATTAGTGCTTCATGACATCACTCAGAGGCCCCGTATTCTCTTTGATTGACTCAAAGGCTACCGGTACCCACAAATATGTCACACTAACATAGCTATTGCTTAGACCGTGTGGGTATACCCCACATAGTTTCCACAATATATTGCTATTTACCTATGAATGTTTTCCCCAAATCCGGGTAGAGGATTCAAACCCAAACAATAGAACCAAAGTGTAAAGCAATCAAGTCAAGCAAGATAAGCATGTAAAGGGGATCTAAAACCCTAAGGTAACCCCACTTTTATAAATTTCCCCAGCAGAGTCGCCAGTTCTGTGATGCGGTGGGAGAACTGACTTGAGGTTTTGCGTTTGTGTTCGCAAATGTTTCGGTTTAGCAAGAGTCGCCACCGACTTTTTATTTTATCCAATGGAAAGGTCAAAAAGCACAGGAAATACCTTTGAGGTGTTTTATTGAGTTCGGGGGGTAGATTATGAAAAGGGAAGATGCTAGCACCCTTTTCATCCATGGTTTTCCATGGGCTCTTAGTTACTTGTTTAGGTCACTTGCTTTTGCTTTTCAAATTGTTTGAAATGGTGCTTTGTGTGTTTTTGAAAGTCTTTTGAAAAGAGGACATCGTTTTGGCAATCTTTGTAATGATTCTCGTTCGTAAGAATGTATACAAAGATGTTTGTCTTTTGAAAAATGTTTCAATGTTTTAAAGTTTGTTTGGAAATTGTTTTGAAATTGTGTTGTGTTTGTTTGAAAATAGCAAGGATGGTTTGCAAATTGATCAAGTAACTAGGAGCATCTACCTAATCAAAAGTCTTTCTTGTACATTTTTAACTCTTTGACATTGTTGTTTTACCATTGCATTTGGTAAACAACCCTATCTTTGGATGTTAAACGGGACAGGCGTGGGTCATCGTATGACCATGATAACAATATTGCCAAGTATCTTTAGCAAGTTTTTTAGGGACTTAAGATCATTTTTGTTTAGGCAACCAAGATAGCGTCATCGAGGGACTATGATCTTTTGTTTTGATTGATTTTGTTTTGCCAAGATACCTAGCACGCATACCATGGCCATTTTAAGGCAACAAAATGGATGAAACCCTAGGGGTGCTTGTGTGCAAGGTGTTGTCATTTTTTCATGCATTTTTGTCTTGTGTTAAGTCATGATATTTGTTTTGATTTTTGGTCTTTGCATACAAAACCGTAGTTTACTATCATGGTATATGAAAGCAATAAAATGCGTAAACTAAATCTAGACTATTACAACAATATTATGGGAAGGGGGGTACAAGTTCGAATAGGGGGTATTTGCACAAAATAAAACCCTAATTTACTATTACAACCCAATTGAATTTATACAACAATAAATAAATAAACAAGTATTTAAATATGGACTAAATTGTAAATATGCAATAATGTTTTTGTATTTATTTTTATGTATGAAAAAATGAATTTATTTAATGTCTTAAAAAATAAGAAATATATAATGATAATTTTTTGAAAGGGTGGAAACCCTAATTTTTTGTTTAATAGAAAATATTCTAAATTATTCCTTTTTATTCAAGAAAAAAAAATAATAATATGTACAAAATATTAAAAAATTGAAATATGTATGAAAATATTATTTTTAGTGTATAAATAATAAAAATCAAAATGTATGATGTTTTTATATTATTTACAAATTTTATTTAAGAAAATAAAGTATATTATTATTAATAAACTATTTTTATGCCAAAAAAATAATAAAATAAAAATGCAAAAATTAAGAAAATATTTTTTGGGATTTTTTAATGTTCATAAAAAATATAAAAATCAGAAATCACAAAAGAAATAAAGAAAATATACAAAATATAACAAATGGGCCAAGGGGGTGCAGAAAGTAAACAGGGGGTGTGAATAGAACCAAGCCCAAGGCGCCAGGCCCATACAAACTTCATCCCTGACCTTGAGACAACCACGTGCGCGCTTCTGCTATGCAAATCATGTTCTCTCTATTGCTTGCATGAAATCAAAAGCTTACAACATGAAACTTATAACATTTTTAATCACGATTCCAACCATATCCATTTTGTGACCTAACTCTCAAAGGACAGAGAGAATTTTAATGGCCCTAAATTTTGACCTAGTTTTTTCAGCAACTTCAACTATCAAATACTCCTAGCTCAGTCAATATAAATGGAAGCTATGCATATGTACAACTCAAGCACATTAAAGACTAAATTTTTGCTTTACAAACCTAAGTCTAATGATACCTAAATAAGGAGATAGAACTTTGAAAATTACCTTGTTCAGTTGAGTTTGGATATGGCAATGTAGGAGTTTTGAGTGAGGCCTGAAGGTCGTGTGAGCTTGCTTGAAGTTCCCTCAAGCTATCCCAATGCTCAGCTTGCCTTGAAGTTGCCTGAATCTCCCTGTAGAGGTCAACTGGAAAAGCTTCAAAATGAAAATGGTGATCCTTGAAACAGAGGTTACAGTTGCAAAGCAAAGGCCTGTACAGCTTAGGTGTGATGTATGGAATGTGTTTGAAGTGGTTCCAAGCAAAACGCACGAGGCAATATGGGAATGGCTTATGATTTGCAGAGATTGCCCTGTTTTGGGAAGAAATGGTGATTTTTGTGTTTAAGGGTGTTTGAGAGGTTGGGCAATCGTGTTTAGGCTTGCTACAATATGCTGAACTTGTCTAGAATAATGCCAGGGCTTGGTTTTAACAGATACAAGAGTTGTGTGGACTTTTGCAAGCTTACTTGCTTTTGAAGCAAAAGTTGAAGTGACAAAGGCAAAGGCTGTACTTGCTAGCTCGTGGGATGTAGAGGGTTGGTACACTTTTCCTGATGTTCATGGATCTTGTTTACAACCAAAAATCAGGTTCAATTCTCAAGATAAACAAAATTGCTAAAAGTATGCTTTATCAAAGTAGCATTGTAACCTTTATGCCATTTTTGGAATAAATCAATGTACAATGCTCCAAAGCCCAGAACAAAGCCATTGTCCAATGTATTTGCATTAAATTAAGGAGTGTGGAAAGTTTTAAGACCTGTAAAACAAGTACAAGCATGCTTAGGAAATATTTGTAAGTTGTAACCTTGTGAAAAATGCCATGGACAAAAGTGAGAAATGGCCATTTTCATTTATTCGATTCTCCCTAACCATAAATGATTTTGGAGAGTTCTTGGACATTTTGGAAATCTTGTAACATGCTCTACAATACATATTTGAAATGAATTTTGAGATTCCACATGGAACTAGGTAAAAGGTTGCCATGAAGTTAGGTAAAAAATCTGCCTAAACTAGGGCAAAATTTCACTAAGTTAAAAAGTTTATGGATCCTTATTCACAAAATCATAACTTGAGATCCAAGCATCATTTGTGAAAACTTTGTGAATCATAGTTGTAGATTTTGTGGAGGACTACAACTTTCATGTTTGAAGTTTTCTTTGAATCCAAATGCATCATGGTGAAAAAGTTGGGAAAAGTTGGCAAAAAATAAGACATTTTCATAACTTAGAAAATTTCTAAGTTATGAAAAATTTCAAACTTAAGCCCTAATTTTAAAATTTAAGTTTCTTGGTGAACAAGTTTCATGTTTTGACACATCTTGATGAAAAATGACCCTTGGCACTTGATTTTGACCAAAAAGTCAAACTTTGACTTTTTAGTGTACAGTTGATTTTTGATCAGTTGACTGAAAAATTCATCTGTCAATCCAATGCATTTGAGATCTTTTAAACCTTTTGATTAGGTAAATATGGTGCCATTGAGTCTTTGAAACCATGATTGAACCCAATTTGCCATTGGCTAGGTGAAAAATCAGAAATTGCCCTTCTACAGTCAAAACCCTAATTTTGACCATTTTGCCCTTTTGATGATCTGATCAAATTTCTTGAGGAGTTGTGGTCCAAACTTGATCAAATGGTTCATATGAGTCTATAATGTTGATTTGGATAAAAAAATTATGAGGTTTGACTGTAAATTGGCCATGGTTGACTTTTCCCCCAATACAGCTGATTTTTAGGTCAACTGTCCAATTGACTGGGTAAAAATTTGATTCAAGGCTTGAAACTTGGTATGAGCAATCTTAGGAGTCCAACATGAAGTAAGAAAGTCACATGAGGCATTGGAAGTCCAAAAATCCCTGTGCAAACTCAAACCCTAATTTCAGGTCATCAGTGCAAGGAGATGTCTTGAGCTGAGCAAACCCTAATCTTGTCTTGAGTCCAAAGAGTCTTGTGAGGAGAATCTTGATAAAATGAGAGGGAAAATTTTGGGGTACAACACCTTGTTTTGCCTAGGTATGTCAACCTATCGGGTCTCTTATGCGTAGTATCTTTTGACTATATCCGCGTTCGCATGGTGTGACAGGTCGTTGCCATCCATGGTGGTCAAGATCATTGCCCCACCGGAGAATATGCTTTTGATTGAAAATGGTCCTTCATAGGTAGGAGTCCATTTTCCCCTGGGATCACTTTGTGGTAAGGTGATACATTTGAACACTAGATCCCCAACTTGATATACTTGGCTTCTGACTTTCTTGTTGAAAGCCTTGATCATCCGCTTTTGATACATCTGACCATGGCAAATAGCGATAAGTCTCTTTTCATAAATTAAGTTCAGTTGATCAAGTCGAGTTTGGATCCAACCGTCTTCATTGAACCCTGCATCTTTCATAATTCTCAGAGAGGGGATCTGAACCTCAATAGGTAAAATAGCTTCCATGCCATATACCAAAGAATAGGGTGTTGACCCGGTTGATGTGCGAGCCATGGTACAGTACCCATGGAGAGAGAATGGTAACATCTCATGCCAGTATTTGTATGTGACTGTCATTTTCTGTATGATCCTCTTAATGTTCTTATTTGCAGCTTCAACAACACCATTCATCTTTGGCCGGTAGGGAGAAGAATTGTGATGCTGAATTTTGAATTGCTTGCACAAGGCGGTGATCATAGTATTGTTAAGATTTGTACCATTATCAATTATGATCCTTTCCGGAATACCGTACTGACAAATGAGATTTTGCTTGATGAAGCGGGAAACAACATTCTTAGTAACGGATGCGAAGGAAGCTGCTTCAACCCACTTTGTAAAATAGTCAATGGCCACTAGGATGAAGCGGTGTCCATTGGAGGTTGTCGGCTTGATCTCTCTAATCATATCAATTCCCCACATAGAAAAGGGACAAGGAGCCGTCAAGACATTCAGAGGAACCGGAGGTACGTGTACCTTGTCAGCATAAATTTGACACTTATGGAAGATTTGAGAGTGTTGATAGCAATCTGCTTCCATGGTAGACCAATAATAGCCTGCCCGCAGGATTTTCTTTGCCATCGTATGTCCACTGGAGTGGGTGCCAAAAGTACCTTTGTGTAATTCAGCCATGATCTTTTCCACCTCAATCTTATCCACACACCGAAGTAGAATAGAGTCATGATTGCGTTTGTACAGGATGCCATTACTCAGGAAGAACTTAGCAGAGAATCTCCTTAAGAACTTTTTATCATTGATTGAAGCTCCTTCTAGGTATTCTTGATCCTCGAGATACCTCTTGACTTCGTGAAACCAAGGCTGATCCACTACTTCTTCAGTATTAATCTCGTGACAGTGTGCCGGTTCATCCATTCATTCGATGGTGATCCGAGGAGCCTCGTTATCCCAATTAAGTTTAAACATAGATGACGTTGTAGCTAGAGCGTCTGCCAACTGATTTTCTTCTCGCGGGAAATGCTCGAAGGTAATCTTCTCAAAATGTGGTAACAATGTCAAAATATGTTCTTTGTAAGGGATAAGATTTGGGTGCTTAGTGTCCCACTCTCCTTTGATCTGACTGATGACCAAATCTGAATCTCCGAACACATCTAAGGATTTGATTCCCAAGTCTATGGCAGCTCTGAGACCGAAGATGCATGCTTTGTACTCCGCCATGTTGTTCGTACAGTTGAAGCAAAGTATGGCCATAAAGGGAGTATGACACCCTTCTAGAGATATGCGTACGACTTCGATACCATTACCAAGTGCATTGGATGCCCCATCAAAGAACAGAGTCCATCGGGATCCTTGTTCAGGTCCGTCATATGGCCTGATTTCTTCACAGTTGTCTAATGTCATGATGTCTTCATCCGGGAATTCAAATTTCATGGACTGATAATCCTCTACGGCTTGATGAGCAAGATGATCAACTAGAACACTGCCCTTTATAGCCTTTTGGGTAGTATACTGTATGTCGTATTCCGTTAGGATCATTTGCCATCTAGCTATCCTCCCAGAAAGAGCAGGCTTGTCGAAGATATATTTTATCGGATCCATCTTAGATATCAATAAAGTAGTATGAGTCAGCATATACTGTCTTAGCTGGTGAGCAGCCCATACCAGAGTGCAGCAAGTTTTCTCGAGCAGTGAATATCTCATTTCACAGTCGGTAAACTTTTTGCTCAGGTAATAAATAGCGTGCTCTTTTCGGCCAGACTCGCCATGCTTCCCCAATACAAAACCCATTGAGTTCTCTAAAATAGTCAGATACATGATCAACAGTCTTCCCTCAACTGGTGGTATCAACACAGGAGGCTCTTGTAAGTATTCTTTGATTTTGTCAAAAGCAGCTTGGCACTCATCATTCCATCTGACTAGTTGATCTTTTTTCAATAGTTTGAAGATTGGCTCACAAGTAGCTGTTAGGTGAGAAATGAATCTGGCAATATAGTTCAGGCGCCCTAAGAATCCTCTGACTTCCTTCTCAGTACGAGGAGCTGGCATTTCTTGTATTGCTTTAACTTTGACAGGATCAACCTCGATGCCTTTGTTACTGACGACAAAACCTAGGAGTTTACCGGACCATACTCCAAATGTGCATTTGTTCGGATTCAACCTCAGCTTATACTTCTTCAGTCTCTCAAACAACTTTCGCAAGTGATCAAGGTGTTCTTCCTCAGTTTGTGATCGGGCTATCATGTCATCTACGTAGACCTCTATTTCATGGTATATCATATCATGAAACAAAGCTACCATGGCGTGCTAATAGGTGGTCCCATCATTCTTCAGTCCGAACGACATCACTTTGTAGCAGAATGTGCCCCACTGTGTGACAATTGTAGTTTTCTACATATCCTCAGGTTCCATCTTGATTTGGTTATAACCTGAGAATCCGTCCATGAAGGAGAACACTTTGTGTTGTGCGGTGTTGTCAACCAGGATATCTATGTGGGGGAGTGGAAAATCGTCTTTAGGGCTGGCCCTATTCAAATCTCTATAGTCCACGCACATGCGTACTTTTCCATCCTTTTTAGGCACGGGAACAATGTTGGCAATCCATTGGGGGTAGGAAGTGACAACCAAGAATCCAACATTGAATTGCTTCATGGCTTCCGCTTTGATCTTCTCTGACATATCAGGTTCATGCGGCGGACTTTTTGTTTTACTGGTGGACAGTCTTCTCTTGTTGGCAGACGATGTACCACGATGTCTGTATCAAGTCCCGACATGTCTTCATATGACCAGGCAAAGATCTCAACATAATCACGCAATAGTTGAACCAGACGTTCCTTAACTTTGGTATTTAGATTGGCACCCACCTTGACCTCTTTTCTATCCTCCTTGGTACCCAGATTGATTATATCCAACGGTTCCTCATGAGGCTTAATAGCTTTTTCCTCTTGCTGTAGTAGTCTGGCCAGTTCCCCTGGTACTTCACAATATTCCTCATCTTCGTCTCTAGCTTGGTATATTAGATCCTCAGAGTCACTAAAGGCCATAGCAGTATCGTTACCCATGGGACCCGGAATGGAGGGGTACCTGCATTTGTGAGTGTGGGTGTGTGTAAGGGTACAACCATCCTTAAAAATAAAATGTAAAAGAAAAACAATGAGCACAAAAGGTTTGTATGCGAAAAACGTCCATGATTCATTGAATGCCATATGAAGATGAAATAAAAAACCCTTACAAATGGACCATTATGCCTCAGGCAAGACACAAGGTTCAAAAATGTGCGAATTGTTTATGAATATTACAAATCCAACAGAAATGTAAAAGATAAATTACTGAGGGATGAAAGTTATCGGAACAAAGTCTCTGGCTTCCCAATTGCAAAGTCCTCCGTTGACAGTAGGAAAGATCCAATCCTCCAAGCTGCAATCCTCTTCACCGTCTTCTACCGCATTGACCTCTCGGTTGCTAATCTTCAAGGGTGGCCCTCCAGCATGGGCGCGGCGCACAGCCTTCTGAGCATTTGAAGTGAACCCTAAACTTGTCAGATTTATACAGAATGTCTGGAAGTTGCCCCCAGATGGTGCATCTTCCTTCCTCAACTATAGCTTTGGCTTCCTTTAGAGATGACATCCAGAGCGGAGGCCTTGTGATCTTGGGTATCTGGGACACAATCTTGGTTACTGCTACCTCTTGGGGGACCTCTTCGAAGTGTTGAAAAGGAGTTTCAATGAACTCGCCATCCAACTCCACATACCTGAAGGAATTAAGGTGGCTAATCATATATTCTTCCTCTCTGTGGATAGTGATAATCTTCCCATGGACCGGATATTTCAATATCTGATGTAGTGTAGAGGTGACAACACCGGCATTATGGATCCACGGCCGTCCTAGCAGACAGGAATAAGAGGGGAGGATGTCCATTACATAGAAAGTTGAGTTTAAAGTTTGAGTCCCAACCTTTATGGGGATGTCCACCTCCCCGTTAACCATCCTCTTTGATCCATCAAATGCTCTTACGACTATGTTACTAGGTTTCAACGTCAGTCCTTCGCAGTCTAGTCTGTTGAGAGCTTTGTTCGGTAAAACATTCAAAGATGAGTCAGTGTCTACCAAGACATGGGCCAGAGTTGTTCCTCTATATTCCACAGAGACATGTAATACCTCGTTGTGCTTTCTTCCCTTTGGTGTTAGATCAGCATTTGTGATACGGTGGGAGAACTGACTTGATGTTTTGCATTTCGTTCGCACTTGTGCGGTTAGCAAGAGTCGCCACCGACTTTTCTTTTATCCAAAAGGAAAGGTAAAAAAGCACAGGAAATACCTTTCGAGAATTTTCTCGGGTTCTGGGGGTAGATTATGAAAAGAGAAGGTATTAGCACCCTTTTCATCCATGGTTTTCCATGGGCTCTTAGTTACTCGTTTAGATCACTTGCTTTTGTTTGATTGTGTGCTTGTGGTGTGGGCTTTGAAAGTATTTTGAAAAATCTCTTTGTAATGGTTCTCGTCTCTATAAGAACGTATACAAAGTTTTGTTTCGAAAAGTGGTTCAAAGATGTGTTTGTGAATCGTGTTTGTGAATCGTGTTTCGAAAAGTGTTTTGAAAAGAGGTTTTGCAATGGTTCTCGTCTCTATAAGAACGTATACAAAACGTTTTGTCTTTTGAAAATGTTTTGAAATGGAGGTGTAGGTGTAAAAGTTTTATCGTGAGCAAGCGAGTAACTAAGAGCGAATCTATCTACTCGAAAGGTCTTAAGTTGTTATTTTCTTATTCCTTTTAATGGTGCTATCTTACCATTGATTTGGTAAGAAGCCCCACCATTGGATGTGACGGGACAGGCGCGGGTCAATTTTACAATCATTGAAGGCAACTTGTCAGACGCTTTAGCAATTTTGTAAGGGACAATATCGTTTTAATCGAAGGCAACATCGAGGGTCATCGAGGGACTACGATCTTTGTTTATCAAAGGGTCATTTTCTAGAGTGTCTCATATTCGAGGGACATGATTGTATTTTCGAGTCAACGAGCGAGGTTACCCTAGAGGTACGCGTGTGAGAAAGTGTGTTGGTTTCAAGTGATTTTATTCTTTGATTAGGTCATCTAGCGATTGATTTTTGAATTTTGCCATACATGCCTAATTACTATACAGTATATGGAAAACAGTAAATTGCGGGAATTGAAATTCTACGCTATTACAAAAGTATTCGGGAATGGGGGTACAATTATTACAAATGGGGATGAATCAAATGAAAATAACAATGTCTAAATATCAAACAATACAACCAAATCGAATTGTTGTGCGATTTAATATAAAGCCATGACAATTTATGAAATAAAGTCAATAAAATATGAAATGAAATGTATTTACATGAAAAGAAAAAGATAAAACCTATTCTAAAAAAAATGATTAAAATCTTTATTATTATCGTTTTATTAATTATGTAAATAAGTTTAAAGAAAGGAAACAAATTAGATTAAATTTTTTGATGTTTTTATTAAATGTAAAAAAAATAATTAAAAAAAGTTTATATAAAAAGAGAAAATGATAAAAATTAATCACTAAAACCTAAATTAAATTAATAAAAAAGTATTTTATGTTTTAACTAGTAATTTTATTATCAAAAAGAAACAAATTAAAAAAAACAAGTACAAATGGGCTTAGGGAAGTTCTAGGTTGTTAGGCCCAAAGAAAAAGGGTTTTCTACTGTTAGCAAAACGAGCCAGGGGGTGTAAAACGCGTGGCAGATGGGTTTAAGGAATTTGTGACAAAACAAACCCAATGCTCTTAAACTGTTTAAGATTTTGATTAGGGATGGAAAACGAATTAGGGTTCGTGGTTCACTCGCTCACAGCGGCGCCGCTCTGTCTCTTTCGTTCTCCTTTCCAAATTGTTCATCTTTTGTTCATCCTAACTCATCCCTAAACTTCTCATTAAACGTCCATATCCCTCTTTGTGAATGAAATCACTCTTGGCCTCTCTAACTCATTCTAATTTGCGTTCTTCTGGAAACCCTAGGTTCTGATTTATACCTAAGATACTCGATCATAGCTTATCTGATCTCTCCCCTAACTTTCCGTTGCTGGAGAGCCACTCAATCTCATCTCCTAACCAAGCTCTAATGGTTTCTTTCGTGAAAAGGTGATGTTCTGTAAATTTGAAGCTTGAACGATTTTTGTTGTTGTTTTGTCTTGTTACATTTTTTCTGTTAACCTACTGTATTATCCGTTGAGATGCAGGAAATGTTATGAGGAAGGTAAAGAGACCATACATGTTTGGAATTTTTTCTGTGAAATAGAAAGGAATGGTGGGACTGAGAGTAGTGCTCCTTGGTGGCCGGAAACCGGGGGGGGGGGGGGGGAGAAATGAAGATGATTGAAGGCGTGCTTCTGGTAACCTTCTTCAGTTTTTTATGCTTTGAATGATGATGATGCAGTGCTCCTGGATTTTGTGATTTTTGATTTTTTACTGTGTTTTCTTTTGTTGTGATGAGGATTGTTGGTTGTCTTCTGGGTTGTTTGAGGCTTTGTGATTTGCCACTGTTTTGGTTGAGTATGTTTTTCTGGTTTTGGACTTGTTGGTGTTTCAACAGGTTTTTGTTATTGAAAGTTTGACAGGTCTGGGCATTTTTGGCTTATGTTTTTGATGTTGGTGTTTCAACAGGTTTGATGAGTTTGGCCCTTTTGAGAGTTTTTTTTGAGTTTTGTGATGAATTGATAATTGGCTTTGTTACAGCTTTGAGATGGTTGTTTAATGATGGTTTGAAGGTTGGTGATTCTGTTGACAGGTTTGACAGTTTGTTTTGGTTATGGTTCAGACTTTGGGTTTGACAGTTTGGGATTTTTTCTGGGTTTTGGTTACAATGTTTGGTATTGTTACAGGTTTTGGACTTTTTGGCTTTTTGATATTGAGATGGTTTATCAGTTTTGGTTTTGAATGTTTTTGTTGTTTTGGATTTGTTGGTTAACAGGTTTGAGGAGTTTGTTACAGGTTTGTGACATGTTTTGAGGTTTTTGAAGATTGTTGTTACAGTTTGAGACCTTGTGGTTTTTTGTAACAGGTTGCAGGTTTTAGGTTTTGTGGGATGCTTGGAATATTTTTTCTGTTTCTTTTTATTTTTTTTTGGGTTGATGATGGTTTTGATTTGAGACTTTGTTAATGTTGAGTTAATAGGTTTTTGGAAGATGGTTTGAGGCCATTTTGTTTTGAATTGTTTGACAGTTGGAGGTTTTGAATGTTTGATAATTTTTGAAGGTTGTGTTTTTGTTGAATTGAGATCAGGCTTGGGATTTTCTTGACAGTTGAGACTTTTTTTTGACAACTTTGAAAACTGGAGGATTTGGAGGTTTTCTTTGGTTTGTTGAGTTTGATAATTTCTCTCTCTCTCTCTCTCTCTCTCTCTCTCTCTCTCTCTCTCTCTCTCTCTCTCTCTCTCTCTCTCTCTCTCTCTCTCTCTCTCTCTCTCTCTCTCTCTCTCTCTCTCTCTCTCTCTCTCTCTCTCTCTCTCTCTCTCTCTCTCTCTCTCTCTCTCTCTCTTTTGCTTGAGCCTTGTCTACTGTTATATTGATGCTGCTTTTGTTGAATACTTATTCAAAAAGGGGGGAAAACAAATAAATTGAATACTTTGGCATATTGTTCTTATGCTCTCTTTGTTGCAGTTTTTATTTTCTAGCAACTTCCATGCAATTGTGACAGCAGGGAAGCAGGGCTGTGCATCCCTAGGTGACTTCTTTCCTCTCTTCTCTCTCAATGACCCTAAGAGTCAATTTCTCTTTTGCCTTTTTCTGAAAAGTTTGCAATAAAAATGGAAAATGATGAAAATGCTTATTGAACAAGCCTCTTGCTTGTTGACTTAGTTTATCATATTGCTATATTTTCTTTTTTTTGATGATGTCTGCTCTATGCTATTTGTTGTTGCCTCATTTGCATTTTGTTTTTGCTGTTGTTTGGCTCGGTTTGCAATATTTATTTGGGCAACTTTGTTTGATTTGTGCTGCCTTCTGTTTGGTGATGCGCCGCTGTTTGGGCCTTTGGCTGCTGTTTGGATAGCTTTGCTTGCATTTTTTGTTTTGACAGCTTGCTTGCATTTATGATTTCTTCTTTTTGTGAACCAAGAAAAATAATTCTCTTGTTATTTGAAAATAGAGAAAATAAAAATGTGATGAATTAAAAATAGCCTTCTGATTCCAAATTGCAAACTTTAATGATGAACACTTTTTCTTTTTGAAATTTTTTGCTCATGTCCAATTAATTTGTACTAACTTTTTCTTTCTTTCATTTTCATGTGAGCACAATGGAGAGGGCAAAGCATGGAAGGCAAGAACCATATGGCAAGCAAGGAAGCAAAGGAACCTCAGTCAACCTTATGCATAGATTCATTTTCTTTTCTTTGTAATTTAGAGAACCATTCTTGTATAGTAACCAATAGTTGTACTAATTTATATTCAAATACGATAAGTTGTAAAACCTAAAGTATTTAAATAATAAATTGTTTTGTAACAACGTTTTGAAAAAAATTGGAGAAAGTCTTATGAAATATTCTGGTGTTAATTGAAATCCTTTATTGTCAAGAACTTGTAATTTTCTCTTCGCGTCCCAACTGATTCTTAAAGATTCCCAATCAAGATAATTGAAACAAAATGCTCCAACCTGATAATTTAAACTCCCATATTCCTGTAATCTTGCAAATGTATTCCAAACAAACACGCACTGTCTATTCCATTTCTTAAACAAGAAAATGTTTTTAGAAGACGCAAATCATCTGGTTAACCTTGAGAACAAACACTGTCTTTTCAGTAAACTTGAGAAAGCATGAAAATCTGTGAAAGCCAATTGGATCTTTGAGAATTCATTTCTTTTGAGAATTGCAAGAAAAATCCTAATTGCTGGTTTACCGCCTCAGAAGAAAAAATTTGTCTGATCGATTCCTGAGCCAACTTGAATATCTGAGAAACCCTAGGGTTGTGCTTTCTATGAAAAATGGGAGGGAAAATTTTGGGGTACAACAGCTGCCCCTGTTCAATCTTCTTGAACCTGAAGAGTTAGATTGGCGAGTTTTACCGTTCGTGACTCGAAGGTAAAAGATGATTGGACACTAGAGTGCCCATAAATTTGTGCTTGAAAAAAGTGTAATTGAGGGAATGGGCTTAAAGATGCCATTTGGAGAGATGTTAGAATCTTGTTGGAGATGGGCTTGTAGATGCCATCCAAGAATGTTTGGTTGTAAATCGACAGAATAAGCATCAGAATGGTGTCCGTATTTGGAACGTATCTGAACTGTATTTGTCCTTGAATCTGAATAAGTAACAGAATGGCTTCCGTGTCTGGAGCATATCTGGACCGTATCCGTAGGATGAAACTGAATAAGCGACAGAATGGCTTCCGTGTCTGGAGCGTATCTGGACTGTATCAGTACTTGGAATCTGAAAGAGTAACAAAATAACTTCTGTGTCTGGAGTGTATATGAACTGTATCTGAAATGTATCTTGAAATTAAGTCTGAATGAGTAACAGAATGACTTCCGTGTATGGAGTGTATATGTACTGTATCGGTACTTCGAATCTGAAAGAGTAACATAATGACTTCCGTGTCTGGAGTGTATCTGAACTGTATCGGTATTCGAATCTGAAAAAATGACAGAATGACTTCTGTGTTTGGAGTGTATCTGTAATGTAGCTGAATGAGATATCTGAATGAGTGACAGAATGACTTCCATGTCTGGAGTGTATTTGTACTGTATCTAGAATCTTTGCACATTTGTTAAAGATAGATGTTAATCTTATCCTGAAAAGGGTAAAATGTTAGCTGAAACACAAAGTTATGTTGCATGAAATGTATGATGCGATGAATGTGTTTTATTCATGTTTATATATATGAATGTAATGTATGCGCATGTAAGCTGATTTGCTGTATTGCAGAGGAAAATAAATCCTTGACTGCTGCCGGGGAAAATAAATCCTTGATTGCTGCTGGGGAAAATAAATCCTTGACTGCTGAGGATTTTGAGAGTAATGCCATATACTTCTTGAGGAATCTTCTTGGGGAATCCAGAGAATTTTAATGACTTCTACTGGGGATTATTGACGGGAGTCTTTGTTCTGTCGAGAAGTAATAAAAACTCTGTGGGGAAAAAGTTTATCCTATAATGAAAGCTCTATGGGGAAAAGCTTAATTCCACTAGGGAGTTCAGGAGTTTGGGTTGTATGCCAATCTACTGGGGAGTTACCCTAGGTTGGGGAGAAACAGAAGTTAACCGTTATCTGGTTGATTTTCAAGCTTCAAGACAACTTGCTGGGGAAACCTGGAGAAACTGGATGACTTCCGCTGTGGGTTGATAGTTTGAAGTTTCGGCTCTGCTGGGGATTGGTAGTTGGTAGTCTCAGCTCCGTTGGGGATCTGTAGTCCAAAGTTTTGGATCCGCTAGGGATTTTAGTGACGTGCTGTAGAGATTGCTCATAGAATAGCCTAAAGACGTTTTCCTAATCTTTCTACCTGTCAATAATTGTTCTTTTTCATCATGTTTATTTGTAAACAGTAATTATGTTCAAATGCATATGTTCATTAACGAATCATTGGACGCTTTTTACAAATAAAACACAAGGGTAAAGAAAAAGGCAAATAGTTTTCTGTACTTTGAAAGAGATATCTTTGTATTTACTTTGAATAAGTATTTTGTACAAAGGAGACAGTCATCCTAGTAAGAGGATGGTGTCATAAAAGTAAGAAAAATGTATACAAAGAAAGATGGCTAAGTGTAAAAATCCCATGGGGTTCCCATTCTGCTATAGCCTCCGAATATCTTGTCCGTCTGTTGCTTCGTCCGAAGATGATTGGATTGATCAGAAGCTCTAGGTTTGTCTATGAAGATATTGTCCTTAAAGTGATCTGACGAGACATAGTCATACGCTTTAATTCCCTAACTTTTGCCTGGACCGCCCTTTCGGGTTTTCAATCCACCGAGAAACCCTTTTTTGCCCAAGTCGCCCTTTCGGGTTTTCAACTTGCCGGGTGTACAGATTTTTTGTTTTATCCCTAATTTTTGCCTGAACCGCCCTTTCGGGTTTTCGATTCACCGGGATGCCTTTGTATTTGCCTAGGTGTGTCAACCTAGCGGGTCATTTATGCGTAGTATCTTTTGACTATGTCTGCGTTCGCAGGGTGCGGCAGATCGTCGCCGTCCATGGTGGTTAAAATCATTGCCCCACCAGAAAAGATGTTCTTGATCACAAATGGTCCTTCGTAGGTAGGAGTCCATTTGCCACTGGGATCACTTTGTGGCAAGATGATGCGCTTGATCACAAGATCTCCAACTGGATACACTTGGCATCTGACTTTCTTGTTGAAAGCTTTAATCATCCGTTTTTGATACGTATGACCGTGGAAAATAGCAGTAAGTCTTTTCTCGTCAATTAAGTTTAACTGATCAAGCCGGGTTTGGATCCAATCGTCTTCACTCAAACCAGCATCTTTCATGATTCTCAAGGAGGGAATCTGAACCTCGATAGGTAAAACAGCTTCCATGCCATATACCAAGGAATAGGGTGTTTCCCCAGTTGATGTGCGCGCCGTGGTACGGTACCCGTGGAGAGAAAACGGTAGCATCTCATGCTAGTCCTTGTAGGTGACTGTAATTTTCTGTATGATCTTTTTGATGTTTTTGTTTGCAGCTTCAACTGCACCATTCATCTTTGACCGGTAGGTGGATGAATTATGATGTTGAATTTTGAACTGCTCGCACATGGCAGTGATCATAGTATTGTTAAGGTTTGTACCATTATCAGTGATGATCCTTTCAGGGATACCGTACCGACAGATAAGGTTCTGCTTGATGAAGCGGGCAACAACATTCTTAGTGACGGATGCGAAGGAAGCTGCTTCGACCCACTTTTTGAAATAATCAATGGCCACTAGAATGAAGCGGTGTCCATTGGATGCTGTAGGATTGATCTCTCCAATCATGTCGATTCCCCACATAGAGAATGGCCAAGGAGTTGTTAAGACATTTAGAGGAACAGGAGGCACGTGCACCTTGTCTGCATAGATTTGACATTTATGACAAGTCTGGGAGTGTTGATAGCAGTCTACTTCCATGGTAGACCAGTAGTAGCCTGCCCGTAGAATCTTCTTTGCCATCGTATGCCCGCTAGAGTGAGTGCCGAAGGTACCTTCATGCAATTCAGCCATAATCTTTTCAGCTTCAATCTTATCCATACAACAGAGTAGAATAGAATCATGATTGCGCTTGTACAGGATGCCATTACTCAGGAAGAACTTAGCTGAGAATCTTCTTAAGAATTTTTTGTCATTGACTGAAGCTCCTTTAGGATATTCTTGAGCCTCGAGATACCTTTTGACTTCGTGAAACCAAGGCTGGTCCACTACTTCTTCGGTATTAATCTCGTGACATTGTGCGGGTTCGTCCATCCGTTCAATGGTGATCTGGGGAGCCTCGTTATCCCAATTAAGTTTAAACATGGATGACATTGTAGCTAGAGCACCTGCTAGCTGATTTTCTTCTCGCGGGAAGTGCTCGAAGGTAATCTACTCGAAATGTGATAACAACGTCAAGACATGTTCTTTGTAAGGGATGAGGTTTGGATGCTTAGTATCCCATTCTCCTTTGATTTGACTGATAACCAAAGCTGAGTCCCCAAATACAATCAAAGATTTGATTCCCAAGTCTATGGCAGCCTTGAGTCCAAAGATGCATGCTTCATACTCTGCCATGTTGTTCGTACAGTTGAAGCAAAGTCTGGCGGTGAAAGAAGTATGGCAACCTTCTAGGGATATGAGCACAACACCGATACCGTTACCAAGCGCATTGGATGCCCCATCAAAGTACAGAGTCCATCGGGATCCTTGTTCAGGTCCTTCATATGGTCTGAAATCTTCAACATTGTCCAATGTCATGATGTCTTCGTCAAGGAAGTCAAACTTCATGGATTGGTAATCTTCAACAGCTTGATGAGCCAGATGGTCAGCTAGCACACTCCCCTTTATAGCTTTTTGGGTCGTGTACTGTATGTCATATTCGGTCAGGATCATCTGCCATCTAGCTATTCTTCCATACAAAGCAGGCTTCTCAAAGATGTATTTGATCAGATTCATCTTAGATATCAACAAAGTGGTATGAGTCAACATCTAATGCCTTAGCCGACGAGCAGCCCATACCAAAGCGTAACAAGTTTTCTCAAGCAGTGAATATTTTTTTCACAGTCGGTAAACTTTTTGCTAAGGTAATAAATGGCATGCTCTTTTCGGCCAGACTCGTCATGCTGCCCCAGTATGCACCCCATTGAATTCTCTAGGACGGTCAGATACATGATTAGCGGTCTTCCTTCGACAGGTGGCATCAAGATAGGAGGCTCTAGCAAATACTCCTTGATTTTATCGAAAGCAACTTGACAGTCATCATTCCATCTAACTACCTGATATTTCTTCAACAACTTGAAGATTGGCTCATAGGTAGATGTTAAGTGAGAAATGAACCTAGCAATGTAGTTTAGGCGTCCCAAAAAACCTCTGACCTCCTTCTCAGTGCGAGGAGCAGGCATTTCTTGTATAGATTTGACTTTGGCAGGATCAACCTCGATGCCTTTGTTGATGGCAATGAAACCTAAGAGCTTACTGGATCGGACTCCGAATGTGCACTTGTTAGGGTTTAGCCTTAGCTTGTATTCCTTCAACCTGACAAACAGCTTTTGCAAGTGATCAAGGTGTTCTTCTTCAGTTTGTGATCGGGCTATCATGTAATCTACGTAGACCTCTATCTCATGATGTATCATATCATGAAACAAAGCTACCATGGCGCGTTGATAGGTTGCCCCAGAATTCTTCAGTCCGAATGGCATCACTTTATAGCAGAATGTACCCCACTGTGTGACAAATGTAGTTTTCTCCATGTCCTCAGGTGCCATTTTGATCTGGTTGTAACCTGAAAATCCGTCCATCAAAGAAAATACTTTAAGATGGGCTGTATTGTCGACTAAGATGTCGATGTGCGGAAGTGGAAAATCATCTTTAGGGCTGGCCCTATTTAAGTCTCTGTAATCCACGCACATTCTTACTTTGCCGTCCTTCTTAGGCACTGGCACAATGTTAGAAACCCATTGAGGATAGAACGTAACAACCAGAAATCCAGCATTGAACTGCTTCATAACTTCTGCTTTGATCTTTTCGGACATGTCAGGTCTCATGCGGCGGACCTTTTGTTTAACTGGTAGACAGTCTTCTCTTGTGGGTAGGTGGTGTACCACAATATTTGTATCGAGTCCCAGCATGTCTTCGTATGACCAGGCAAATATCTCAACATATTCATGCAACAACTGAATTAGGCGCTCCTTGACACTCGGCTCTAGATTGGCACCCACTTTGATTTCCTTTCTGTCATCCTCAGTTCCCAAGTTGATTGTATCTGTTACACCCCAAATTTTGCCCTCCCATGTTCTTCAAGATTTGCCAAGATCAAGGTTCAAAATCTCTCAAGGGTTGCATAGTCCAATTGCCTCCTAACACAGTCAAAATTAGGGTTTTGGTTCTGGAAAAGGAAATGAGGTTTTCAAGGGTCCAATCAAGTCCCACATGCCTATATATATTGTCAAGCATCCATATGTCAAGTTTCAGAACTCACAGCATCAAATTGCACAATCAAAAACCCTAATTGCTCCACAGTCAACTACAGGGGCAAGATGGTCATTTGACAGTCAAAAGTCAAAAATTTTGGTCAACATCTTATTTTGAAGCCACAATCATCATTTGATCAATTCTTGATCATGATTCTCAAAGCATGGCTCAAAAAGTCTTAAGATGCAAAAGTTTCTATTTTTGGATAGCTGAAAAGTCAACTGCAAATTGACCAGGGCATAACTTCTTCATGGTTTATCAGAAAAATCCCATCCAAAGCTCATTTTGAATGGGATGACATTTCCTACAACTCATCTTCACACTTCAAGTCCAAGAAATGCTCTCACAAAAAGTTATCAATTTCAACATTATAGGTCATTTTCAAAAGTCAACAAAAAGGCACTTTAAGTCAAAGACCATAACTTGAGATTGGTAAATCAAAATGACATGGGACAAAAGGCATTGGTTAGAGGACTTCAAGACCTTTCCAAAAATGTTCAGGAACATGATCATAGCTTCAAAATTGAGCAAGATATGCATTGGAGAAGTTGGGAAATTTTTGGGAATTTTCAAAAGTCAACTTTGCCTAAAACACTTCAAATTTGCTAATGGGCCTCAAATTCTTCCTTGAATCATTACCCCAAGCCTATGCACGACCCATTGAGCTTAAAATGATTTATTTTCTTATTTTTAATTAATTAATTTAATTTTTATTCTTATTAATTCATTTAATTAGTTTTAATTGTAGAAAAATATCAAATAATGCTTTTTCAAATCTTTTTGTGCAGCAAATACATTCCAAATATGCTAAAGATTTCGTGCATCATCCAAGGGGACAAGATCTTCCATAATTGGCAAATTTTCATTGAAAAAAGATTGAAATTTCATGATTGAAAATCAAATATCCAAATCATTAATTCATGGACTTTTGGGCTCTTTCTTGACCTAATTTGCTTCACATACAAAGGCTGAGTGAAACCCTATTCAAAAAGACACGAAAAAGCTGCTGAGGATAGAGAACCAATTTGCAAAAATTCCAAGAAAATTGTGAAACTGATCTCATAGTTGCAGGGCGTTTCAAAGCCTAAAAAGTATTCTAACACATTGCTGGATCTTCCAGGAGTCTTTTGGCATCAAGAATCAATCTTAATACGTGAAGAATCCAAGAACCTAGGCCACACGGTTTGTCTTGTTTTTCAATCTTGCATAACACGATTCATGTGCTTTTAATCTGTTTTCTTGCTTGATTCATACTAATAGGTACTTCCTGAAGCGTTTGGTATAAGTTAATTGGACTAACACTGCCTGTAGCCAAATCCACCATGGACGAAAATTAGGTTTTCTGAAGCTTGCATTTGGGGCTTTAGGCATAGGGAAAAATTGGACCACATCGTAGCCATGGTTGAATTCGTCAAGGCCAGACGAATTCAACCAACCTCTCGCGCTCAATTTATATGTCCTCCTCTTCTATTCGCTATTATTCACTGTTCCACTTAGTGGGGGTTTAAAACCCCCGCTATCTCATTCATGTTTTGCAGGTAAACGAAGACGAAGGCAGGCGTGTCATCATATGGTTGGATAGTTCAAAATCTGGCGCGTTTTTTTTTGTGTTATACCACTAACGTTTGTTTTTTATATAATCATTGTTTTCCACTAACATTACAAACGCGTTGCATGGTTCAGATGGTGGATGACACGCCTTGTAAACATTGGGACCTGGGTTCGATTCCCAGGTCCCCCCACATAATTGCTATTTTTTGTTCCAATATATTCACATGCAGCGTATTCTCAACGTCCCACCATACGTCCTCATGCATTGGCTTGCCAGATGGCCTGGATGAATAATCTGAAGGCCACAGAATGAAGTCCATGGTAGGGCTCAGTCAATGGACGTACACACAAGCATGGAAAGTCAAACAAGGCCTTTGGCTGATGGGCCTGAATTCCTCACAAATACCTCCATATGGGCCTGACACCCCCCTTGGTTTGCAATTTAATTTTCTTTTCTTTCTTTTAAATTTCTTTCAATTGTTTTATTTTTATAATTATTATTAACTCACTAAAATTAATTTTCCATAGAAAAATCAGAAACTCAAAAAAATGTTTTATATTTAATTATTATTAATTTCACCACTAACCTATTTTTTGTAAATAAAACTCTAACAATTAACTCTAGTTTAAATTAGGTTTCAATTCAATATTTTCTTAATAAATAAAATACATAGAATTAGGTTTTGACATTTTATCTTTTTCTTAATTAATTTTTTTTTCCTCATTATTTATTATTATTATTAATTATTATTTTTTGTAAATAAATCTGTAAATTAATTAATTAGCTTAAATTAGGTCAATTTTGACATTTTCTTTAATAATTTAAAATAATTTAGAACTAGGGTTTTCTTTAATTCTTTTTCTTATTTTCATTAAATACAAAAATACATAAAAAATACTACATTTTCTTTAATTAAGTAATAATTAAGTCTTAATTCAATTTAATTTCAAGCAAAAAAGGGTCAAAACCCTCGGACGTTCAATTTTATTCTTTTCGCGCATTATTTTCTTATTGAATTATTATGTAACTGCTTTCCGGATGTAATAGTAATTAGGTTTACCGCATTTATTTACTTTCCGCATCTTTTATCAAAAACGGGTCTTTGTATTTTGGCGATGTATAAACCCGCGCCTTGTAATAGCGTAGCTTTTATCTTTCCGTCTTTTAATTTTCCGCACTCCTAACTGCTAAAATTTGTATGAAAGAATGTATGCTAATTAAAAACAAGCGTAGCTCACAACGCCATGATCAAAGATAACTGTTAAACTGAAAACAACACACAAATACACACACCACTTCTAGGGTACGCCTCACTTGTTGCCTTCGAAACGTGGTCGTCAAGTATAGGACGTTTTAGTAAGTCCTTATGTCCATGATCCAGTTACCTCGAAACAGTTGCCTCGAATCAGTTGCCTCGAAATAGTTGCCTCGAAACGGTTGCCTCGGATTAAAAAAGGATCAAGGACATAAGGGTAGCTTCTAAGGTGTCCTAACTGTTGCTTCGGTGACCACACTGTCCCTACAATCGAATTGACCCGAACACCTCCAACGGTGGTGCTACCTACCTCTCAATGGTGGGGTGACACTACTTTAAGGACTTCTACACAGCTTAATTCCTTAGGGTAGGTAGATGACTCATGGATACTTTCTCTCTCTAAAAAACAAATCAAAAATCTTTTCACACCGACACTTTCAAAAAGCTTTCAAAACAATTTTTCAAACACTCTTGAGGACAGATACAAGAGTCATTCAGAAATCTTTTAATGAAACTTTTTCAAACCCACTCACATTTGAAAAGCAAACACTTTGAAAACATAAGAGCAAGTATCTAAGAGCCCATGGATAACCATGGATAGAAAGGGTGCTAACACCTTCCCTTTCTATAAATCTACCTCCCGAACCGAGAGACAATCTCATAAGGAATTTTGTTGTGCTTTTGTCCTGTCCATGTTGGAGAAAATAGAAGACGGTGGCGACTCTTGCTTCTGCGATATTTCGCGAACCAGCGTTAAACAGTCAGTTCTAAATCCACCGATCACAGTATCCAACTGCTCTTCATGAGGCAGAATAGCCCTTTCCTCTTGTTGTAGAAGTCTAGCCAATTCCCCTGGCACCTCACAATCTTCCTCACCTTCGTATTCGGCTTGGTAGATGAGATCTTCAGAGTCACTGAAGGCTATAGCAGTATCGTTACCCATGGGATCCGGAATGGAAGGGTACCTGCATTTGTGAGTGTGGGTGTGTGTAAGGGTATAGCCACCTTTAAACAAATAAAATGTAAAAAAGAAAGACAATGAACACAAAAGTTTATATGAAAAACGTCCATGATTCATTAAATGGCATATGAAGATGAAAAATAAGAACCCTTACAAATGGACCGTTGTGCCTCGGGTAAGACACAAGGTTGAAAAATTACAAATTGTTTGTGAATTATTACAGGCCAACAGAAATGTTTGAAGGATAAATTACTGCGATATGAAAGTAATCGGAATGAAGTCTTTTGCTTCCCAGTTGCACAGTCCTCCGCCAACGGTAGGAAATATCTAGTCTTCCAGGTTGCCCTCTTCTTCACTATCCTCTAGAGCATTAACCCCTTGGTGGCTGATCTTCACAGGTGGCCCTCCAGCACGGGAGTGACGCACAACCCTCTGAGCAGTTGAGGTGAACCCCAAGCCGAACTTGTCTGATTTGTGAGGAAAGTCTGGAAGCTGTCCCCAGATTGTGCTTCCTCCCTCTTCAACCACTGCTTTTGCATCCTTGAGAGATGACATCCGAGGCGAAGGTCTGGTAATTGTGGGTACAGAGGACACTATCTTGGTCGCTGCTATCTCCTGAGCTACCTCTTCAAAATGCTGGAAAGGTGTTTCGATGAATTCGCCATCCAATTCTACATAACAGAAAGAATTCAGATGACTGATCATGTATTCCTCTTCGCCATGAACAATTATGATTTTCCCATGGAAAGGGTACTTGAGCATTTGATGCAGAGTAGAAGTGACAGCTCCAGCATGGTGGATCCAAGGTTTTCCCAACATGAAAGAGTAAGAAGGACAGATGTCAATCACATAGAATGTGGAGTTGAAGGTTTCAGTTCCCACCTTAATCAGGATTCCACCTCCCCGTGGACCATCCTTTTAGAACCATCAAAGGCTCTGACAATTATATTGCTGGGTTTCAGGGTTAAGCCTTCGCAATCCAGTCTATCCAAGGCTTTCTTCGGCAAGACGTTTAAAGACGAACCAGTGCCTACCAGTACGTGTGCTAGGGTCGTCCCTCTGCATTCCACCGAGACATGCAAAGCATCATTATGTTTTCTCCCTTTCGAAGTTAAATCTGCATTGGAGAATCCTAGACCATTGTCAGCTGTTAAACTAGCCACACATTCCTGGAACTGATCAGCGGAGGTTTCTTGTGGCACGTGGGTCGTCTTCAAAAATATTATCAGAGCCTTAGCATGAGCTTCTGAACAAAGCAACAGGGCCAACATGGAGATCTTCGAGGGGGTTTTCCCCAGTTGTTCCACTATATCATAATCTCTTTTCTTGATTATTTTCAAAATTTCCTCCATTTCTTTTTGAGAGGTTTCAGGGATGATCAACGGCTGAGCCCTCGTCCTGACGGGCTCTTCTTGGATCCTTTTCCCTCGAACATCAGTAGCAGCAGAGGGGATAACCACGGGGGTTGAGACTTCTTCTATGATTGGTGTACTAGAAGATATGTTTACCGGTGTAGAGATAACCTTAGGAGCAGCTAAGGGTCCAAAAATTTCCTTTGGAAGGACAATCTTTGGAGAAAAGATTCTTCCACTACGGCTAACTTTGCTTGTTCCGGCAATGTTACTGATGCCGGAATTGTCTTCTTCAGAACTCTCTTCCTCGACAGTTTGTTCAATCTGTTTGACACCATGGTAGTATATTTCCCCACCACAGTTCCATGGTACTGATTTCTCGGACTTGTACGGGACTGGCCCGGGCATGGTTATCTTCAAAGGTGCATCCTTCAGAGCGAATGTAATCCTAACAGGTCGTTTAGGGACCTTGGAAGGATTGGCGGATATGGTTATTATTGAAACATCGTTAACAGGAGTTGATAAAACATGAGACTTCTCAAATAGGATTTATTGGTCATCAATTAGGCGTTGGATGCCTATCTTCAAAATGGACAGTGGATTAATGAGGATGAAAAAAGGTGACAATCTTCTTCACAACCTGGGAAAACCTCAGCCTTCAACAAATTTGACTTGATTATAGGGAGCAGAGTTATCAAATCATTTACAGTAGCAACAAACAGATCCTCCTCAACAGCATGGGCATTTTGGCCGTGCCTTGGCATTGGAGCAGAGATAACATTGGGTTTTCAGGTGCATCGAATTCAACTTTAGAATCTATCAAATCCTGAATTTTATTCTTCAGGGCCCAACAATTGTCAGTGTCGTGCCCCGGACTCTCCGAATGGTAAGCGCACCTGGAGTTCGGGTGGTAATATGGAGAAGCAGTGTTGGGATTTTTAGGGGCCTCTTTCAGCATGGCCAAATTCAACTTCAGGAGATGTGGTAGGACTTGAGCAGGAGTCATGTTTATATTGGTGAATTTCCTTACAGGCCTTTCCACCCTTTGCTGATTGTTTCTAGGTTGATCATTCCCTGGTTGATTGTTTCTGGGCTGGTCTGATGTAGACTTGTGAATCATAACGGCCCTCACCGCTGGCCGGCGCTCAACTCTTCCTTGACCCCTCTGAGAGTAGAGAGCTGATACTTCCTTCTTTTCCATGAAAGGTTTTCTGATGGCGGCAGAAGTAGATGCATCTTTTTGAATTTTCCCGCTCTTTATACTGGCCTCCACTCTTTCTCCGGTTAGAATCAATTCAGTGAACCCAACAGACGAACTTCCAATCAGGTGATTGAAGAAAGGACCTGACAAGGTACCCAGGAACATGTCTACTAGCTCTCTTTCTGAAAATGGTGGTTTCACCCTTCCAGCTAAGTCCCTCCACTTTTGGGCGTAGTCTTTGAAGCCCTTATTGGACACCATGGCCATACTCTGGAGTTGAGTACGGGTTGGTGCCAAGTTGGCGTTGTATTGATACTGTTTATAGAAGGCAGCTACCAAGTATTCCCAATTATGGACATCAGACCTCTCCAACTGGTAGAACCAATCCAGCTGCGTCCCCGACAAACTGTCTTGGAAAAAGTGAACCCACAAGTTTTTGTCAGCAGAATGCGGTTGAATTTTCCTGACATAAGATCGTAGGTGCATATTGGGACAAGACACCCCATCGTACTTAGAAAACAGTGGCACTTTAAATTTAGGAGGGATTACAATTCCGGAAACCAACCCTAGCTCCTCAAAATCCAGCCCCTGTACTCTTTGCACTTCCATAGCTGCTAGACGCTCTTCCAAGTTTTTGTATTTGTCATTGGCCGGAGGGTATTGTTGTTCAGAGTAGTCCTCTTCCTCTTCTTCTTCTGCTTCAGAATCAGAAGGCACTGCAGTCTCTTTACCTTTTCCTTCCCCTTCCTCAGAGGTTGATGGAAAATCCAAGGCCCTTCTAGCTTGTCTTTCAAACCTTCTGCCCATGGTAGTCGCTAACTCGCTTCTTCTTATTTTTCTATTTTCCTTTCTCTAGCAGAGTCTTGAGCTCCTCCCGCCCCTTAGCCAAGGTCAAGAGTAGCTGCTGAAATTGTGAATTCTGAGCTTGCAAGTCTTTAACCATTTGTTCAGGATCCATGTTGCTGAAATAAACAGCAGAGGGATGAGGAAACTTCTTGCAAAGACCTGCTTATGCATATGATGAATGATATGTATTCATGTAATGCTTTCAAGGATTCAGAAATTCAAATTTTTTTTAAACAAAAAAGAAACACACGTCATATTAATAAGATAGAATTTGTTAGTACATCAATTCCCCTTGGGCAAAATAATACAAAATTCTAAGGTAAAAAGACGTTGCGCATCCTCTTTGGTGCAATGTAGGTGTTGAGAGTCTGCTCTTCGTGAAGTAACCGAGTGAGTTCTATAACCTTCTTCTCGCTTGCGTAGAAGTGGGCCTCAAAATTATCGCGTTCTCCCTTGAGCTGTATCCAACTCCTTTGTAGATCTTCGAGTGATGTTGGCATGTCAGGATGTAGGAGGGTGTATGGAACCTCTCCTTCCTTAACAGGCTCTATAATCACTGGGACAATGGAGGGGTAAGGCATTATGAGACTTTGGGCGCGGGTTTGTACCCACTTGAGGTAAGGCTCAAGGGGGATATAATTCTTATGTCCCAAGGTCTTACTGTCTACCTTGTTGGGCATCCTCCAAGCTCGGATGAACCTTTGTCGGAGTCCTTGATTGTCGTTGTCGAAGTCGAAAACCAAGCCTTGAATCAGCATGTCATGTGGGCCATCCCTTCAGGCATAACCAAATTGTCTCAGAGCCAAGTAGGAGTTGTACGTGATGCCTCCCCTAATGCCAAGTAGAGGGACATTAGGGAATTCCCTACAACGGTCTACGATGATAACATTCTCTTTGGTTCGAGAACACCAATGAATATCTGAATGCGTAAGAGTCATCAATCATTGTGACCACCTCAAGCCTTGCTCATTCTTCAAGACTGACTGGGGAAGATGAGAAATAAACCATCTTGCCAGAAGAGGAGTGCAACACATGAGAACACCTCTTTTCCTCATTGTTCGAGTGTGAAAAGATTGTAAGATATCCCTAAGTAATGTAGGCACTGGGTTTCGAGACATGAAAATCTTGACAACACTTACATCTATAAGCTGGTCAGGGTTTGGGAACAAGACCATCCCATAGATGAGAAGAGCTACAATCTCCTCAAAAGCTTGTAAGTCCAAGGAATTCCAACAGCTTTGGGCCTTCTCAAACAAGAACTTTGCCAATAAGCCTTTGACACCACTTCTAGTTTCCCAATGACCTGTGACATCTGATGGTTGCAAGTACAGGACTTGAGCAACATCTTCTGGCTTTGGATCTCTTTCTGTACAGTTAAAGGATAGTTGATTGAGAATAGGAATCCTCAAGAGTTGAGAAAATTCCTCCAAAGTGGGCACAAGCTGGTAGTCAGGAAATGTGAAGCAGTGATGCAGGGGGTCAAAGAACTGGAAAAGAACTTTCATCATGTCTTCCTCTGTGTTGGAAGTAACTAAGTTGAGAAGACGACCATGTCGCTCGGTGAATGGAGAATTCTCAGGAATCCTGGAAGCAAACTCCTTGAGTTGTGGAGGAATTCTCACAAGGTTGACCTGGATAGTTTTCCTGCGAAGTGAATCCATAACCTACAAAACAGGAACAAAGATGATCTTCCAAAAATCCTTGAAATGGTTAGTGGATGCATATGATGCTTCATGATGTTCATGATGTTATGCACAAGTATGTATGTACAAGCAAATCACACAAGTTCCTAGTTTAGGCTTGCATGGGGTTTCATAGGTAAGTACCCTCTTGATGTTTAGTTGGCTCAACCTGTCCTAGAAATAGTAACCGGGTTCTAAGGAGCTCAATATCACTGGATTGTTTCCTTGTTCATTGTTTCAATTTAGCCTCTTACCGGCGACCGAAATATTCCAAGGAACCAACCCTCAATGAGTGTAGTATCTAGTATCTACCAACTTCGGTCTGCACCAAAGCCGGTCATCTCACTACATCCTAAAAGGCCAAGTTGGTCAAGTAAAGGTTCTAAAAGTTCGTTAGTGCTTCATGACATCACTCAGCGGCCCCGTATTCTCTTTGATTGACTCAAAGGCTACCGGTACCCACAAATATGTCACACTAACATAGCTATTGCTTAGACCGTGTCAGTATACCCCACACAGTTTCCACAACGTGTTACTATTTACCTATGAATGTTTCCCAAATCCGGGTAGAGGATTCAAATCCAAATAATAGAACCAAAGTGTAAAGCAAACAAGTAAAGCAAGATAAGCATGTAAAGGTGATCTAAAACCCTAAGGTAACCCCACTTTTATATTTGTCCCCAGCAGAGTCGCCAGTTCTGTGATACGGTGGGAGAACTGACTTGATGTTTTGCGTTTCGTTTGCACTTGTGCGGTTAGCAAGAGTCGCCACCGACTTTTCTTTTATCCAAAAGGAAAGGTGAAAAAGCACATGAAAGACCTTTGAGATGTTTTCTTGAGTTCGGGGGGTTGATTATGAAAATGGAAGGTATTAGCACCCTTTTCATCCATGGTTTTCCATGGGCTCTTAGTTACTCGTTTAGATCACTTGATTTTTTTTGATTGTGTGCTTGTGGTGTGGGCTTTGAAAGTATTTTGAAAAATCTCTTTGTAATGGTTCTCGTCTCTATAAGAACGTATACAAAGTTTTGTTTCGAAAAGTGGTTCAAAGATGTGTTTGTGAATCGTGTTTCAAAAAGTGTTTTGAAAATAGGTTTTGCAATGGTTCTCGTCTCTATAAGAACGTATACAAAACGTTTTGTCTTTTGAAAATGTTTTGAAATAGAGGTGTAGGTGTAAAAGTTTTGTCGTGAGCAAGCGAGTAACTAAGAGCGAATCTATCTACTCGAAAGGTCTTAAGTTGTTCTTTTCTTCTTCCTTTTAATGGTGATATCTTACCATTGATTTGGTAAGAATCCCCACCATTGGATGTGACGGGACAGGCGCAGGTCAATTTTACAATCATTGAAGGCAACTTGTGAGACGCTTTAGCAATTTTGTAAGGGACGAGATCGTTTTAATCGAAGGCAACATCGAGGGTCATCGAGGGACTACGATCTTTGTTTATCGAAGGGTCATTTGCTAGAGTGTCTCATATTCGAGGGACATGATTGTATTTCCGAGGCAACGAGCGAGGTTACCCTAGAGGTGCGCGTGTGAGAAAGTGTGTTGGTTTCAAGTGATTTTATTCTTTGATTAGGTCATCTAGCGATTGATTTTTGAATTTTGCCATACATGCCTAATTACTATACAGTATATGGAAAACAATAAATTGCGGGAATTGAAATTCTACGCTATTACAAAAGTATTCGGGAATGGGGGTATAATTATTACAAATGGGGATGAATCAAATGAAAATATCAATGTCCAAATATCAAACAATTCAACCAAATCGAATTGTTGTGCGATTTAATATAAAGCCATGACAATTTATGAAATAAAGTCAATAAAATATGAAATGAAATGTATTTACATGAAAAGAAAATGATAAAACCTATTCTAAAAAAAATGATTAAAATCTTTATTATTATTGTTTTATTAATTATGTAAATAAGCTTAAAGAAAGGAAACAAATTAGATTAAATTTTTTGATGTTTTTATTAAATGTAAAAAAAATAATAAAAAAAGTTTAAATAAAAAGAGAAAATGATAAAAATTAATCACTTAAACCTAAATTAAATTAATAAAAAGGTATTTTATGTTTTAACTAGTAATTTTATTATAAAAAAGAAACAAATTAAAAAAAACAAGTACAAATGGGCTTAGGGAAGTTCAAGGTTGTTAGGCCCAAAGAAAAAGGGTTTTCTACTGTTAGCAAAACGAGCCAGGGGGGGTGTAAAACGCGTGGCAGATGGGTTTAAGGAATTTGTGACAAAACAAGCCCAATGCTCTTAAACTGTTTAAGATTTTGATTAGGGATGAAAAACGAATTAGGGTTCGTGGTTCACTCGCTCACAGCGGCGCCGCTCTGTCTCTTTCGTTCTCCTTTCTAAATTTTTCATCTTTTGTTCATCCTAACTCATCCCTAAACTTCTCATTAAACGTCCTTATCCCTCTATGCGAATGAAATCACTCTTAGCCTCTCTAACTCATTCTGATTTGCGTTCTTCTGGAAACCCTAGGTTCTGATTTATGCCTAAGATGCTCGATTATAGCTTATCTGATCTTCCCCCCAACTTTCCGTTGTCGGAGCGCCACTCAATCTCATATCCTAACCAAGCTCTAATGGTTTCTTTCGTGAAAAGGTGATGTTCTGTAAATTTGAAGCTTGAACGATTTTTGTTGTTGTTTTGTCTTGTTATGTTTTTTCTGTTAACCTATTGTATTATCCGTTGAGATGCAAGAAATGTTATGAGGAAGGTAAAGAGACCATACCTGTTTGGAATTTTTTCTGTGAAATAGAAAGGAATGGTGATACTGAGAGTAGCGCTCCTTGGTGGCCGTAAACGGGGGGGGGGGGGGGGGGGGGGGGGAATGAAGATGATTGAAGGCGTGCTTTTGGTAACCTTCTTCAGTTTTCTATGCTTTGAATGATCATGATGCAGTGCTCCTGGATTTTGTGATTTTTGATTGTTTACTGTGTTTTCTTTTGTTGTGATGAGGATTGTTGGTTGTCTTCTGGGTTGTTTGAGGCTTTGTGATTTGCCATTGTTTTGGTTGAGTATGTTTTTCTGGTTTTAGACTTGTTGGTGTTTCAACAAGTTTTTGTTATTGAAAGTTTGACAGGTCTGGGCATTTTTGGCTTATGTTTTTGATGTTGGTGTTTCAACAGGTTTGATGAGTTTGGCCCTTTTGAGAGTTTTTTTGAGTTTTGTGATGAATTGATATTTGGCTTTGTTACAGCTTTGAGATGGTTGTTTAATGATGGTTTGAAGGTTGGTGATTCTGTTGACAGGTTTGACAGTTTGTTTTGGTTATGGTTCAGACTTTGGGTTTGACAGTTTGGGATTTTTTCTGGGTTTTGATTACAATGTTTGGTATTGTTACAGGTTTTGGACTTTTTGGTTTTTTGATATTGAGATGGTTTATCAGTTTTGGTTTTGATTGTTTTTGTTGTTTTGGATTTGTTGGTTAACAGGTTTAAGGAGTTTGTTACAGGTTTGTGACCTGTTTTGAGGTTTTTGAAGATTGTTGTTACAGTTTGAGACCTTGTGATTTTTTGTAACAAGTTGGAGTTTTTAGATTTTGTGGGATGCTTGGAATATTTTTTCTGTTTCTTTTTGTTTTGTTTTGGGTTGATGATGGTTTTGATTTGAGACTTTGTTAATGTTGAGTTAACAGGTTTTTGGAAGATGGTTTGAGGCCATTTGGTTTTGAACTGTTTGATAGTTGGGGGTTTTGAATGTTTGATAATTTTTGAAGGTTGTGTTTTTGTTGGCTTGAGATCAGGCTTAGGATTTTCTTGACAGTTGAGACTTTTTTTTACAGCTTTGAAAACTGGAGGTTTTGGAGGTTTTCTTTGGTTTGCTGAGTTTGATAATTTCTCTCTCTCTCTCTCTCTCTCTCTCTCTCTCTCTCTCTCTCTCTCTCTCTCTCTCTCTCTCTCTCTCTCTCTCTCTCTCTCTCTCTCTTTTGCTTGATCCTTGTCTACTATTATATTAATGTTGCTTTTGTTGAATACTTATTCAAAAAGGGGGGAAAACAAAGAAATTGAATACTTTGGCATATTGTTCTTATGCTCTCTTTGTTGCAGTTTTTGTTTTCTAGCAACTTCCATGCAATTGTGACAGCAGGGCAGCAGGGCTGTGCATCCCTAGGTGACTTCTTTCCTCTCTTATCTCTCAATGACCCTAAGAGTCAATTGCTCTTTTTCCTTTTTCTGAAAAGTTTGCAATAAAAATGGAAAATGATGAAAATGCTTATTGAACAAGCCTCTTGCTTGTTGACTTAGTTTATCATATTGCTATATTTTATTTTTGTTGATGCTGTCTGCTCTATGCTGTTTGTTGTTGCCTCATTTGCATTTTGTTTTTGCTGTTATTTGGCTTGGTTTGCAATATTTGTTTGGGCAACTTTGTTTGATTTGTGCTGCCTTCTGTTTGGTGATGCGCTGCTGTTTGGGCCTTTGGCTGCTGTTTGGATAGCTTTGCTTGCATTTCTTGTTTGGACAGCTTGCTTGCATTTCTTATTTCTTCTTTTTGTGAACCAAGAAAAATAATTCTCTTGTGATTTGCAAATAGAGAAAATAAAAATGTGATGAATTAAAAATAGCCTTCTGATTCCAAATTGCAAACTTTAATGATGAACACTTTTTCTTTTTGAAAATTTTTGCTCATGTCCAATTAATTTGTACTAACTTTTTCTTTCTTTCATTTTCATGTGAGCACAATGGAGAGGGCAAAGCATGGAAGGCAAGAACCATAGGGCAAGCAAGGAAGCAAAGGAACCTCAGTCAACCTTAGGCATAAATTCATTTTCTTTTCTTTGTAATTTAGAGAAACATTCTTGTATAGTTATCAATAGTTGTACTAATTTATTTTCAAATATGATAAGTTGTAAAACCTAAAGTATTTAAATAATAAATTTTTTTGTAACAACATTTTGAAAAAAATTGGAGAGAGTCTTATGAAATATTCTGGTGTTAATTGAAATCCTTTAATGTCAAGAACTTGTAATTTTCTCTTCGCATCCCAACTGATTCTTAAAGATTCCCAATCAAGATAATTGAAACAAAATGCTCCAACCTGATAATTTAAACTCCCATAATCTTGTAATCTTGCAACTGTATTCCAAACAAACACGCACTGTCTATTCCATTTCTTAAACAAGCAAATGTTTTTAGAAGACGCAAATCATCTGGTTAACCTTGAGAACAAACACTATCTTTTCAGTAAACTTGAGAAAGCATGAAAATCTGTGAAAGCCAATTGGATCTTTGAGAATTCATTTCTTTTGAGAATTGCAAGAAAAACCCTAATTGTTGGTTTACTTCCTCAGAAGAAAAAATTCGTCTGATCGATTTCTGAGCCAACTTGAATATCTGAGAAACCCTAGGGTTGTGCTTTCTATGAAAAATGGGAGGGCAAATTTTGGGGTACAACAGCATCCGAGAAGCCTAGACCATTATCCGCTGTCAAACTGGCTACACAATCTCGAAATTGGTCAGCAGACGTCTCTTGAGGCACATGGGCTGTCTTCAGAAACTTCACTAGAGCTTTCGCATGTGCCTCGGAGCATAGTAACAATGCCAACGTGGAGATTTTGGAGGGAGTTTTCCCCAACTGTTCAACTACGTCGTAGTCACTTTTCTTTATTATTCTCAGGATCTCCTCCATTTCCTTTTTGGAAGCTTCGGGAATAGTCAGTGATTGAGCCTTCATCCGGACAGGCTCTTCTTGAATACTTTTTCCTCGGGTTTCAGCAACAGGATTATTGGTAGGGATAATAGCAGGGGTTGTGTCGTCTTGTCAATAGGAGCACTTGCGGAGATGATTATGGGTACGGGAGTAACATTCGGAGCAGCCACGGGTCCAAAAATTGCCTTTTGGGGGGCAATCTCTGGAGAAAAGATTTTACCGCTTCGGGTAATCTTACTGGTTCCGACAATATTGCTAATGTCAGAGTCTTCTTCTTCGGAGTTTATGTCTTCGGCGGCCAGTCCATTTTGTTTGATGCCATGGTAATAGATGTCCCCACCGTAATTCCACGGCACGATCTTGTTTGATTCATATGGGACTGGCCCAGGCATTGTGATTATTAGAGGAGTTTCTTTCGGAACTAATGTAACTCTAACAGGTTTTTTGGAAACCCTGGAAGAATTGGCGGATATGGTAATGATTGAAACATCTTCAACAGAAACAGGTGAAACAGGAGTACTTTCGAACATTATCTCTTTGTTGTATATCAAGCGTTGAATGCCTACTTTTAACAAAGGGTAATCAGTTGGTGAGGATAAGCAGAGGTGGCAATCTTCATTACAACCCGGGAACACACCGGCCTTCAACAAATTTACCTTAATGATTGGAAGTGGAGTCACGAGTTCATCAACTATGGTAACAAACAAGTCTTCTTCAATAGCATTGGGGTTGTGACCATGTCTGGGCATGGGAGTAGAAATAACATTTGGCTTCTCGGGCGCATCAAACTCAATTTCCTTTGCTTCAATGAGATCTTGTATTTTGTTTTTCAAGGCCCAACAGTTGTTGGTATCGTGCCCAGGACTTTCAGAGTGATATGCGCAACGGGCATTGGGGTGATAATAAGGGGATGTCGTATTGGGATTCTTCGGAGCTTCCTTCAAAGTTACCAGATTGGTCTTCAATAAATGTGGCAAGATTTGAGACAGAGTCATGTTTATCCGAGTAAACTGTCTTACCGGTCTTTCTGTTCTCGGTTGATTGTTCCTTTGTTGGGTAGGTTCAGACTTAGAGATCATGGTAGCCCCTACCGTTGGACGGTGTTTAGTTCTCCCTTGGTTCCTTGGTGGGTAAAGAGCAGATACCTCCTTCTTCCCAGTGAAAGGCTTTCTCACAGCTGTAGAGGCAGATGAATCCTTCTGAATCTTTCCACTTTTTATGCCAGCTTTCACCCTCTCTCCGGTCAGTATTAACTCAGTGAATCCTGTAGACGAGCTTCCAATTAAATGGTTGAAGAAAGGGCCTGATAAAGTGCCTAAGAACATGTCCACCAATTCCCTTTCAGACAGATGGGGTTGAATTCTCCCCGCCAGATCTCTCCACTTCTGCGCATAATCCTTGAAACCCTCATTGGAAACCATAGCCATACTCTGAATTTGAGTACGGGTAGGAGCCAAATCGGTATTATATTGATACTTCTTGTAGAAAGCTGTGGCGAGATCTTCCCAATTATGGACGTTGGCTCTTTCCAATTGGTAAAACCAGTCAAGTTGTGTTCCAGATAGACTATCCTGGAAAAAGTGCACCCAGAAGTCTTTATCAGCGGAGTGTGGTTGGATCTTTCTCACATATGATCGAAGGTGCATCTTAGGACATGACACCCCATCATACTTTGTAAATAACGACACTTTGAACTTCGGAGGGATCATGATTCCTGATACTAATCCTAAGTCTTCAAAATCTAGACCTGGTACCCTTTGTATCTCCATAGCGTTCAAACTCTCTTCAAGATGTCTGTACTTATCCTCAACTGGTGGATACTGCTCTTCGGATTAGTCTTCCTCTTCTTCTTCCTCTTCAGATTCTGATGGAACCGCTGTTTCCTTTTCCTTCTCTTTCATCCGATGTTGTTGCGAAATTCAAGGTTCTTCTAGTCTATCCTTGAAAGCTTCTCCCCATAATTACAACACCGGTTGGTTTCTTCTCTTTCTTCTTCTTCTCTTTGGCCAACAAAGTCTTTAACTTCTCTTGTCCTTTGGCCAGGGTTGTGAGTAACTGTTGAAACTGCGTGTTTTGAGCTTGAAGATATTTGACTGTTTGTTCGAGATCCATCTTACTGAAATAAATAGCAGAGAGATGAGGGAACTTGTCGCAAAAGACCTGTTTATGTTATGATGCATGATATGTACGTATGCAATGTTTTCAAGGATTTCAAAGTTTCAAGTTTGTTTTAGACAAAAAGAAACACACGTTATATTAATAAGATAGAGTTTAAGTACAACAATGCCCCTTGGGCAAGATAATACACTCTCTAAGATAAAAAAGTAGTGCGCATCCTCTTCGGTGCAATGTAGGCATTTAGAGTCTGCTCTTCGTGAAGTAGCCTAGTGAGTTCCAAAACCTTCTTCTCGCTTGCGTAGAATTGGGCTTCGAAAGTATCACGCTCTCCTTTGAGTTGTATCCAATCCCTTTGTAGGTCCTCGAGAGATGTGGGCATGTCAGGATGTAGGATAGTGTATGAAACTTCTCCTTCCTTAACAGGCTCAATGATCACCGGGAGGATGGAGGGGTAAGGCATCATAAGACTTTGAGCGCGGGTTCATACCCACTTGAGGTAAGGCTCAAGAGGGGTGGAATTCTTGTGTCCCAAAGTCTTGCTATCCACCTTGTTTAGTGTCCTCCAAGCTCGGATGAATCTCTGGCGAAGACCTTGATCGTCGTTGTCGTAGTCGAATACCAAACCTTGAATTAGTACCTTGTGCGGGCCATCCCATTGGGCATAACCAAACTGTCTTATAGCTAAGCATGGGTTGTAGGTGATGCCTCCCCTAATTCCAAGTAGAGGGACATTAGGAAATGCCTCACAACGGTCAATAATGATAACATTCTCTTTGGATCGGGAGCACCAATGAATGTCTGAATGTTCGAGCGCCATTAACCTTTGTGACCACCTCAAACCTTGCTCATTCCTTAAGAATGATTGGGGAAGATGAGAAATAAACCATCTTTCCAGGAGAGGAGTGCAACACATAAGGACACCTCTTTTCCTTATTGTACGAGTGTGAAAAGAGTGTAGGATATCTCCAAGTAACGTAGGCACCGGATTGCATGTTATGAAGATTTTGACGGTGCTAACATCTATGAATTGGTCAGGATTGGGAAACAAGACCATCCCATAGATAAGAAGAGCCACAATTTCTTCAAAGGCTTGCAAGTCTAAGGAATTCCAACAGATTTGGGCTTTCTCAAATAGAAACTTTGCTAAGAAGCCTTTGACACCACTCCTAGTTTCCCAATGAGTTGTGACATTAGATGAGTGCAAGTGCAGAGCTTGAGAAATCTCTTCTGGATTTGGGTATCTTTCCGTATCGTTGAAAGGTAGTTGATAGAGAATGGGAATCCTCAAGATTTGAGAGAACTCTTCCAAAGTAGGTACAAGCTGATAGTCGGGAAATGTGAAGCAATGGTGCAAAGGATCGAAGAACTGAAAGAGCACCTTCATCATATCCTCATCCGTGTTGGAGGTAACCAAGTTGAGTAGACGACTATGTCTCTCAGTGAAAGGAGAGTTTTCAAGGATCGTTGAAGCTAACTCCTTAAGTTGCGGAGGAATTCTTACAAGGTTGACTTGGATAGTTTTCCTGCAAAGTGAATCCATATCCTACAAAACAAGAACAAAGATGAATCTCCAAAATCCTTGAAATGGTTAGTGGATGCATATGATGTTCATGATGTCCATGATGTTATGTACAAGTATGCATATACTAGCAAAGCAATTAAGTTCCTAGTTTAGGCTTGCATGGGGTTTTATAGGTAAGTACCCTCTTGAAGTTTAGTTGGCTCAACCTGTCCTAGCAATAGTAACCGGGTTCTAAGGAGCTCAATATCACTGGATTGTTTCCTTGTTCATTGTTTCAGCTCGAGCCTCTTTAATGGCGACCGAAATATTCCAAGAAACCAAACCTCAATGAGTGTAGTATCGAGTATCTACCAACTTCGGACTGCACCAAAACCGGTCATCTCACTACGTCCTAAAGGCCAAGTTGGTCAAGTAAAGGTTCTAGAAGTTCGTTAGTGCTTCGCGATATCATTCAGCGGCCCCGTATTCTCCTTGACTACTCAAGGGCTACCGGTACCCACAAATATGTCACACTAACATAGCTATTGCTTAGACCATGTTGGTATACCCCGCACAGTTTCCACAATGTATTGCTATTTACCTATAATGTATCCTAAATTCGGGTAGAGGATTTAAACCCAAACAAAGAACCAAATCATAAAGCAAACAAATCAAACAATGTAAGCAAGTAAATATGATCTAGCCATAAGGTAACCCCACTTTTATTAAGAATTTCCCCAGTAGAGTCACCAGTTCTGTGATATAGTGGGAGAACTGACTTGAGGTTTTTTGCGTTTTATCGCAAATGTTGCGGTTAGAAAGAGTCGCCACCGACTTTTCTTTTATCCAAAAGGAAAGGTGAAAAAGCACAGGAAAGACCTTTGAGATGTTTTCTTGAGTTCGGGGGGTTGATTATGAAAAGGGAAGGTATTAGCACCCTTTTCATCCATGGTTTTCCATGGGCTCTTAGTTACTTGCTAGATCACTTGCTTTTGTTTATTTGAAAATGTGTTTGGTGGTTTTGAAAAGTATTTTTTAAAAGAGGCCATTTGTTTAGGCAATCTTTGTAATGATTCTCGTTCGTGAGAATGTATACAAATATGTTTGTCTTTTTGAAAATGTTTTCAATGTTTGTAAGTTGTTTGGAAAATGTGTGTGTTTGTTTTTGAAAATAGCAAGGATATTTGTTTGAAAATAGAGCAAGTAACTAGAAGCAATCTACCTACACAAATGTCTTTCTTATGCATTTTCTATTCCTTTGACATTGTTGTCTTACCATTGATTTGGTAAGCAAACCTATCTTTGGATGTAAACGGGACAGGCTTGGGTCATCGTATAACCATGATTAGCAATGTTGCAAAGTATCTTAGCATTTCGAGGGACTAAGATCATTTTATAAGGCAACTTAGAATAGCGTCATCGAGGGACTATGATCTTTTGATTTTGTTTGTTTTACCAAGATACTTCGCATGCGTATTATGGTTATTTTTGTATAAGGCAACCAAGTGGAGAAACCCTAAGGGTGTTTGTGTGCAAGTGTGTTTGATTGCATGCTTGATTTTATCTTGAATTATGGTTTTCTATTTCATTGATTTTATCCTGCCATACATATCCTAATCACTAGCATTTACACTTGAAAGCGATAAATTGCGGAAATATAAAGTCCTACGCTATTACAATATTTAGGGGGTGGGGTATAAATTTATGAATGGGGAGTGCCAGCGAGAAAAATAAAGAAAATAACAAGGGGAAGAAAGAAAGAAAAAAGAAAAGGATCAGCGTGCTGCTGAAAGGAGGTCAGAGGTTCTGACCCTGGCACGCTGCAAAATAGAAACCTGTTAGTGAAAATGTATAGGTTAGAGGTTCTGACCCTGGTACGCTGCAAAACAGAAACCTGTTAGTTAAAATGTATGAGGTCAGAGGTTCTGACCCTGCTGGGAACACAGTAATTTTCAGAAGTTCTGATATTACTGATAACAAAACAGGATCCAGAAGCGCTGGTGCCAATGTCAGAACTTGGTCTCTCTCTATGCTAGTCAGAACATCTGCAATTTGGTTATTTCTCCAAAAAACAGAAGACATGCCTAAGACAGCTTCAGCAAGTGCCATAGTGCTTCAGAAATAAGGAAAATCAGAACCAAAAATCAGAGGCAAGTATGCCTTTGCTAATCCTAACTCTAAGTTTTAGTTTCTTCAAGGAAGTTCTGAACTGATTCACTCTCTACTTAAGCATACAGATGTGTGAAAATCTCAGAATACGTACAACATCAGAAGCATGATATCTACATTGTGTTTTTGAGCATGCAAATCTGGTAATGCTTCAGCAAGGTGGTGAGAGTCAGCAGATGCTTACCTTGCAGCTGGAAGAAGTTTTGTGAACTAGAGTTAGCTTCAACTCTGATGATGTTCTGAACAGCTTCTTTGAATGGATGGATGGAGGGTATATAGTAGTATGAATACAGAAGTTATGGCAGTTTCTAACGTGTGGGTCAGAAACCGTATGGGTGTTTTTTAGTCAAGAAATATTTTGAGAACAAATGGAGTTTGAAAGCAAAGGATCCAAAGTTAATGATTTTTTGTGCGTTGTGTTTAGAGTTCTTGAAACACTCGGAATTTTAGCAGGGATTCAAGGTGTTTTCTTGCTAAAACTTTCTATCTCTTTTCAGCAATTTTTTCTGGGCTTGACCTGGACCTCTTCTCAGTGGCCAATGGTGTTCTATTTATAGGTAAAGCTTTTGTGGGTTGTAAAATGTCAAGTGGCGCCAATATCATGCACTAGATGCTGACTTACAGTTGAAGAAAGTTCATAAAAAGTTGTGATGATTGACAGCTTTTAGCCTAGGATGGATTAGTAAGCAAGGATTAAGGAAAAGTGACACCCATAAGCAAAAAGTAGCGCATGGACCCATACCTAAATCTGTATAAAGGTATTTTTATGCTACACGTGGAGAGATCCTTTGGACAAAGACTCAAAAGTGGTTGTGAGCATTAATGAGCATTAAATGGTGATGAGATTTGTCAAAATCAAAAATCCTGTAATGGGGGATTTTGCATCATTGCCTAAATCTAGGCCAGCAGTTCCATTTCAACGTAGTCTAGAACAAAGTACCCAAATTCTGATCTTGGTATCCTGCTTCCTTAGCAAGTTCTGAGGGATCCTTAGGCTTTCCAGCATGTTCTGAAAGAGCATTCAGATTTTTTATTACGCCTTATAATCTTCTATTTTTAACCTGGAAAACTCTGACTGAACTTGCGTAGATGTTGAAGAGCCACATTCTGACTGAAGGTTATGTGCTGAGCTAAGTTTGCAACTTCTGACTGCTCTTGCCTGGAGGTTGGTTCAGAACTTCTGAAGTGTCATTTTTTCTTAAATACTTAGAAAAATCTCCAGTACTTAGAAATTTGGTTTTTTGAACTTTAGATGGAACAAACTTCCTATTTCAACATGTTTTGATGAAATATTATTTTTGATCAAGAGGTCAAAGTTTGGCCTTTCAGCGCAAATGACCATTTTGCCCTTGGGAGTGATCTTCATGAAAAATTTGTAATTCAAAGCTTGGGATTGGATGGAAGTAAACTTGAGGATCCAGGGTGATTTCTTGTGAAAAATGAGAGGGCAAATTTTGGGGTACAACAGTAGGCGTTCAAGATTTTCTCTTCATGTAGTTTCTTTGTAAGCTCCAAGACCCTTTTCTCACTAGCATAAAATTGAGCTTCGAAGGTGTCTTGTTCTTATTTTAACTGAATCCAACCCTTTTGTAAGTATTCAAGAGAAGTAGGCATGTTGGGATGGAGGACAGTATACAGGACTTCTCCTTCAGCAACGAGCTCCACGATAATAGGTAGGATGGAGGGGTAAGGCATTACCAACTTCTGAGCACGAGCTTGTACCCACCTAAGGTAAGTTTCAAGGGGAATATAATTCTTGTGTCCTAGAGTCTTGCTATTCACCCTGTTTACCATCCTCCAAGCTTGCACAAACCTTTGGCGGTAGCCTTGATCGTCGCTCTCGTAGTTGAACACCACCCCTTGGATGAGCATATCATGAGGACCATTTCTTCAGGCATACCCAAACTACCATAAGGATAAGCAAGGGTTGTAAGTGATACCTCCCCTAATTCCAAGCAAGGGACATTAGGGAATTCCCCACAACGGTCGATGATAGTAATGTTCTCTAAGGATCGAGAACACCAGTGGATATCCGAATGCCTGAGTGACATCAACCTTTGGGACCATCTCAAACCTTGCTCAATCTTCAACATAGACCAGGGGAGATGTGAGACAAACCATATATCTAAAAGATGAGTGTAACATATGAGGGTCCCTCTCTTCCTTATAGTGCGAGAGTGGAGAGAATGTAGGATATCTCCCAACAAAGTAGGCACCGGATTGTGAGACATGAAGATTTTAACAGCACTTACATCTATAAGTTGGTCAGGGTTTGGAAATAAAACCATCCTATAGATGAGAAGGGCCAAGATTTCTTCAAAAGCTTGTAAATCCATAGTGTTCCAACAATCTTGAGCTTTTTCCAACAAGAATTTGGCTAAGAATCCTCTGACGCCACTCCTTGTTTCCCAATTAGCTGTGATATCGGATTGTTGCAAGTGTAGTGCTCGGGTAATCTCTCTTGGGCTTGGATCTCTTTCCGTACTGCTGAAAGGTAGTTGATTGAGAATAGGAATCCTCAAGAGTTGAGAGAATTCTTCCATAGTAGGTACAAGCTGGTAATCGTGAAAGGTGAAGCAATGGTGCAAAGGGTCGAAGAACTGAAAAAGCACCTTCATCATGTCTTCCTCAATGCTTGAGGTAACCAATTTTAGGAGTCGACCATGTATTTCGGAAAATGAAGAATTCTCAGGAACCCTTGATGCTAACTCTTTGAGTTAAGAAGGAATTCTTACAAGATTATCTTGGATAGTATTCCTGCGGATGGAAGCCATGTCCTACAAAACAGAATAAAGATAAATCTCAATAATCCTTGAAATGGTTAGTGAGAATGCTTATGATGTTATGATGTTTATGATGTTTATGATGTTATCTATAAGTAAGTATATACACATAAGGCAAACAAGTCGTTATGTTTATGCTTGCATGGAGTCTTATAGGTAAGTACCCTCTTGAAGTTTAGTTGGATCAACTTGTCCTAGTAATAGTAACCGGGTTCTAAGAGATCTCAATATCACTGATCTTTCTTATCATGCATTGTTTCAGCACAAGCCTCTTTAATGGCGACCGAAATATCCTTAGAAGTCCAATCTCAATGAGCATAGTATCGAGTATCAACCAACTTCAGACTGCACCCAAGCCGGCTATCTCACTACTTCCTAATGGCCAAGTTGGTCAAGTAAAGGTTCTAAAGTAAGTTAGTGCTTCATGACACCACACATCGGGCCCCGTATTCTCCTTGACTACTCAAGGGCTACCGGTACCAACAAATGTGTCACACTAACGTAGCTATTGCTTAGACCATGTCGGTATACCCTTCATTGTTTCCATAATGTATTGCTACTTACCTATAAGGTATCCCAGATCCGGGTAGAGGATCAAAACAAGCCCAAACAAGGAACCAAAATGTAAAGCAAGCAAGTCAAACAATGAAAGCAAATAAAGGTGATCCAGCCCTAAGGTAACCCCACTTTTAAGTTTTCCTCAGCAGAGTCGCCAGTTCTGTAATATAGAGGGAGAACTGACTTAGGATGTTTTGCATTTGATTGCAAATGTTGCGGCTAGCAAGAGTCACCATCGACATTTCTTTTATCTAATAAAGGAAAGGGTGAAAAGAAGAGGAAAGACCTTTGAGATTATTTCTTGAGTTCGGGGGGTAGATTATGAAAAGGGAAGGTATTAGCACCATTTTCATCTATAGTTATCTATGGGCTTTTAGTTACTTGCTAGATCATTTTCTTTGTTTAAAAGTGTGCTTTGTGGTTTTTTGAAAGTATTTTTGAAAGGTGCCTTCGTTTAGGAAAACTTTGTAATGGTTCTTGTCTTGTAAGAACGTATACAAAGTGTTAAACTTTTGAAAATATTTCATGTTTTGAAAGTGTTTGGTGTGAGTTTGCAAGGATGTTTATTTTAAAAATGGGCAAGCAACTAGGAGCATTTCTACCTACTCAAAAGTCTTTTTGTTCATTTCTCTCTTCCTTTGATATTGCTATCTTACCATTGATTGGTAAGAAGCCTTATCTTTGGATGTAAAGGGACGAGCATGGGTCATCGTATAGTCATGATAGCAATGTTGTGAGATATCTTAGCATTTATCTTGAGGGACTAAGATCATTTGAAAGGCAACATTCGTAGCGTCATCGAGGGACTATGATCTTGTATTTTTTTATTATTTTTGCTAAGAAATCCCACATGCGTAACATGACCATTTTTAGGAAACAAGTGGAGTTAACCCTAGGGGTGCATGTGTGAATAATCTGTTTGATTTTCATGCATTTAGTTTTTGATTAGGGGTTGTCTACTTGTTGTTTTTATCTTCCCATACAAGTCCTACTTTACTAGCATTTATATGAAAGCGATAAATTGTGGAAAGTAAATATTCTACGCTATTACAATCGTTAGGGGATAGGGTGTACAAATTTACAAATGGGGATTGCAAGAAATTAAAGTCCTAATTATCTATTACAACCATATTGAAATAATGTACATGAATTGAAATGGACTTGTTTTGTTTTTGTTAAGAGAAGAAAATAACTTTGCTTAAGAAAATATTTTTAGTCTTTTGGTTTTAAAAGAGATAAAATAAAGTATGTGAATATAAATTTTTTTTGGTGCTTTTGATTATTAAAGATAAAATAAAATAATAAGAGGAAAAGGGGTCAGAATCACACACGTTGCTGAAATAAGAGGGGACAAAAGTTCCGACTCCGGTACACTACAAGTCAGAAAGAAAATGTTAGCATAAAAGGGGAAAGTCAGGAGTTTTGGGTCTGCTGGGAACAAAGGGAAGTCTAGAAGTTCTGAATGCTGAGGGAATCTAGAAATTCTAATGTCACTGGCAGGTCAGAAGTTCTGGTCGTTTGAGAGAGCCTAGAAGTTCTAATGTAACTGGAGACCTAGAAGTTATGGTTGTTGAGAGAGTGAGGTGATAATGTTGTTGGGTGAGGACATCTAGAAGTTCTGGTCTAGGAATATTGTCTGACATATAAATGGGTGAAAATGTCAATAAATAAACCTTAAAAAAAGATGCTTCTGGGGCTAGAACCCAGGACCCTTAGCACTAATGTCTTATGCGCACGCTTTCTACCAATGGGGTGGTTGTACATCCGGTATTAGAAGCAAAAGCATAAACATGTATCACAAAGTAAGTTATGATGATAAACTTCATCTCTTTCTCCATGCCAATCATAGCATCTACAACTTAGCCATTTCTCAACAAAACAAAAAATGCAAACATTACAGTTATGGCAAGTTGCAGTATGGTTTCAGAAGTATAAAGTGTTAGAACTGTAAATCAAAAGCAGACATGAATTATGCTAATCCTAATTATGAACCCTAATTTCCTCAAGAGGTTCTGAACTAAAATTCTCTCTACTTAGGCAAAAATACATGAAATCTATGAATATGTACAGAATTAGAGCCATGATATCTACATTGTATCTTTGAAAATACAAGCCTAGCAATGCCTAAGCAATGAGGTAAAAGTCAGAAGAAACTTACCTTGCAGCTGGAGGTTGTTCTGTGAACTGGAGCCTAGTTCTGACTGTTGTGATGCTCTTATCAACTTCCTCAAGTTCTCAGAAAGCTAAGACAAATCTTAACTTGAACTGTGAATGGTGAGAAAATTCAGCAGCAGTCAAGAAGCTATGTTCTGATTTTTGAGATGGAGATTGATGAAGATTGTATTGCAGTCTGTAAATAGAAGTTGGGATTGTTTCTAATTTTGCCAAGAGACGTGCAAGAAAATTAGAGTTTGGATGCAAAAGACAAACTGGCAGGTTTTTGTGTTTATGTTTTTAGTTTCCAATTCTTTGAAATTTCAGCAAGGTTTCAAGGCTAATTCTCAAATTCTCGACCTCTTTACAGTTGAAAATGAAGTTCAATTTATAGGCAATGATTCTGTAGCTTGGAGAAGTCAAGAGTACAACCATCATGCTAGGGCGTTGACTTGTTCTTGAAGCAAGTTAAACAAGTATGGTGGTTAGCAGCTTTTAGTCGTGCCTAAGTTAGATTTGTAAGCATGAATTAAGGAAAAGTAACCTCAGAGGCTAAAGAAAAGCATGGGCCCATCATAAACTTGTACAAAAGTTTTCTTTTTAAGGACATCAATGGTACTTCCATGCCACACGTGGGGAAATCCTTTGGATAAAGACTCAAAAGTGGGCGTGAGCATTAAATGATTATGAGACTTGTCAAAACAGAATCCTGCAATATGCGATTTATGTGTCATAGCTTAATATGGATAAGAAGTTCAACATCAGCGTAACTTAAAACAAACATCCAACTTCTGATCTTTGAATCTCCCTGCTCCAGCATGTTCTGAAGGAGTTCTCAGACTTTTCAGAAAGCTTGTAACATGCTTTGTAGACTTTCTTTGAATTACTCTTGCAAACTCTAGATGAACCTACGTGAAAACTGGCCCAGAAGTTCTAACCAAATTATATCTTGGAAATGTCCAGAATTTACTGAGTGTTTCAGTTTCATGGACGTGTCTTCAAAGATTTATAACTTGAAATCCTAGAATTTCTAGGAGAAGTTCTGTTCTGCAATGTTTTAGATCTCATTGAGATCTACAATTCTTGTGTCAGAAGTTCTTCTAGAATCAGCTTGCATCACGGTGAAAATCTACCCAGAAGTTCTGAACTTGTCATATTTTCTTAACACTTAGAAAAAATTCTAAGTGTTCAAAACTTTGACTTTTCCAAAGCAAATTTGACTTTTGATTTTCTTAATGAAACAAAATTCATATTCCAACATGTTTTGATGAAATATGATTCTTGAAACTTGATTTTGTTCCAAAAGTCAAAGTTTGACTTTTCAGTGTGCAATTGACCATTTTTCCCTTGTGCCAATTCCAAACCTAAATGGATGTATTAGTAGTGAAAACTTGATGTCATGGAAAATCTTATGAGAGAATCCTTGAGAAATGAGACGGTAAATTTTGGGGTACAACATACACCCCATTGAGTTCTCTAACACTGTTAAATATATGATCAAAGGTCTTCCTTCAACTGGTGACATCAGAATTGGAGGCTCTTGTAGGTACTCCTTGATTTTATCAAAGGCTATCTAACAATCGTCATTCCATTTCACTACCCAATCTTTCTTCAGCAATTTAAAGATCAATTCACAAGTAGCGGTCAAATGAGAAATAAATATGGAAATATAATACAATCATCCCAAGAAATCTCTGACTTCCTTCTCGGTACGGGGAGGAGGAACTTCTTGAATAAATTTGACTTTAGCGGGATCAACCTCAATTCCTTTGTCGCTGACAATAAAACCCAGGAGTTTACCGGAACTCACCCCATAGGTGCACTTGTTCGAATTTAGCCTTAGCTTATACTTCTTCAGTATCTCAAACAACTTATGTAGATGGTCCAGATGCTCTTCTTCTGTCTGTGATCTGGCTATCATATCTTTGACATAGACCTCTATCTCGTGATGAATAATGTCATGGAGCAAAGCTACCATAACATGTTGATATGCTGCATCGGCATTCTTCAACCCAAAAGGCATAACCTTGTAGCAGAACATGCCCCACTGTGTAACAAAAGTAGTCTTTTCCATGTCTTCATGTGCTATCTTGATCTGATTATACCCTGAGAAACCATCCATGAAGGAGAATACCTTGTGTTGAGTGGTGTTGTCGACCAAAACATCAATATGTGGAAGCGGGAAGTCATCTTTGGGGCTCTCCCAGTTCAGATCTTTGTAGTCTACACACATACGTAGCTTGCTGTCTTTCTTTGGTACCAGAAAAACATTTACAACCCATTTAGGATATGATGTCACTGCTAAGAACCCTGTGTTAAATTGTTTTATAACCTCAAGCTTGATCTTCTTTGACATCTTGGGACGCATTCGATGAACCTTCTGCTTAGTCGGAGAGCAACCTTCTTTCATCGACAGTCGATGAACCATAATATCGGTATCAAGCCATGGCATGTCTTCTTATGACCAAGCAAAGATCTCAACATATTCATGAAATATCTGTATCAACCTGTTCTTGAAACCGTCCTCTAAGTTGGCGCCTATTTTGAATTCTTTTTTGTCTGTTTTGAAACCTAAGTTTACCACTTCAACTATCTATTCATGTGGTTGAATAACTTTCTCTTCTTGCACTAACAGTCTAGCAAGTTATCCTGGTATCTCACAATCTTCCTCACCTTCGTCCTCGGCTTGGTAGATCAGATTTTCAAAGTCATAAGTGGCAATAGCATAGTTGTTACCAACGGGATCCAGAGTGGATGTGGATCTGCAATGTATTATGTGGGTGTGTGTAAGAAGACATAGTTATTTGAAAGTGATAAAAGTTTAAAAAAGAAAGACAGGGAGCACAAAATTTGAATGCAAAACTTCCAATGCTTTTATTAAATGAACATATGTTTATGAAATGACAATCCTTAACAAATGAACCGTTGTGCCCCGGATAAGGCACAAGGCTTAAAGTCATTGTTCAAATATTACAAATCCAAAACTTGAAAATAATAAAAAACATAAATGTAGCTATTACTCCTGAATAAAGGAGATAGAGATAATGCCCCCGACCTTCCAGTTGCTGAGCCCATTGCCAATGGTAGGAAAGATTCAGTTGTCAAGGTCATAATCACTGTTAGCATCTTCTATTACATTGACTTTGTTGTTGCTGATGCAGAATGGTGGCCTTCCAGCTTGAGCGCGATGAACAACCCTCTGACCCTCTGCAGTGAAACCCAAACCAAACTTGTCAGATTTATAGGGGATGTCAGGAAGCTGACCCTAAATACTACAACCATATTCTTCTACAGTGGATTTAGCGTCTTTCAATGAAGCCATCCTGGGCGGAACCCTAGTAACTTTGGGAATGGCGGAGACATCTTCAGTTGAGGCAGGAGGGATGACTTCAAAACTTTGACAGGGATTCTCGATGAATTTTCCGTCCATCTCTACATACGGGAAAAAGTTCAAGTGGCTAACCATATATTCTTCTTCACCGTAGACAATAACAATCTTTTTGTTCACATGATATTTTAATTTCTGATGTAGGGTAGAGGTAATAGCGCCTGTCCCATGGATCCAGGGGAGTCCCAATAAGCAGGAATAAGTTGGCCGAATATCCATTACGTAGAAGGTAGATTCAAATATCTGCGAACCCACCTTGATCGGAAGATACACTTACCCGTTTACCATCCTTTTTGACCCATCAAAGGATCGAACTATAGTATCACTGGGTTTCAGTACAACCCATTCACAATCAAGTATGTCAAGAACGCCTTACGGTAGAACATTTAACGAGGACCCAATATCAACCAAAACATGGGCCAGAGTAGTGCCCATGCATTCAATGGAGACATACAGGGCCTTATTGTGGTTTCTTCCCTCATGAGTCAAATCATAATCAGAGAAACCTAATCCATTGTCAGTCGTTAAACTAGCAACATAACTTCTAAATTAATCGACATAAATCTCTTGTAATACGTGAGCAGTCTTCAAAAATTTCACTAAAGCCTGTTGTTGTACCCCAAAATTTTTCCTCTCATTTATCAAGTATTTTCTCACAATATCTCCTTTTGTTTAAGATTGCACAAGGGTTTATCAGCTCAAGACACCTCCTTAAGCACTGATGACTGAAATTAGGGTTTAAGATCGCACAAGGATAATTGAAATTTTAATGCCTCATATGACTTTCATGGATCATTATGTACCCTCAAGATTACTCATGTCAAGTTTCAAGTCTTGGATCACATTTTTGCTCAGTCAATTGATCAGTTGACCTAAAAATCAGTTGTATTAGGGAAAAAGTCAACTGTGACCAATTTACAGTCAAACTTCATAATTTTTTATCCATATAAACATTATGAACTCATATATGCCATTTGATCAAGTTTGAACCACAATTCCTCAAGAAATTTGATCAGATCATCAAAAGGGCAAAATGGTCAAAATTAGGGTTTTGACTGAGAAATGGAAATTTCTTATTTTTGACCTAGCAAATGGTTAATTGGTTTGAGACATGATCTCAAGGTTTAAATTGCATAATTTTGACCTAATGTAATAACTCAAATCATTGCTCAAGGTCATTTCATTGATAATTGATTTTCAATCAACTTATCAAAAGTCAACTGCACACTGAAAAGTCAAACTTTGACTTTTTGGTCAAAATCAAGTGTCAAAGATCACAATTCATCAAAACATGTCAAAATATGAAACTTGTTCATCAAGAAACCAAAAAGTCAAAATTTAATTTTGAAAAGTCAAAGTTTTCAAACTTAGAAATTTTTCTAAGTGTTGAAAACTTCATATTTTTTCACAACTTTGAGCCAATTTTTCACCATGATGCAAGATGATTCAAAGGAAACTTTCAACATGAAAGTTGTAGATATCAATGAGATCTAAAATATTGATTTACACAACTTCTCCTATATATGTATGGATTTCAAGTTATGATTTTGTGAATACATGTTCATGAAACATGGAAACTTAGTAAAATTTTGCCCTAGTTTAGGCAGGATTTAGACCTAACTTCATGGAAATTTTTCACATAGTTCCAAGGGGATTTTCCAAAATTAATTCAAAGAGGGGTTGTAGAGCACATTACAAGCTTTCTAAAATGTCCAAGAACTCCTTTAGATCATGTTTGAGCAAGGATAATCGAAGGCATGAAGTTGACATTTCATTCTTGAATTATAGGTCATTTTCATGATGAGCAAGAATGCAATTTCAACGTTAGGCTGCATAATCTTGTTTTGCAGGACTTCTAACTTGTGTATCTATCCATAATTAATGGATTACACAAACTTTTGAGCTATAATCCAAGTGGTTTAAGCTTTATCCAATTCACATTTCCATTTTGGGAAGAAAGTGAAGAATACCATTCTTGAAAAGCAAGCTTTATGCACAAAGTCAATTCTTGAGCCTCTAACTTGTTCCCTCTGATCACACTCCATCTACAAAGTCAGAAGAAAGTGTGTTTAAAGCATAAACACTCTATCTTAGCAAGTACACAAGACTTTTAAACTTGGATTTCTCAAAAATCACATGTTATGCTTAAACTTGTGATTTTGAATTCTGATCAACAACAAGCTTCCAAACTTGTTGCTTATAAATAGAGGCACTATTTGTGATCTAGAACAAGAGCTTAAGCACCCTGAAACACGCCAAAACTCCCTCAAGCCATAAATTGCACAAGAAACTCCATTGATGCATAATTCTGACCTTAAACTTATATCTCTTATTTACCTCGTGCATTTTCTTTCCTAATTAATCACAAAGCTCATACACATCAAATATAACTTATCCCTGACCTTGGTTCATAATGTAACACGTCCATCATCAAGTTCCATCTTCAAAAACAGAGATTTGCAAGTGGACTTCTCCAGAACTCCTCAGCCACTTTTAGCTCAAGCCAAACATCACATTATGTTCCTGGGAACTTGAGGAAGTTAACCCAATCACTAGGACTCATTAAAAGCTACTCAAACTTAAAACATGATACCCTCTTGCAAGGTGAATTTTCTGACTTTTTGAACTATTCATATAGACATTGTTAGGCTTCCATTTTCAAAGATAAAATGTAGATACCATTACCAAGAAACTGTACATATCCATAGTTTGTATTTATATGGCCTGAGCTTAGAGAATTTTGGAGTTGAAGTTTCTGAAAAAATTAGGTTTCAGTTTAGGGCCAACAAAATTATCATTCATCTGGGATTTATAGCTTTAGCTACTTACATGTTTGAATTCGTATTGAAATTTCAAGCAAGTTTCATGTTTGTATTTTTCAATTTGGTTGAGAAATGAAGAAGTTAAAAAATTCAAAAAATATGGAAATGGCTTCTGGCGCGAAGAAGAAGAAGATAAAAGCCATGGAGTTGTTTTCCAATATATATTTATGGTTTGACAAAAGTAAATGGATATATCACCACCCCAGTGATTAAAACGCGCGCCTTTCACCTAACGGACCTGGGTTCGAGCCCCAGCGTCCGTTTTGTCATTTTTCATATTTTCTGTTTCTTTTTTTTTTGTAGCCAGTGTTGGGCCTCCCCCCTTTGGGCCTCCCATTTCTGCTTTCTCTAACCCCCTGTTTACTTTTGTAGGTTAGCCCAATTTCTTTTTATTATTTTATTTGATTTATTTTCTTCTATTTTTTATTATTATTTTATTTTAGTCTCTTTTATTTATTTTTATTATTATTATTATCATTAGTATTTTTATTATTAAAAAATAATAATAATTTTTTTAATTTATTTATTATTTACACTTATTTAGTTTATCTATTTATAAAACTAAAAGAACAAAAACATTTTTCTTAATAAATTAATTTCTTTCTTAAAAATTAATATTTAAGTTTTGGTTTAACTTTTTTATATTATTTTCTTATAAATTAAAATTAATTTAGAATTTAGGTTTATTTTATTTAATTAATTTTCCTTTTATTTTTATTAATTTAAAACCATTTCATAAATAAAACCCTAAAAATCTTTTTTTTAGTTAATTTCTTTTCTTATTTAGTTTAAGTTAATTTTTAATTAATTTTCATTAATCATTTTCCTTAATTAGGTCTAAGATTAAAACCCCTTTCATAAAAATCCAAACAAAAATCATTTTTTTTCCCATTTACATTCTTGCAATTTTATTTTTAATTTTGTACAATATTCAATATGGTTGTAATAGTTAATTAGATTTAATTTTCTTACAAAATCCTCATTTGTAAATTTGTACACCCCCTCCCCTATTGTTGTAATAGCTTAGTATTTTTATTTTCCGCAATTTAATGCTTTATATGTAAATGCTAGTAAAATAGGGTTTGTATGGAAAAATAAAATCAATGCTTATAAAACCCTAATTCAAAGACAAAACAATGCATGTAAATCAATACACTTGCACACTTACACCCTTAGGGTAAATCCACTTTGTTGCCTTATGAAAATGGTCATAATACGCATGTAAGATGTCTTAGCAAAAACAAACAAAATACAAGATCATAGTCCCTCGATGATGCTACAAATGTTGCCTTACGAATGATCTTAGTCCCTGAAAGAAAATGCTAAGATATCTTACAACATTGCTATTCATGACTATACGATGACCCTTGCCCGTCCCTTTTACATCCAAAGATAGGGTTTCTTACCAAATAAATGGTAAGATAACAATGTCAAAGGAAAGAGGAAATAAACATGAAAGACTTTTGAGTAGGTAGAATGTTCCTAGTTGCTTGCTCATTTTCAAACCAAAACATCCTTGTTATTTTCAAAACAAACACCAACACTTTCAAAACATCTTTCAAACTTGAAACATTTTCAAAAGATCAACACTTTTTATACATTCTTATGAACGAGAATCATTACAAAGTTTGCCTAAACGATGGCTCCTTTTCAAAATACTTTCGAAAACCACACAAAGCATATTTTCAAACAAAAGCAAGTGATCTACAAGCAACTAAGATCCCGTAGATAACTACAGATGAAAAGGGTGCTAATACCTTCCCTTTTCATAATCTACCCTCCGAACTTAAGAAACTATCTCAAAGGTTTTTCCTGTTCTTTTTAACCTTTCCTTTTGCATAAAAGAAAAGTCGGTGGTGACTCTTGCTAACAACAACATTTACGATCAAACGCAAAACAACTAAGTCAGTTATCCCACCGTGTTACAGAACTGGCGACTCTGCTGGGGATAATTTTTAAAATGGGGTTACCTTAGGGCTAGATCACATTTATTTGCTTTCATTGTTTGACTTGTATGCTTTACATTTTGGTTCTTCGTTTGGGTTTGAATCCTCTACTCGGATTTGGGATACCTTATAGGTAAGTAGCAATACATTGTGGAAACTGTACGGGGTATACCGACATGGTCTAAGCAATAGCTACGTTAGTGTCACATATCTGTGGGTACCGGTAGCCCTTGAGTAGTCAAGGAGAATACGGGGCCGCTGAGTGATGTCATGAAGCACTAACTAACTTCTAGAACCTTTACTTGACCAACTTGGTCATTAGGACGTAGTGAGATGACCGGCTTTGGTGCAGTCCGAAGTTGGTAGATACTCGATACTACACTCATTGAGGTTTGGTTTTTTAGGATATTTAGGTCGCCATTAAAGAGGCTTGCGCTGAAACAATGCCCGAGAAAATAAACCAGTGATATTGAGCTCCCTTAGAACCCAGTTACTATTGCTAGGAAAGGTTTGAGCCAACTAAACTTCAAGAGGGTACTTACCTATGAGACTCCATGCAAGCCTAAACCTAAGGACTTAATTGTTTTGTTTGTATATATCTACTTGTACATAACATCATAAACATCATAACATCATACTCATACTCACTAACCATTTCAAGGATTTTTGGGATTTATCTTTGTTCTGTTTTGTAGGACATGGATTCTATTCGCAGGAAAACCATTCAAGTCAATCTTGTAAGGATCCCTCCTCAAATTAAAGAGTTAGCATCAAGGGTTCCCGAAAATTCTCCATTTACCGAAAGACATGGTCGCCTCCTAAACTTGGTTACCTCCAACACTGATGAGGACATGATGGAGGTGCTCTTCCAGTTCTTTGATCCTCTACACCATTGCTTCACATTTCCCGATTATCAACTTGTGCCAACTTTGGAAGAATTATCCCAACTCTTAAGGATTCCCATTATCAATCAACTACCCTTCAACGGTACGAAAAGAGATCCTAAACCAGAAGAGATTGCTCAAGCCCTACACTTGCAACAATCTGATGTCATAACAAATTGGGAAACAAGGAGTGGTGTCAAAGGTTTCTTAGCTAAGTTTTTGTTTGAGAAAGCTCAAAGCTGTTGGAACTCCTTGGACTTGCAAGCTTTTGAGGAAATTGTGGCTTTCCTCATCTATGGGATGGTTTTGTTTCCAAATCCTGACCAACTCATAGATGTAAACATCATCAAAATCGTCATGTCTCGTAACCCGGTGCCTACTTTGTTAGGAGACATCCTACATTCTTTTCACACTCGCACTATGAGGAAAAAAGGTATTCTCATGTGTTGTACTCCTCTCTTGGCAAGATAGTTTATTTCGCATCTTCCCCAATCTGTATTGAAGAACGAGCAAGGTTCAAGGTGGTCACATAGGTTGATGACGCTCATACATTCATATATTCATTGGTGTTCCCGAACTTTGGAGAATGTTACTATCGTCGACCGTTATGGAGATTTCTCTTATGTTATGATGAATGGTAGATGCGTATGCAATGATTTCAAGGATTTTAAAGATTCAAATTTGTTTTAGACAAAAAGGGAACACACGTTATATTAATAAATTAAATCTTGAGTACATCAATGCCTTTTTGGGCAAAACAAATACAAAACTTTAAGATAGAAAGGTAGTATGCATCCTCTTGGTGCGATGTAGGAATTCAGGTTCCTCTCCTCATTAAGTTGCTTAGTGAGTTCCAAAACCTTCTTCTCGCTTGCATAGAATTGGGCTTCGAAAGTATCTCGCTCCCCCTTGAGTTGTATCCAATTTCTTTGTAAGTCTTCAAGAGAGGTGGGCATGTCTGGATGTAGGATAGTGTATGGAACATCCCCTTCCATGACAGGCTCAATGATTACCGGGAGAATGGAGGGATAAGGCATCATAAGATTTTGAGCACGAGTTCGTACCCATTTGAGGTAAGGCTCAAGAGGGATGGAATTCTTGTGCCCCAATGTCTTGATATCTACCTTTTTTAACATCCTCCAAGCTCAGATAAATCTCTGGCGAAGACCTTGATTGTCATTCTCATTGTCAAATACCAAACCTTAAATGAGCATCTCATGAGGGCCATCCCTTCGGGCATAACCAAATTTTCTTAAGGCTAAGCAGGGGTTGTAGGTGATGCCTCCCCTAATGACAAGTAAAAGGACATTAGGGAATTCTCCACAACGGTCAACAATAGTAACATTCTCTATAGATTGGGAACACTAATGGATGTCTGAATGTTTGAGTGTAATCAACCTTTGTGACCACCTTGAACCTTGCTCGTTCTTCAATACAGATTGGGGAAGATGCGAAATAAACCATCTTGCCAAGAGAGGAGTACAACACATAATAAAACCTCTTTTCCTCATTGCGCGAGTGTGAAAAGAGTGTAGGATGTCTCCTAGCAAAGTAGGCACCAGGTTGCGGGATATGAAGATTTTGAAGGCGTTCACATCTATGAGTTGGTCAGGATTTGGAAAAAAAACCATCCCATAGATGAGGAGAGCCACAATTTCCTCAAAGGCTTGCAAATCCAAGGAGTTCCAACAGTTTTGGGCTTTCTCGAACAAGAACTTTGCTAGGAAACCTTTGACACCACTCCTTGTTTCCCAATGAGTTGTGACATCAGATGAGTGTAAGTGTAGAGCTTGAGCAATCTCTTCTGGCTTTGGGTCTCTTTCCGTACCGTTGAAAGGTAGTTGATTGAGAATGGGAATCCTCAAGAGTTGGGAGAATTCTTCCAAAGTAGGCACAAGTTGATAATCGGGAAATGTGAAGCAATGGTGTAAGGGATCAAAGAACTGAAAGAGAACCTTCATCATGTCCTCATATGTGTTGGAGGTGACCAAGTTGAGTAGGCGACCATGTCTCTCGGTGATTGGAGAATTTTCAGGAATTCTTGAAGCTAGCTCCTTAAGTTGTGGAGGGATCCTTACAAGATTGACTTGAATGGTTTTTCTGCGAATAGAATCCATATCCTACAAAACAGAACAAAGATAAATCCACAAATCCTTGAAATGGTTAGTGAATGTGTATGATGTTATGATGTTCATGATGTTATGTACAAGTATGTATTTACAAACAAAGCAAACAAGTCCTTAGGTTTCAGACTTGCATGGAGTCTCATAGGTAAGTATCCTCTTGAAGTTTAGTTGGCTCAAACCTGTCCAAGTAATAGTAACCGAGTTCTAAGGAGCTCAATATAATTGGTTTGTTTCCTTGGTCATTGTTTAAGCACAAGCCTCTTTAATGGCGACCTAAATAACCCAAAAAACCAAACCTCAATGAGTGTAGTATCGAGTATCTAACAACTTCGGACTGCACCAAAGTCAGTCATCTCACTACGTCCTAAAGGCCATGTTGGTCAAGTATAGGTTCTAAAAGTTCATTAGTGCTTCATGACACCACTCAGCGGCCCTGTATTCTCCTTGATTAACTCAAGGGCTACCGGTACCCACAAATATGTCACACTAACGTAGTTATTGCTTAGACCATGTCGATATACCCCACACAGTTTCCACAACGTATTTCTACTTACCTATAAGGTATCCCAAATCCGGGTAGAGGATTCAACCCAAACAAAGAACCATAATGTAAAGCAAACAAGTCAAACAATTGAAAGTAATTAAATGTGATCTAGCCCTAAGGTAACCCCACTTTTAAGATTATCCCCAGCAGAGTCACCAGTTCTATGATACGGTGGGAGAACTGACTTGAAGGTTTTGCGTTTGATTGCAAATGTTGCGGTTAGCAAGAGTCGCCATCGACTTTTCTTTTATCTAAAAGGAAAGGTGAAAATGCACATGAAATACCTTTGAGATTATTTCTTGAGTTCGGGGGGTATATTATGAAAAGGGAAGGTATTAGCACCCTTTTAATCCATGGTTTTCCATGGGCTCTTAGTTACTTGCTTTTGTTTGAAATTGTGCTTTGTGTGGTTTTTGAAAGTATTTTGTAAAGAGGTCATTGTTTAGGCAAACTTTGTAATGATACCCGTTCGTAAGAATGTATACAAATATGTTTGATTTTTTGAAAATGTTTTCAAGTTTGTAAGATGTTTGAAAGTGTAGGTGTTTATTTTGAAAATAGCAAGGATGTTTTGTTTGAAATTGAGCAAGTAATTAGGAGTATTCTACCTACTCAAAAGTCTTTCTTGTTCATCTTCTTTTCGTTTGATATTGGTATCTTACAATTGATTTGGTAAGTAACCCCATCTTTGGATGTAAACGGTATGGGCGTGGGTCATCATATAACCATGATTAGCAATGTTGCAAGGTACCTTAGCATTTTACTTAAGGGACTAAGATCATTTGAGAGGCAACTTAGATAGCGTCCTCGAGGGACTATGATCTTGTATTTGCTTGTTTTTGCTAAGATACCTCACATGTGTAATATGACCATTTTGTAAAGGCAACCAAGTGGATTTACCCTAGGGGGTGTTTGTGTGCAAGTGTATTGTTTTCGTGCTTTTGTCTTTAATTAGGATTTTTTAAGTATTGGTTTTAGTTTTTCCATACAAACCCTAATTACTAACATGTTATATATAAACGATAAATTGCGGAATTAAAAGTTACTACGCTATTACAACACTTGTGAGAGGGGGTGTACAAAGTATAAATGGGGGTTGCAAGAATATAAACCTAGTTAATCTATTACAACCATATTGAATTGGTATAAATGTACAAGAAATTAAATGAATATAATGTATAAAATGAATAAATGTTCAAGAATATAAATGTCAAGAAAATAGATATTTTTGTTTGGATTTTTTTAGGAAAAATGAATTTGTTTTAACCTAATTAATTAAAGAAAATAATTAATTAAACTTAAATTTATTAAGAAAAGATTTTAAATAAAACCCTAATTCTATTAATTGATTAAAAAGAAATTAAGTTTCAAGAGAAGTATTTTTTGGTATTTTTGCCTTGAAAATAATATATGGTGTTATAAAATATTTTTGGCCTTTTTTATATTAAAATAAATATATTTTAATTGGTGTAAAAGAAAATAAATAAAACATAATATTTTAATTAAATTTACAAGATATTTAGTGAGAATGAATAAAGTGTGGTTAAATAAAAATATTTTTATGAGAAAAAATAAATAAACTAAGTTAAAATATAAATCTACTATTTTTTTGTATTTTTGTGATTTTTTAGTATTAAAAAAATAATTAAGAAAACATATAAAAAGAAAATAAGAAAATAAAATAAAATTTAGCCAGGTGTGCAAATAGTCCACAGAGGGGTCAGAAAGTAAAAACAAAAACAAAGCCCAAAGGTGAAGCCCAGCGCCTGCAAAAATAAAGTCAGAAAGCAAAAAAAAAAAAGTGAAAAATTAAAAGGGTACCACTGGGGCTCGAACCCAGGTCCTAAAGGTTATAGGCGTGCGCTTCTACCACTGGGGTGGCTATACATCCGTTAACATAAGAAAATCAATAAATATATGATACAAAACACGCCCTGATTACTTCATCTTCAACCTCCAGCCATACCAACTATAACTTATTCATTTCTCATAAAAAATGAAAACTGTAAACATGAAACTTGTAGCAAATTTCCTCACGGTTTCAAAAATGTAAGGCATTAAAACTATAAATCAAAGATAAGCATGCATTTTATTGGCCCTAATCTGAACCCTAAAAATCTCAGAAACTTCAATCTTAAAATTCTCTAAGCTCAAGCAAAATTAATGGAAACTATGAACATGGTTAGCTTTAGGGCAATGATATCTACATGTTTTATTCACAAATAAATCATTGATGATGCATGTATGGAAAGTTACAAAGTTAGAAAACTTACCTTGCAAGAGGGTATCGGGTTTGAAGTTTGAGCAGCTTTCAAGGAGTTACAATGGTTGGGCTAGCTTCCTCAAGTTCCCAGGAAGCTAGTGGAATGCTTAGCTTGAGCTGAAAGGGCCTGAGAAGTTTTGGAGAAGTCCAAGTGCAAAGCTCTGTTTTTGAAAATGGAGGATTGTGTTAATGGTGTTACAGTTCTGTAACAGGGCGTGGGATCAGTTCTAAATGATGTTTAGAAGCTTTAGAAACAAAAAGGCTTGAAAACACACGAGGGAGTTATGAGTTTTATGTTTTTGGTCAATTTTTGTGAAAATGGAAGTATGAGATGTGTTTCTGAGTTCTAGGTCTTTTCAGGGCTTGAGAATTTGTGTATTTGATGAAAATAGTTTGTGTATCTATAAGCAAAAGGATTGGAGTGGTTTGGACAATCAGAAGTACAAGTTTCAAGCTTTTGGCTAGGTTACTTGATTTTGAAGAAAAGAGGGAAACCAAGTTTCAATATGTAGTACAAGCATGGGTTGGGTGATTGAAAGTGTCTAAACCATTTCTCATGAGTTATAGGACTTGTATGATCAGAAGAGAACAAGTGCAAGGCTCAAGAACAAGTTTTGTGCAAAAAAGCACTTTCTCAAAATGGCAATATACACTTTCTTCCAAAAATGGATATAAAGCATGTCCATGCATTGAATGCTTGAAATGAGACCTCTAACAGCTGTGCAAGCCATTAATTATGGAGTGCCTAACAAGTTTGAGGCCTTCAAAGTAGAGTTTATGCAGCATAATTTGAATTTTGAATTTGGTTCATCACAAAATGACTTGTAATTCAAGTGATAAAACCCTAACTTCATCTCTTCGATTCTCCTTACTCAAGAATGATCTCAAGGAGTTCTTGGACATTTTGGAAATCTTGTAATGTGCTCTATAACCCATCTTTGAATTGATTTTGAATATTCCCATTGGAACTATATGAAGAAGTTCCATGAAGTTGGGTCAAAATCCTGACCAAATTAGGGCAAAAATTTCAGTAAGTGTTTTGTTTCATGACCACATGTTCTTAAAATTATAACTTGAGATCCAAGCACTTTTGGAAGGAGTTTTGTTAAGCAAAGTTGTATATTTCATGGAGATCTACAACTTTCATGTTGGAAGTTTCTCTTGAATCATCTTGCATCATGGTGGAAATTTTGCTCAAAGTTATGAAAAAACATGAAATTTCCAACACTTAGAAAAATTTCTAAGTTTAGAAATTTTGACTTTTCAAAATGAAATCTTGACTTTTTGATTTCTTGATGAATAAGTTTCATATTTTGATATGTTTTGATGAATTGTGATCTTTGGCATTTGATTTTGACAAAAAAGTCAAAGTTTGACTTTTCAATATACAATTGACTTTTAATCAATTGACTGAAAATTCATCTGTCAATCCTTTGAACTTCAGTAATGTTTTGAGCCATGTTATTAGGTCAAAATGATGCAATTTGACTCTTTAGATCATTCCTTAAACCAATTGATCATTTGCTAGGTCAAAAATCAGAAATTGCCCTTTCCCTGTCAAAACCCTAATTTTGACCATTTTGCCCTTTTGGAGATTTGATCAAATTCCTTGAGGAATTATGGTCCAAACTTGATCAAATAATATATATGAGTCTAAAATGTTGATATGGATAAAAAATTATGAAGTTTGACTGTCAATTGACTGAGCAAAAGTGTGATTCAAAGCTTGAAACTTGTCATGAGTAATATTAGGGGTCCATAATGATCCATGAAAGTCATATGGGGCATTGTAAGTCCAAATATACTTGTGCAATCTCAAACCCTAATTTTGGTCATCAGTGCTTAAGGAGGTGTCTTGAGCTGATCAAACTCTAGTGCAGTCTTGAGCTAAGGAGATCTTGTGAGCAACCTCTTGATAAGTGAGAGGGCAAATTTTGGGATACAACAGCTGGCCCTGTTTAATCTTCTTAAGCATGAAGAGTTAGATTGGCGAGTTTTTCCATTCGTGACTCGAAGGTGGAAGATGATTGGGCACTAGAGTGCCCATAAATTTGCACTCGGTGATATGATGATTAAGAGAATGGGCTTAAAGATGCCATTTGGAGAGGTGGTAGAAAGTTGTTGGAGATGGGCTTGTAGATTCCATCCAGAAATGATTGCTGAATCATAAGCTGAAACTAAATGAGTATCAGAATGGTGTCCGCGTCTGGAGTGTATCTGAACTGTATTTGAAAGTTGGAAGAGTATCAGAGTGGCGTCCATGTTTGGAGCGTATCTGAACTGTATCTGAAAGTTGAATCTGAATGAGTATCAGAATGGAATCTGTGTCTGTAGCATATCTGAATTGTATTTGGAGAGTAGATTATGAATGAGTATCACGATGGCATCCGTGTCTGGAGCATATCTGAACTGTATTTGAGGGTTGAGTCTGAATGAGTATCAGAATGGTGTCCGTGTCTGGAGCGTATTTGAACTGTATCTGAAAGTTGAATCTGAATGAGTATCAGAATGGCATCCATGTCTGGAGCGTATCTGAACTGTATCTTGGAGAGTGGACTCTGAATGAGTATCAGGATGGCATCTGTGTCTGGAGCGTATCTGAACTGTATTTGAGGGTTGAGTCTGAATGAGTATCAGAATGGCGTCCGTGTCTGGAGCGTTTCTGAAAGTTTAATCTGAATGAGTATCAGAATGGCATCCGTGTCTGGAGTGTATCTGAACTGTATCTTGGAGAGTGGACTCTGAATGAGTATCAGAATGGCATCCGTGTCTGGAGCGTATCTGAACTGTATCTGAAAACCTTGAACATTGTTAATGGTAGATGTTAACCTTATCCTGAAAAGGGTAAAATGTTAGCTAAAATGCAAAGTCATGTCGTATGAAATGCATGGTATAATACATTTGTGTTATCAATGTTTATGATATATAGATGCAATGTATGTGTATGTGAGCTAAACTGCTGCACTGCTGTTGGATTGGGAAAAATAAATCCCTGACTGCTGCTGAGGATATGGAGTGTACGTCTTCATGTTGTGAAGTTGAAGTGTTGATGAATTTTCACTTAGTGAAATAAACTCTGTTGTAAGGGAAATGCCGTGTACTGCTTGTAAAATCCCGTTGGGGGATCCATAGAAATTCAGTGACTTCTACTGGGGATTGATAACTGGAAGCTTTGTTCTGTTGGGGATAAAACTGCATACTGCGGGGGATTATATGGGAATGGCTTAGAGATATTTCCCTACCTTAAAGCCATCAGTGATTGTCTTTTTATTTTGTTCATTTGTAAGCAATAATTATGTTCAAATGCATATGTTCAAAAATAAATCATTGGACGTTTTTGTAAACAAAACACAAGAGTCAAGAAAAACAGATAGTTTTGCACTTTCAAAGGGATATCTTTGTATTTACTTTGAGTAAGTATTTTTGTACAATGAGATAAACATTCTAGTAAGAGAATGCCGTCATAAAAAATGAAAATTTTGATACAAAGAAAAGATAGATATGTGCAATAATCCCATGGGGTTCCCATTCTTCTATAGTCTTCGTGTCTCTGAGCATCTTGTCTGTTTGTTGCCTCGTCCGAAGCTGATTGAATTGATCAGAACCTTTGGGTTTGTTAGTTGAAGCCAAAGGTTGTCCGTAAGGTGATCCAACGGGACATAGTCATACGCTTTAATTCCCTAACTTTTGCCTGGACCGCCCTTTCGGGTTTTCAGTCCACCGGGATACCCTTTTTTGCCCAAGTCGCCCTTTCGGGTTTTCAACTTGCCGGGTGTACAGATTTTTTTGTTTTATCCCTAATTTTTGCCCGTACCTTTTTGGTTCACCGGGATGCCCTTGTTTTGCCTAGGTGTGTCAACCTAGCGGGTCTCTTATGCGTAGTATCTTTTGACTATGTCTGCATTCGCATGGTGTGGCAGGTCGTCTCCATCCATGGTAGTCAGAATCATTGCTCCACCAGAGAATATACTTTTGATTACAAATGGATCTTCGTATGTAGGAGTCCATTTTCCCCTGGGATCACCTTGCGGTAGTATGATACGTTTGATCACCATATCCCCGACTTGATACACTTGGCGTCTGACCTTTTTGTTGAAAGCCTTGATCATCCACTTTTGATACATTTGACCATGACAAACAGCAGTAAGCCTTTTCTCATCAATTAAGTTTAGTTGATCAAGTCGAGTTTGGATCCAATCTTCTTCACTCAGCCCTGCATCCTACATAATTCTTAGAGAGGGGATTTGGACCTCAATAGGCAAGACAACCTCCATGTTGTATACCAGAGAGTAGGGTGTTGCCCCAGTTGATGTGCGCGTTGTGGTACAATACCCGTGAAGAGCAAATGGTAGCATCTCATTCCAGTCTTTATATGTGACTGTCATTTTCTGTATGGTCTTTTTAATGTTCTTATTTGCGGCTTCGACAGCACCATTCATCTTCGGCCGGTAAGGGGAAGAATTGTGATGTTGGATCTTGAATTGCTCGCACAGGGCGGTGATCATAGTATTGTTCAGGTTCGTACCATTGTCCGTGATAATCCTATCTGGGATACCGTACCGGCAGATGAGATTTTGCTTGATGAAACAGGCGACAACATTCTTGGTGACAGAAGCGAAGGAGGCTGCCTCAACCCACTTTGTAAAATAGTCAATGGCCACTAAGATGAAGCGGTGTCCATTGAAGGTTGTTGGCTTGATCTCCCCAATCATATCGATGCCCCATATAGCAAAGGGACAAGGAGCCGTCAAGACATTCAGAGGAACCGGAGGTACGTGCACCTTGTCAGCATAGATCTGACACTTATGGCAGGTTCGAGAGTGTTGATAGCAATCTGCTTCCATGGTAGACCAGTAATAGCCAGCCCGTAGGATTTTCTTTGCCATCGTATGCCCACTGGAATGGGTGCCAAAAGTGCCTTCATGTAACTCAGCCATGATCTTTTCAGGTTCAACCTTGTCTACACACCGAAGTAACACAGAGTCATGGTTACGTTTGTAAAGATTTCCATTACTAAGGAAGAACTTAGTAGAGAATCTCCTTAAGAACTTCTTATCATTGACTGAAGCTCCTTCAGGATATTCTTGAACCTCGAGATACTTCTTGACTTCGTGAAACCAAGGCTGGTCCACTACTTCTTCAGTATTAATCTCGTGACAGTGTGTTGGTTCATCCATTCGTTCAATTGTGATCTTGGGAGCCTCGTTATCCCATTTAAGTTTAAACATGGATGAAATTGTGGCTAGTGCGTCTGCTAGCTGATTTTCTTCTCGCGGGAAATGCTCGAAGGTAATCTTCTCAAAGTGTGGGAGCAACATCAACACATGTTCTTTGTAGGGGATAAGGTTAGGGTGTTTGGTGTCCCATTCCCCTTTGATCTGACTGATAACCAAAGCTGAATCTCCGAATACATTCAAGGATTTGATCCCCAAGTCTATGGCAGCTTTGAGACCAAAGATGCACGCTTCATATTCTGCCATGTTGTTTTTACAATTGAAGCAGAGTCTTGCAGTAAAGGGAGTATGACACCCTTCAGGAGATATGAGTACAGCACCAATACCATTTCCAAGTGCGTTAGATGCCCCATCAAAAACCAGGGTCCATCGGGATCCTTGTCCAGGTCCGTCATATGGCCTGAATTCTTCGCAATTGTTTATCATCATGATGTCTTCATCCGGAAACTCGAACTTCATAGACTGGTAGTCTTCCACAGCTTGGTGAGAAAGGTGATCAACTAGTACACTCCCCTTTATTGCTTTTTGGGTAGTATACTGTATGTCATATTCTGTCAGGATCATCTGCATCTTGCTATTCTCCCAGGGAGGGCAGGTTTCTCGAAGATGTATTTTATTGGATTCATTTTAGATATCATCAAGGTAGTATGGGTCAGTATATACTGTCTTATCCGGTGATCAGCCTATGCCAGAGTGCAGCAAGTTTTCTCGAGCAGTGAATATCTTGTTTCACAGTCGGTAAAAATTTTGCTCAGGTAATAAATAGCATTCTCTTTTCGTCCAGACTCATCATGTTGCCCCAGCACACACCGCATTGAATTTTCCAAAACGTTTGGATACATGATCAATGGTCTTCCCTCGATTGGTGGCATTAAAATAGGAGGCTCTTGTAAGTACTCTTTAATCTTGTCGAAAGCACTTTGGCACTCGTCATTCCATTTGACTACTTGATCTTTCTTCAGTAATTTGAAGATTGGTTCACAAGTAGCTGTTAGGTGAGAGATGAATCTGGCATTGTAGTTTAAACGTCCCTAGAATCCTCTGACTTCTTTCTCAGTACGAGGAGAAGGCATCTCTTGTATCGCTTTCACCTTGGCGGGATCCACTTTGATTCCTTTATTGCTGACAACAAAGCCTAAGAGCTTACCAGACCTCACCCCAAATGTGCACTTATTTGGGTTCAACCTCAGCTTGTACTTCTTTAACCTCTCAAACAGTTTCTGTAAATGATCAAGATGCTCTTCTTCTGTTTGAGATCTGGCTATCATGTCGTCCACGTAGACCTCTATTTCGTGATGTATCATGTCGTGAAATAGAGCTGCCATGGCATGCTGATAGGTTGCCCCAGCATTCTTCAGTCTGAATGGCATAACCTTATAGCAAAATATGCCCCACTGTGTGACAAAGGTTGTTTTCTCCATGTCTTCAGACGCCATTTTGATTTGGTTGTAGCCTGAGAAATCGTCCATGAAGGAAAACACTTTGTGTTGTGTCGTATTGTCAACTAGAATATCAATGTGGGGAAGTGGGAAATCATCCTTAGGGCTTGCCCTGTTCAAATCTCTGTAGTCCACGCACATTTGTACCTTGCCGTCTTTTTTGGGCACGGGAACAACATTGGAAACCCATTGCGAATTAGAGGTGACGGCCAAGAATCCAGCGTTGAATTGTTTCATGACTTCTGCTTTGATCTTCTCTGACATATCTGGTTGCATGCGACAGACCTTTTGTTTTACCAGTGGACGATCTCCTTTTGTTGGTAGACGATGTACCACGATATCTGCATCAAGTCCTGGCATGTCTTCATACGACCAGGAAAAGATCTCAACATACTCGTGTAGCAACTGAATCAGACGCTATTTGACACTGGGTTCCAGATTGGCACCCACCTTGACTTCTCTTTTTATTTTTCGGTACCTAGGTTGATTGTATCCACTGGTTCCTCGTGGGGCTGAATGGTTCTCTCTTCTTGTTGTAGTAATCTGGCAAGTTCCCCTGGTACTTCACAATCTTCCTCACCTTCGTCTTTGACTTGGTAGATTAGATTTTCAGAGTCACAAAAGGCCATAGCAGAACTGTTACCCATGGGGTCCTGAATGGATGTAGACCTGCATTGTGAGTGTGAGTGTGCGTAAGAGTATAGCTATCTTTGAGAGAAATGAAAAATGTAAAAAGAAAAACAATGAGCACAAAGTTTGTATGCAAAAACGTCCATGATTCATTGATGTCATATGGAAATGAGATAATAACCCCTACAAATGGACCTTTGTGCCTCGGGTAAGACACGAGGTTTTAAGAGTCTGAATTATTTTAATATTACAGATCCAACAAAATGCAAAGACAAATTATTGTGGGATAAAAGTGATTGGGACAAAATCTCTAGCCTCCCAGTTGCTAAGCCCTCCACTGACAGTTGGGAAAATCCAATACTCCAGGTTGTAGCTGTCTTCATCATCCTCCACGGCACTGACTTGGTGATTGCTGATCTTCAAGGGTGGTCCTCTGGCACGAGCGCGGCGTACAACCTTCTGGGCACCTAAAGTGAAACCCATAACAAATTTGTCAGATTTGTATGGGATATCTGGGAGTTGTCCCCAAATAGTTCACCCACCTTCTTCTATCACTGCCCTGGCATCCTTTAAAGATGACATCTTGAGAGGAGGCCTTGTGATCTTGGGAACTTGAGACACAACCTTGGTTACCGCCACATCTTGCGAAACTTTTTCGAAGTGCTGGAATGGAGTTTCAATAAATTCACCATCTAGTTCCACATATCTGAAGGAATTGAGATGGCTGATCATATACTCTTCTTCTCCATGAACGGTGATGATCTTCCCTTGAATTAGATATTTCAGCATTTGGTGCAATGTAGAAGTAACAACGCCAACATTGTGAATCCATGGTCGGCCTAGCAAGCAGGAATATGAAGGGCGAATATCCATTACATAAAAAGTTGAATCAAATGTTTGGGTTCCAACCTTTATGGGGATATCCACTTCCTCATGCAACATCCTTTTTGAGCCATCAAAGGCCCTCACTACTATGTTTCTTGGTTTCAATGTCAATCCCTCACAGTCAAGCCTATCAAGAGCCTTTTTAGGCAATACATTTAGAGATGAGCCTATGTCAACCAAAACATGAGACAGAGTTGTGCCCCTGCATTCTACTGAGACATGCAATGCCTCATTATGCTTCCTCCCTCTTGGCGTTAAATCAACATCTGAAAAACCTAGACCATTATCTGCAGTTAAGCTGGCTACGCAGTCTTGGAACTGATCGGCAGATGTTTCTTGGGTTACATGGGCAGTTTTCAAGAATTTTAGCAAGGCCTTTGCATGAGCCTCAGAACATAGTAATAAATCCAGCATGGAAATTTTTGATGGAGTTTGCCTCAGTTGCTCGACTACATTGTATTCTCTTCTTTTTATGATCTTTAGAATTTCTTCCATCTCTTTCTGGTAGGTCTCAAAGACAGCTACTGATTGTGCCTTCGTTCGGATAGGCTCAATCAGAACACCTTTACCTCGAGTCTTGGTTGACTCGGCAGTAGGAATATCAGTAGGAGTGACAACAGGGATTGTAACAGTTTTGTCAACAAGAGTATTTGCAGGACTGGGAATAACCTTTGGATGAGCAACAACAACAAGAATGATTACGGGTCCAGAAACTGCTTTTGGGGGAGCAATTTCTGGAGAGAATATCCTTCTGCTTCGGGTTATCTTACTAGTCCCTGCAATATTACTAACATCGGAGTCAACTTTCTTAGAACTTGAATCTTCGGTAGCTGGCCAATCTTGCTTGACACCATGGTAGTAGACATCCCCTCCATAATTCGATGGTACAATTTTGTCTGACGAATACGGGATTGGTCCAGGCATTATAATTATCAAAGGAGCTACTTTAGGAACTGATGTAATTCTAACGGGTCTTTTGGTGGAGACCCAGGAAGAATTGTCGGAAATGGTTACGATGGAAACATCATCATAAGAAACAGTTGGAATAGAAGTCTTTTCGAACAAAATTTCCTTGTTATCTATTAGGTACTGAACGCCTGCTTTTAACAAAGGACAGCTGGTTGGTGAGGATAAACAGAAATGACAGCTTTCATCACAGCCTGAGAATACACCGGCAATCAACAAGTTCTTTTTGATAGTCAGGAGTGGGATCACAAGTTCATCAACTGAAGTAACAAACATATCTTATTCAATGTCGTTGGTATTATGGCCGTGTTTGGGCATAGGGGCAGAAATGACATTGGGCTTTTCTGGCGCATCGAATTCAATCTCTCTAGCTTCAAGGAGGTCTTGTACTTTGTTCTTTAGAGCCCAACAGTTATTAGTATCATGGCCGGAACTCTCAGAATGGTATGCACAGCGGGCATTGGGATGATAGTGAGGAGAGGTTGTGTTAGGATTCTTTGGAGCTTCTTTCAAAGTCACTAGGTTGGATCTTAACAAATGTGGCAATACTTGAGATAGTGTCATATTAATTCGGGTGAATTGTCTGACTAGTCTTTCCATTCTTGGTTGGTTGTTTCTTTGTTGATCAAGCGCAGGTTTAGGAATCATGACAGCCCCCACCATTGGACGGAGTTCATCCCTATCTTGATTTCTCTGAGGATATGCAACAACCACCTCTTTCTTTCCGATGAATGGTTTCCTTACAGCAGCAGAGGATGCATCTTTTTAAATCTTCCCATTCTTTATCCCGGCTTCTACCCTTTCTCCGGTCAATATCAATTCATTAAAACCTGCCGATGAACTCCCAATTAAGTGATTGAAGAAGGGACCAGATAAGGTGCCCAAAACATGTCTACCAACTCTCTTTCATATAGGAGAGGTTGAACTCTTCCGGTCAAGTCCCTCCATTTTTGCGCATAGTCCTTGAAGCCTTCACTTGAAACCATGGCCATACTCTGGAGTTGAGTACGGGTAGGCGCAAGATTAGCGTTGTATTGGTATTGTTTGTAAAAGGCAGCGGCCAGATCTTCCCAGTTATGAACATTGGCTCTTTCTAACTGATAAAACCAATCAAGTTGAGTTCCAGACAGACTGTCTTGGAAGAAGTGTACCCATAAGTCCTTGTCGGTGGTGTGGGGATGGATTTTCCTCACATAGGACCGGAGATGCATTTTGGGGCATGAGACTCCGTCATATTTGGCGAACACAGGCGCTTTGAATTTTGGAGGAATGACAATCCCCGATACTAATCCCAACTCCTCAAAGTCCAATCCAGGCACTTTTTGGATTTCCATTGTGCTCAACCGCTCTTCCAAATGATTATACTTGTCATCAGCTAGAGGGTATTATTCTTCAGAATAGTCTTCTTCTTCCTCTTCCTCTTCTGACTCTGACTGGACAACTGTTTCTTTTCCCTTCCCATCTTGATTGTCTTTCTCACCGGATGTCGTTGCAAAGTCCAGGGTCCTTCTTGTATGCCAGTGGAATCTTCTTCCCATGTTTAGAACTCTGGTTATTTTCTTTGTCTTCTTCTTTTTCTCTTCAACCAGCAAGGTCTTAAACTCTTCTTGTCCCTTGGCTAGAGTTAAGAACATCTATTGAAACTGTGCATTCTGAGCTTGGAGGTCCTTCACCGTTTGCTCGAGATCCATCTTACTGAAATAAACAGAAGAAAGATGAGGAGACTTGTTGCAAGAAACCTGCTTATGTTATGATGAATGGTAGATGCGTATGCAATGATTTCAAGTATTTTAAAGATTCAAATTTGTTTTATACAAAAAGGAAACACACGTTATATTAACAAATTAAAGCTTGAGTACATCAACGCCTTTTTGGACAAAACAAATACGAAAACTTTAAGATAGAAAGGTGGTTTGCATCCTCTTTGGTGCAATATAGGCATTCAGGTTCCTCTCCTCATGAAGTTGCTTAGTGCGTTCCAAAACCTTCTTCTCGCTTTCGTAGAATTGGGCTTCGAAAGCATCTCGCCCCCCCTTGAGTTGTATCTAATTTCTTTGTAAGTCTTCAAGAGAGGTGGGTATCCCAGGATGTAGGATAGTGTATGGAACATCCCCTTCTATGACAGGATCAATGATTACCGGGAGAATGGAGGGATAAGGCATCATAAGATTTTGAGCACGAGTTCGTACCCATTTGAGGTAAGGCTCAAGAGGGATGGAATTCTTGTGCCCCAATGTCTTGCTATCTACCTTGTTTAACATCCTCCAAGCTCGGATAAATCTCTAGCGAAGACCTTGATCGTCGTTCTCGTTGTCAAATACCAAACCTTGAATGAGTATCTCATGAGGGCCATCCCTTCGGGCATAACCAAACTGTCTTAAGGCTAAGCAGGGGTTGTAGGTGATGCCTCCCCTAATGCCAAGTAAAGGGACATTAGGGAATTCTCCATAACGGTCAACAATAGTAAAATTCTCTATGGATCGGGAACACCAATGGATGTCCGAATGTTTGAGTGTCATCAACCTTTGTGACCACCTTGAACCTTGCTCGTTCTTCAATACAGATTGGGGAAGATGCGAAATAAACCATCTTGCCAAGAGAGGAGTACAACACATAAGAACACCTCTTTTCCTTATTGTGTGAGTGTGAAAAGAGTGTAGGATGTCTCCTAGCAAAGTAGGCACCGGGTTGCGGGATATGAAGATTTTGACGATGTTCACATCTATGAGTTGGACAGATATTGGAAACAAAACCATCCCATAGATGAGGAGAGCCACAATTTCCTCAAAGGCTTGCAAATCCAAGGAGTTCCAACAGTTTTGGGCTTTCTCGAACAAGAACTTTTCTAGGAAGCCTTTGACACCACTCCTTGTTTCCCAATGAGTTGTAACATCAGATGAGTTCAAGTGTAGAGCTTGAGCAATCTCTTATGGCTTTGGGTCTCTTTTCGTACCATTGAAAGGTAGTTGATTGAGAATGGGAATCCTCAAGAGCCGGGAGAATTCTTCCAAAGTAGGAACAAGTTGATAATCGAGAAATGTGAAGCAATGGTGTAAGGGATCAAAGAACTGAAAGAGCACCATCATCATGTCCTCATATGTGTTGGAGGTGACCAAGTTGAGTAGGTAACCATGTCTCTCGGTGAATGGAGAATTTTCAGGAATCCTTGAAGCTAGCTCATTAAGTTGTGGAGTGATCGTTACAAGATTAACTTGAATGGTTTTTCTGCGAATAGAATCCATATCCTACAAAACAGAACAAAGATAAATCCACAAATCCTTGAAATGGTTAGTGAATGTGTATGATGTTATGATGTTCATGATGTTATGTACAAGTATGTATATACAAACAAAGCAAACAAGTCCTTAGGTTTCAGGCTTGCATGGAGTCTCATAGGTAAGTATCCTCTTGAAGTTTAGTTGGCTCAAACCTGTCATAGTAATAGTAATCGGGTTCTAAGGAGCTCAATATCACTGGTTTATTTCCTTGGTCATTGTTTCAGCACAAGCCTCTTTAATGGCGACCGAAATATCCCAAAAAACCAAACCTCAATGAGTGTAGTATCGAGTATCTAACAACTTCCGACTACACCAAAGCCGGTCATCTCACTACGTCCTAAAGGCCAAGTTGGTCAAGTAAAGGTTCTAAAAGTTCATTAGTGCTTCATGAAATCACTCAGCGGCCCCGTATTCTCCTTGATTAACTCAAGGGCTACCGGTACCCACAAATATGTCATACTAACATAGCTATTTCTTAGACCATGTCGGTATACCCCGCACAGTTTCCACAACGTATTTCTACTTACCTATAAGGTATCCCAAATCCGGGTAGAGGATTCAACCCAAACAAAGAACCATAATGTAAAGCAAACAAGTCAAATAATTGAAAGCAATTAAATGTGATCTAGACCTAAAGTAACCCCAATTTTAAGATTATCCCCAGCAGAGTTGTCAGTTCTGTGATACAGTGGGAGAACTGACTTGAAGATTTTTCATTTGATCGCAAATGTTACGGTTAGCAAGAGTCGCCACCGACTTTTTTTTTATCCAAAAGGAAAGGTGAAAAAGCACAAGAAAGACCTTTGAGATTATTTCTTGAGTTCGGGGGGTAGATTATGAAAAGGGAAGGTATTAGAACCCTTTTCATCCATGGTTTTCCATGAGATCTTAGTTACTTGCTAGATCACATGCTTTTGTTTGAAATTATGCTTTGTGTGGTTTTTGAAAGTATTTTGTAAAGAGGTCATTGTTTAGGCAAACTTTGTAATGGTTCTCGTTCATAAGAATGTATACAAAGATGTTTTATCTTTTGAAAATGTTTTCAAGTTTGTAAGATGTTTGAAAGTGTAGGTGTTTGTTTTGAAAATAGCAAGGATGTTTTGTTTGAAATTGAGTAATTAATTAGGAGCATTCTACCTACTCAAAAGTCTTTCTTGTTCATTTTCTTTTCCTTTGATATTAGTATCTTACAATTGATTTGGTAAGTAACCCTATCTTTGGATGTAAATGGGACGGGCGTGGGTCACCGTATAACCATGATTAGAAATGTTACAAGGTATCTTAGCATTTTCTTTAAGGGACTAATATCATTTGAGAGGCAACTTAGATAGCGTCATCGAGGTACTATGATCTTGTATTTGCTTGTTTTTGCTAAGATACCTCACATGCATAATATGACCATTATGTAAAGGCAACCAAGTGGATTTACCCTAGGGGGGGTGTTTGTGTGCAAGTGTATTGTTTTCATGCTTGATTTTGTCTTGAATTAGGGTTTTATAAGTATTGGTTTTAGTCTTTCCATACAAATCCTAATTACTAACATGTTATATATAAAGCGATAAATTGCGGAATTAAAAGTTACTACGCTATTACAACACTTGTGGGAGGGGGTGTACAAAGTATAAATGGGGGTTGCAAGAATATAAACCTAGTTAATCTATTACAACCATAATGAATTAGTATAAATGTACAAGGAATTAAATGAATATAATGTACAAAATGAATAAATGTTCAAGAATATAAATGTGAAGAAAATAGATATTTTTGTTTGGATTTTTTTAGGAAAAATGAATTTGTTTTAACCTAATTAATTAAAGAAAATAATTAATTAAACTTAAATTTATTAAAAAAAGATTTTAAATAAAACCCCAATTCTATTAATTGATTAAAAAGAAATTAAGTTTCAAGAGAAGTATTTTTTGGTATTTTTGCCTTGAAAATAATATATGGTGTTATAAAATATTTTTGGCCTTTTTTATATTAAAATAAATATATTTTAATTGGTGTAAAAGAAAATAAATAAAACATAGTATTTTAATTAAATTTACAAGATATTTAGTGAGAATGAATAAAGTGTGGTTAAATAAAATATTTTTTATGAGAAAAAATAAATAAACTAAGTTAAAATATAAATCTACTATTTTTTGTATTTTTGTAATTTTTTAGTATTAAAAAAATAATTAAGAAAACATATAAAAATAAAATAAGAAAATAAAATAAAATTTGGCCAGGGGTGCAAATAGTCCACAGGGGGGTCAGAAAGTAAAAACAAAAACAAAGCCCAAAGGTGAAGCCCAGCGCCTGCAAAAAAAAAGTCAGAAAGCAAACAAAATGTGAAAAATCAAAAGGGTACCACTGGGGCTCAAACCCAGGTCCCAAAGGTTACAGGCGCGCGCTTCTACCACTGGGGTGGCTATACATCTGTTAACATAAGCAAATCAATAAATATATGATACAAAACGCGCCCTGATTACTTCATCTTCAACTTCCAGCCAGGCCAACTGTAACTTATTCATTTCTCATCAAAAATAAAAACTGTAAATATGAAACTTATAGCAAATTTCCTCACGGTTTTAAAAATGTAAAGCATTAAAACTATAAATCAAAGATAAACATGAATTTTATTGGCCCTAATCTGAATCCTAAAAATCTCAGAAACTTCAATCTTAAAATTCTCTAAGCTCAAGCAAATTTAATGGAAACTATGAACATGGTTAGCTTTAGGGCAATGATATCTACATGTTTTATTCACAAATAAATCAATTATGATGCATGTATGGAAAGTTCCAAAGTTATAAAACTTACCTTGCAAGAGGGTATCAGGTTTGAAGTTTGAGCAGCTTTAAAGGAGTTCCAATGGTTGGGCTGGCTTCCTCAAGATCCCAGGAAGCTAATGGAATGCTTAGCTTGAGCTGAAAGGGCCTGAGAAGTTCTGGAGAAGTCTAAGTGCAAAGCTCTGTTTTTAAAAATGGAGGATGGTGTTAATGGTGTTACAGTTCTGTAATAGGGTGTGGGATCAGTTCTAAATGATGTTTAGAAGCTTTAGAAACAAAAGGCTAAAAAACGCACGAGGGAGTTATGAGTTTCAAGTTTTTGGTCAGTTTTTGTGAAAATGGAAGTATGAGATGTGTTTCTGAGTTCTAGGTCTTTTCAGGGCTTGAGCATTCGTGTATTTGATGCAAATAGTTTGTGTATCTATAAGCAAAAGGATTGGAGTGGTTTGGACAATCAGAAGTACAAATTTCAAGCTTTTGGCTAGGTTACTTGATTTTGAAGAAAAGAGGGAAATCAAGTTTCAATGTGTAGTACAAGCATGAGCTGGGTGATTGTAAGTGTCAAAACCATTTCTCATGATTTATACGACTTGTATGATCAGAAGAGAATAAGTGCAAGGCTCAAGAACAAGTTTTGTGCAAAAAAGCACTTTATCAAAATGGCAATGTACACTTTCTTCCAAAAATGGATATAAAGCATGTCCATGCATTGAATGCTTGAAATGAGACCTCTAATAGCTGTGCAAGCCATTAATTATGGAGTGCCTAACAAGTTTGAGGCCTGTAAAGTAAAGGTTATGCAGCATAATTTGAATTTTGAATTTGGTTCATCACAAAATGACTTGTAATTCAAGTGATAAAACCCTAACTTCATCTCTTCGATTCTCCCTACTCAAGAATGATCTCAAGGTGTTCTTGGACATTTTGGAAATCTTGTAATGTGCTCTATAACCCATATTTAAATTGATTTTAAAAATTCCCCTTGTAACTATATGAAAAAGTGTCATCAAGTTGGGTCAAAATCTTGACCAAATTAGGGCAAAAATTTCACTAAGTGTTTTGTTTCATGACCACATGTTCTTAAAATTATAACTTGAGATCCAAGCACTTTTGGAAGGAGTTCTGTAAAGAAAATTTGTAGAATTCATGGATATCTACAACTTTCATGTTGGAAGTTTCTCTTGAATCATCTTGCATCATGGTGAAAATTTTGCTCAAAGTTATGAAAAAACATGAAATTTTCAATAAGAAAATTTCTAAGTTTAGAAAATTTGACTTTTCAAAATGAAATCTTGAATTTTTTATTTCTTGATGAATAAGTTTCATATTTTTACATGTTTTGATGAATTGTGATCTTTGGCATTTGATTTTGACCAAAAAGTCAAAGTTTGACTTTTCAGTATACAGTTGACTTTTGATCAATTGACTGAAAATTCATCTATCAATCCTTTGAACTTGAGTAATGTTTTGAGCCATGTTATTAGGTAAAAATGATGCAATTGGAATCTTGAGATCAGTCCATAAACCAATTGATCATTTTCTAGGTCAAAAATCAGAAATTTCCCTTTCCTTGTCAAAACCCTAATTTTGACCATTTTGCCCTTTTGGAGATTTGATCAAATTCCTTGAGGAATTGTGTTCCAAACTTGATCAAATGATACATAAGAGTCTAAAATGTTGATGTGGATAAAAATTATGAATTTTGACTGTAAATTGGCCATAGTTGACTTTTTCCCCAATACAATTGATTTTTAGGTCAACTGCTCAATTGACTGAGCAAAAGTGAGATTCAAAGCTTGAAACTTGTCAGAGTAATCTTAGGGGTCCATAATGATCCATGAAAGTCATATGGGGAATTGGAAGTCCAAATATCCTTGTGCAATCTCAAACCCTAGTTTTGGTCATTAGTGCTTAAGGAGGTGTCTTGAGCTGATCAAACCCTAGTGTAGTCTTGAGCTAAGGAGATCTTGTGAGCAAACTCTTGATAAGTGAGAGGGAAAATTTTGGGGTACAACACTACCAACTGGTTGTCATTTATTGAAAGCAGGTGTCCAGTTCCTAATGGATGACAAAGAGATTTTATTTGAAAAGACTCCCGTTCCAACCATTTCTTACAAGGATGTTTCAATAGTAACCATTTCCGCCAATCCTTCAAGGGTCTCTACTAAAAGACCCGTTAGGATTACATATGTTCCTAAGGTGACTCCACTAATAATTACTATGCCAGGGCCGATCCTGTACTCCTCAGATAAAATTGTCCCTTGGAACTATGGGGGTGACGTCTATTATCACGGCGTCAAGCAGGATTGGCTGGCTATTGAAGACTCGGTTTTTGAGAAGGTTTACCCCGACATCGGCAACATTGCAGGAACCAGCAAAATAACCTGAAGTGGAAGAGTATTCTCCCTTGAGATTTCTCCTCTGAAAACTGTTATCGGTCCTGTGATCATCCCTGCTTTTGTTCATGTTGACACTACTACTACAGTTCCTATTGTTACCCCTACTGATACCCATACCGCCGAGTCGACCGAGACTCGGGGCAAAGGCATTTTGGCTGAACCTGTCCGGAAGAAGGCGTAATTAGTATCTATCTCAGAGGCCTCCAAAAAGGAGATGGAAGAAATTTTAAAAATTATAAAGAGAAGCGACTACAATGTAGTCGAACAACTAGGGCAGACTCCTTCAAAGATCTCTATGTTGACTTTACTGTTGTGCTTCGAGGCTCATACGAAGGCCTTGGTGAAATTTCTTAAAACTGCCCATGTGCCAAAGGAAACCTCTACTGACCAATTCCAAGACTGTGTGGCCAGTTTGACCACTGATAATGGTTTGGACTTTCCGGATGCTGATCTTACACCTAGAGGAAGGAAACACAATGAGGCATTGCATGTCTTTTTTGAATACAGGGGCACAACTTTGGCCTATGTCCTGGTTGATACTGGTTCATCTTTGAATGTGATGCCTAAAAATGCTTTCGATAGACTAGACTGTGAAGGTTTGACCTTAAAAACCAACAACATAGTGGTGAGGGCCTTCGACGGTTCGAAGAAAATGGTGCATGGGGAGGTGGACATCCCCATAAAAGTTGGAACTCAAACCTTTGATTCAACTTTATATGTAATGGATATTCTCCCTTCCTATTCCTGTTTATTGGTCCGACCTTAGATTCATGACGCTGGTGCCGTTACCTCTACATTACATCAGATGCTGAAATACCCAACCAAGGGAAAAATCATCATTGTCCATGGAGAGGAGGAATATATGGTCAGTCACCTGAACTCCTTCAGATACGTGGAAATGGATGGTGAATTCATCGAAACTCCGTGTCAGCATTTCGAGGAAGCCCCACAAACAGTTGCAGCAACCAAGACTGTTTCCCAAGTTCCGAAGATTACCAGACCTCCGCTAAAGATGGCTTCTCTGAAAGATGCCAAGGCAGTAGTCGAAGAAGGTGGGTGTACTATTTGGGGCCAACTCCCAGATATCCCCTACAAGTCTGACAAATTTGGTTTGGGTTTTACTTCAGGAGGCCAGAAAGCTGTTTGTCGTGCTCGTGTCGGGGGACCACCTTTGCGGATCATTAACCATGGAGTCAACACAGTGGAAGATAGTGATGACATCTGTGACCTGGGAAGCCAAATATTTTGTCCCAATTACTTTTATCCAACAGTAATTGTCTTTAAATTTTTATCGGACTTGTAATAATTAAACATTTGAGACTTTTAAAACCTTGTGTCTTGCCCGAGGCACAACGGTCTATTTGTAAGGGTTGTTACTTCATTTTCATATGTCATCAATGAATCATGGACATTTTTGCATGCAAAATTTATGCTCTTTGTTTTTCTTTTTCTACATGTTTATTTTTTCAATGATAGCTATGCTCTTACACACACTCACATATCAAAATGCAGATCCACATCCACTCAAGATCCCATGGGTAACGATTCTGCTATGGCCTTTTATGACTTTGAAAATCTGATCTACCAAGCCGAAGACAAAGGTGAGGAAGATTGTGATGTGCCAGGGGAACTAGCCAGGTTACTACAACGGGAAGAAAGGTCCATACAGCCCCACGAAGAACAGGTTGACACAGTTAACTTAGGTACCAAAGAGGACAAGAAAGAAGTCAAGGTAGGAGCCAATCTGGAACCCAGTGTCAAGAAGCGTTTAACTCAGTTACTACATGACTATGTTGAGGTCTTTGCTTGGTCATACAAAGACATGCCAGGACTTGATGCTGATATCATGGTCCATCGTCTACCGACAAAAGAAGACTGCCCTCCGGTAAAACAGAAAGTTCGTCGCATGCGGCCAGACATGTCAGAGAAGATCAAGACTGAAAACATGAAACAATTCAACGCCGGATTCTTAGCCATCACCTCCTATCCACAATGGGTCTCCAATGTTGTTCCATTGCCTAAAAAGGACGACAAAGTACCCATGTGTGTGGATTACCAAGATTTAAATAGGGCAAGCTCTAAGGATGATTTCCTACTTCCCCATATCGATATTTTGGTTGACAATACCACACAGCATAAAGTGTTCTCATTTATGGGTGGTTTCTCAAGCTACAATCAAATCAAAATGGCACCTGAGGACATGGATAAAATGACCTCCGTCACACAGTGGGGCACTTTCTGTAACAAGGTTATGCCATTTGGGTTGAAGAACGTTGGGGCAACTTATCAGCGCGCCATGGTAGCTCTATTTCACCACATGATCCATCACAAAATAGAGGTCTATGTGGATGACATGATAGCCAGATCTCAAACTGAAGAGGAACATCTTGACCATTTGCAGAAACTGTTTGAAAGGCTAAAGAAATACAAGCTAAGGTTGAACCCGAATAAATGCACATTTGGGGTGAGGTCCGGTAAACTCCTAGGCTTCATCGTCAGCGGTAAAGGTATCAAAGTGGACCCTGACAAGGTGAAAGAAATACAAGAAATGCCTGCTCCTCGCACCGAGAAGGAAGTCATAGGATTTTTAGGATGGCTAAATTACATTGCCAGATTCATGTCTCACCTAACCGCTACTTGTGAACCAATCTTCAAATTACTGAAGAAAGATCAAGTAGTCAAATGGAATGATGAATGCCTAGCTGCCTTCGACAAGATCAAAGAGTACCTTCAAGAGCCTCCTGTTTTTATGCCTCCAGTAGAGGGAAGACCTTTGATCATGTATCTAACTGTTTTGGAAAATTCAATGGGGTGTGTGTTGGGGAAGCATGATGAGTCTGGCCGAAAAGACTATTTACTACCTGAGCAAAAAGTTTACCGACTGTGAAACAAGATATTCACTGCTCGAGAAAACTTGTTGCGATCTGGCATGGGCTGCTCACTGGCTAAGACAGTATATGTTGACCCATACTACCTTATTTATATCCAAGATGGATCCAATTAAATACATATTCGAGAAGCCTACCCTCTCTGGGAGAATAGCAAGATGGCAGATGATCCTGACTAAATACGACATTCAGTATACTACCCAAAAATCAATAAAGGGCAGTGTGCTAGCCGATCACCTTGCTCATCAGGCTGTGGATGACTATCAGTCTATTAGATTTGAATTCCCAGATGAAGACATCATAATGGTAACAATTGTGAAGAGTTCAGACCATATGACGGACCTGAACGAGGATCCCAATGGACCTTGGTTTTTGACGGAGCTTCCAACACACTTGGCAATGGCGTAGGTGCTGTAATCATATCCCCTGAAGGATGTCATACTCCCTTCACTGCAAGACTTTGTTTCAACTGCACCAATAATATGGCGGAATACGAAGCGTGCATTTTTGGACTCAAAGCTGCCATAGATTTGGGAATCAAGTCCTTAAGTGTATTTGGAGATTCAGCCTTAGTCATCAGTCAGATCAAAGGAGAATGGGACACTAAGCACCCTAATCTCATCCCCTACAAAGAACATGTGTTGAAATTAATCCCACATTTCGAGGAAATTACCTTTGAGCATTTTCCACGAGAGGAAAATCAGCTAGCAGACACGCTAGGCACTATGTCATCCATGTTTAAACTCAAGTGGGGTAACGAGGCTCCCCAGATCACCATTGAGCGGATGGATGAACCAGCTTACTGTCACAAGATCGATACTGAATAAGTAGTGGACAGGCCTTGGTTCCATGAAGTTAAGAGGTATCTCGAGGCCCAAGAATATCCGGAGGGAGCTTCAGTCAATGATAAGAAGTTCTTAAGGAGATTCTCTTCTAAATTCTACCTCAGTAATGGCATTCTCTACAAGCGCAACCACGACTTTGTTTTACTTCGTTGCGTAGACAAGGTTGAGGCAGACAAGATCATGGATGATCTACATGAAGGCACTTTTGGCACCCACTCTAGTGGGTACACGATGGCTAAAAAGATCCTACGGGCAGGGTACTACTGGTCTACCATAGAAGCAGATTGCCATCAACATTCACGAACCTGTCACAAGTGTCAGATCTATGCTTACAAAGTACATGTGCCTCCAGTTCCTATAAACGTCCTAACTTCTCCCTGGCCATTCGCGATGTGGGCATCGATATGATTGGAGAAATCAAATCTACGGCTTCTAATGGACACTGTTTCATCTTGGTGGCCATTGACTATTTCACGAAGTGGGTTGAGGCAGCTTCTTTCGCTTTCGTTACCAAGAATGTTGTGGCCCAATTCATCAAATAGAATCTCATCTGTCAGTATGGTATCCCAGAGAGAATCATCACATACAATGGTATGAATCTCAACAATACTATGATCATTTCACTATGCGTGCAATTCAAGATCCAGGACCATAATTCTTCTCCTTACTGGCCAAAGATGAATGGTGTTGTCGAAGCCGAAAATAAGAACATCAAGAAGATCAGACAAAAAATGACAGTAACCTATAAAGATTGGCATGAGATGTTACCATTTTCTCTCCATGGTTACCGTACCATGGCGCGCACATCAACAGGGGCAACTCCCTTCTCCTTAGTATACGGCATGGAAGTTGTTCTACCAATTGAAGTCCAAATACCTTCTCTGAGAATCATAAAGGATGCAGGGCTGAATGAAGATGATTGGATCCAAACTCGACTTGACCAGTTGAACCTAATTGATGAGAAGAGGCTTACGGTTGTCTGCCACGGCCAGATGTACCAAAAATGTATGATCAAAGCTTTTAACAAAAAGATCAGACGTCAGGTATATCAGGTTGGTGACTTGGTAATCAAGCGTATCATATTGCCACAAGGTGATCCCAGGGGAAAATGGACTCCTACATACGAGGGACCATTTATGATCAAAAACATATTCTATGGTGGAGCAATGATCTTAACCACTATGGATGGCGACGACCTTTCACACCCTGTAAACGCGGACATAGTCAAAAGATACTACGCATGAATAAAGACCCACTAGGTCGACTGACCTAGGCAAAAATTAGGGCATCTTGGCGAACCACAAAGGTTCGGACAAAAATTAGGGATAAAATACAAAAAAATCTGTACACCCGGCAAGTTAAAAACCCGAAATGGCGGCTTGGGCAAAAAGGGGTATCCCGGTGGACTGAAAACCTGAAAGGGCGGTCCAGGAAAAAGTTAGGGAATTAAAGCGTATGACTATGTCCCATTAAATCACCTTACAAACAATCTTCAGCATCTACTGACAAATTCAAACGGGTCTAATCAATCCAATCAACTTCGGACAAGGCAGCAAGTGGATGAGACGCTCAGAGACAGGAAAGCTATAGCAGAATAGGAACCCCATGGGATTATTTCACATAGCTATCTTTCTTTGTGAAATTCTAGCAGCAGATACTCAATGTCACAGTGAATGTTATGACACCGTATCTGACTTTCTATAAGACAGTAAATAAAAACAGTAAAGAACACAGTCAATTGTTTACCCAGTTCAGTGTGAAACAACACCTACTCTGGGGGCTACCAAGCCAGGGAGGAAATACACTATAAGAGATATTAATTCAGGAATAAACCAACCAGTTTATCTCCTTCACTTAAGACCTACCCAATGCAACTTCAATCTAAGTTCTACTTAAACCTGAGTTCCTACTCACTCCCCCTCAATCATAGCAGTGATACTTAAAACAATTGACTAATGAAATAATGAAGACACTCTTCAGAACATACACTTGATTATGCTTCACAACTTTTTAATCAAGTAACACAAACACTCGTGCTTCATAGATTTGAGTGATACATAAACCTAACTTAACTTTGCTTCAAAGCTTTAGTCAAGAGACACAAAACACTCTTGCTTCAAAGCTTTGAGTGATACAAAAACCCTTACAATCAAAACCTATTCCAAGTCACTTATCACAATGATACTTGCTTGGATTACAGTAGTTAAAACTATACAGCTCCTAATTGATCTTCAGTCCAAGGGTTATTTTCCAATCAGCAATCCTGTTGAATATATAGCAGCTGTTTCTTCAGTTAGGGTTTCCACAAAAAGCTAGGGTTAATTAGGTTTAACCTTAAGACTTGGTCACAAGACTTTATCAACCAGATTAGGGTTGAGCTAGGTTAACCTAAAGTCCACGTGAGATTCTGTTCTGGAAAGAATGAACCAACTTCCTGAAAAATCTCAGAATTAACCAAACTGCAAATCTGTTAGATCAGTACAGGATGTCTTAACATTTGTTATGACATCAGAATTCCTGTTTATTGATTTTGGTAGAAGGCAATAAATGTGATCTTTTGCAAAATGCTCAGATACACACTCATACACAGTAGCTACTGTATGCCATACTTTTTTTTGCATAAAGTACCTAATAATCCAGAATGTTATGACATCAGTCATGACATTTACACACCTGGTTTTACCAAAAATACATGCCAATAACTAAACACTTACAAACTCCCCCTTTGGCAGATTTTTGGCTAAAACCCCTAAGCAATCAGAGAATAGAGAGCAGCAGAATGAATATGACTGCAGAAAAAATATGATGTCTACCAAGTAATTAACTCAAACTATCTCCCCCTCTTTAGCCACAAATAGGCCAAAGACACATGTACTTATATGTTATACAGTCATCCAAAATAAGTAATAAAAGAAACAAATAAAATCAGCATCAGGCTTTTCAACTCCACCAAACTTTAAGCACTGTCATCTTCAGAGGAGCTACTTTCTTCAGCATTGAGCTGATCTTCAGCAGCACCCTCTTCCCTTCTGTTTCCTTCAGTCTCCTCCTGTTCCAACTAGAGAGAGAACTTTGATTGAGAGAATGGGATTTGTTGCAGAGTTGAGAGAGGAAGGAGGCAAATGAGTGTCTATTCAGCTTCTTAATAATTATGAAAGAAATGGGAAAGCATATGATTAACCCAATCAAAATAGACTTAACAAAAATAACTCCTTCAGCCCTTGTTTTAAGCAAAATTAATTGCTACAATTCCTCCTGTTGGCAAATACCCAACTTGCCCCTCAAGTTTTCAAATTGATTTGCATCAAGTGCCTTGGTAAAAATGTCAGCCAGTTGTAGCTCAGTGGCAACATGTTCCAGTTTAATCGTCTTCTCTTCTACAAGGTCTCTGATAAAGTGGTGTCTTATGTCAATATGCTTGGTCCTGCTATGCTGAATAGGATTCTTGGAAATGTTGATTGTACTCAGATTGCCGCAGTACAATGTCATAACATCTTGTGTGACATTATACTCAGTAAGCATCTGTTTCATCCAGATCATTTGAGAACAGCTACTACCAGCTGCAATGTATTCAGCTTCAGCAGTAGAGAGAGACACACAGTTCTGTTTCTTGCTGAACCAGGAGACCAGATTATTTCCTAAGAAGAAACATCCTCCAGAGGTGCTTTTTTTATCATCAACACTTCCAGCCCAATCAGCATCATAATAACCAGTCAGAGTTGGTTCACAACCATGAGAGTACAGCAAGCCATAGTTGTAAGTTCCACTTACATACTTCAAAATTCTCTTTACTTGGTTGATATGACTGACTTTAGGATCAGCTTGGTATCTTGCACAAACTCCAACTGCAAAAGCAATGTCAGGTCTGCTGGCTGTTAAGTACAGCAAACTTCCTATCATGCTTCTGTACAGACTTTGGTCCACCTTAACCCCATTTGAATCTTTGGATAGCTTTAAATGCGTAGGTGCAGGGGTCCTTTTGTGACTGGCATTCTCCATACCAAACTTCTTGACAATGTTCTTTGCATACTTGCTTTGAGATAGAAATATTGAGTCCTCCATCTGTGAGACTTGCAGTCCAAGAAAATAAGTCAGTTCTCCCATGAGACTCATTTCGAATTCAGCCTTCATCTGGTCAGCAAAATGTTTAACCATTTGTTCTGACATTCCCCCAAACACTATGTCATCAACATATATTTGAGCTACCATTAACTTCCCTCCTTCATTTTTGACAAAGAGGGTTTTATCCAAGCCTCCTTTTCTGTATCCTTTGTCTGAGAGAAATTTTGTTAACCTGTCATACCATGCTCTAGGAGCTTGTTTCAGGCCATATAGAGCTTTCCTCAATTTGTAGACATGATCAGGGAGGTTTGGATCCACAAAACCTTTAGGCTGTTCCACATAAACTTCTTGATTTAAGTACCCATTTAGGAAGGCACTTTTTACATCCATCTGAAACAGCTTGAACTTCAGGAGACAAGCAATTCCTAATAGGAGTCTGATAGATTCCAGTCTGGCTACAGGGGCAAAGGTCTCATCAAAATCAACCCCTTCAACTTGAGTGTATCCTTGGGCAACAAGTCTTGCCTTATTCCTAGTGAGAACTCCTTCAGCATCTGATTTGTTCTTGTATATCCATTTTGTGCCAATGATGTTTGTTCCCTCTGGCCTAGGAACTAACTCCCAAACTTCATGTTGCTTAAATTGGTTCAATTCATCTTGCATTGCACCAATCCAGTATTCATCAGTTAAGGCCTCCTTAACATTTCTTGGTTCAATTTTAGACACAAAGCAAGAGTTTGAGATGATTTCTCTAGATCTTGAAATGACTCCACTATTTGGATCCCCTATAATGAGTTCTTTAGGATGATCTTTCTGAATTCTGATGGAAGGGATTTTGCTAGCTTCCTTGGATTCAGAGTCTGTTGTAGTGGTGTTAGGAAGGTCATTCTGTTAAGTTGGAGTCTCAAAGAATGTCTCAACATTACAAGGGACATCTGTTTCTTCATGATAATCATCAACTATGACATTTATTGATTCCATCATGACTTTGGTCCTGGAATTGAATACCCTATAAGCTCTGCTGTTGGAGGAGTATCCTAGAAATATACCTTCATCACTTTTAGGGTCCAGCTTCCTCCTTTGTTCACGATCTACCAGAATATAGCATTTGCTGCCAAATACATGGAAGTACTTCACAGTTGGCTTTCTTCCTTTCCAGAGTTCATAAATGGTGGATGAGGTTCCCTTTCTCAAAGTGACTCTGTTATGGACATAACAGGCTGTATTCATAGCTTCAGCCCAAAAATGAATAGGAAGTCTTTTGGCATGTATCATAGCTCTGGAAGATTCCTGTATGGTCCTATTTTTCCTTTCTACAACTCCATTTTGTTGAGGAGTTATAGGAGAAGAGAATTCATGACTAATTCCTTCTGAGAAATAGAACTCATTAAACTTACTGTTTTCAAATTCCTTGCCATGATCACTTCTGATTCTGACAATACACCCTTCTTTTTCTCTTTGAATTCTTTTGCACAGTTCTTTAAAAACTTCAAACACATCAGATTTTTCCTTAATGAAGTTAATCCAGGTAAATCTGGAATAGTCATCCACAACAACATAGGCATATCTCTTTCCACCAAGACTTTCCACCTGCATTGGTCCTATCAGATCCATATGAAGAAGTTCCAGAACCTTAGAGGTGGTCAGATGTCTTGACTTTGGATGTGACATCCTAGTCTGCTTACCAACCTGACATTCACCACAAACTCTCCCTTCATCAATTTGCAGTCTTGGAATCCCTCTGACTGCCTCCATGGAGACAATCCTTTTCATTCCTCTTAGATGAAGATGGCCAAGTTTTTGGTGCCACAGTTTCACCTCTTTTTCTTCTTTGGCAATAGAACACACAGTGGAGTAATTAGTGTTCTCAGGCTCCCACAAGTAACAGTTGTCTTTAGATCTGACTCCTTTCATTACAACTTCTTGTTTTTCATTAATTACAAGACATTCAGATTTTGAGAAGTTGACCTTGAATCCTAGATCACATAATTGACTGATACTAATGAGATTAGCAGTCAGGCCTTTTACCAATAGTACTTCATTCAGATTTGGAACTCCAGGGCGGTCCAAATTACCAACTCCTTTGATTTCACCTCTAGCACCATCTCCAAAGGTCACATAACTAGTGGTGTGAGGTTTAACATTATTGAGAAGGTTCTTGATTCCAGTCATGTGCTTAGAACACCCACTGTCAAAGTACCAGTCTTCCTTTGCAGAGACTCTCAGGGAAGTGTGGGCTATCAGGGCAGTAGCCTTTTTCTTCCATTGAGGAGTATGTGGTACCCTGTTAGACTTAGGTTTGACACCTGGGTTCTGATTAGGGTATCCATACAATCTGAAGCAGAAAGGCTTTATGTGACCAAACCTCCCACAATGATGACATCTCCATCTTTGGTACTTTTTCTTCATATTTCTCTGTTCCCGATGTTGAGTGTTATGTTGTGACATCTGCTTTGACATTTGTTTATCAGACCTGATCTTCTTGTCTGCACCAGATTTCTTTGCTGCCACAAATCCTAGACCAGACTTGTTTCCCACATTTTGTCTAACCTGAAGGATTCCTTCTAATTTGTCAGTTCCATTTGTCAGCATCTTGACAGATTTGGTCATCTGGTTCAGTTTTGAGTTCAGCATTTGAACTTCCCCTTCTAGATGACTTATAGTTTCAAGGTCTGCCCTTTTTTCAGCCTCCAACTTTATGACGAGTTTTGTTTGTCTCTCATTTTGCACACAGACTTCAGCACTTCTGATACACAATTTCTTGTAAGTATCAGCCAGTTCTTCAAATGTCACTTCCTCATCACTAGTGTCACTTTCAGAGGTACAAACACCAGTTAGTGCAGTAACTAGTTTGGCAGATTCTTCTTCAGAATTACTTTCTGAATCACAGTCAGACCAGGTAACAGTCATTCCTTTCTTTTGTTTCTTAAGAAAGGCAGGACATTCAGCTCGAATATGCCCATATCCTTCACAACCATGGCATTGAATTCCTCTGCCTTGGTTTCCCTTCTCTTCAGACCTTGGTCTTCTGCTGGAGTCATAAGATCTGTTAATGTCAGAGGGGATGTTCTCAACATTTGACCTTGACTTTGGATCCATTCTCTTAATGAGTTTATTGAATTGTCTTCCAAGCATGGCTATAGCTTCTGAAATATTTTCTTCTTCATCCTCCTTGTTTTCATCTTCAGAGTTGGATACAAGTGTTATGCTCTTATTTTTCTTGTCAGCATTGTCACTGATCCCCATCTCAAAAGTCTGAAGAGACCCAATGAGTTCATCCACCTTTAACTTGCTGATATCCTGGGCTTCCTCTATAGCAGTTACCTTCATTGCAAATCTTTTAGGCAGGGATCTGAGAATCTTTCTCACCAGTTTTTCTTTAGATATCTTTTCACCCAATGCTCCTGAGGTGTTGGCAATCTCCAAGATGTTCATGTGAAACTCATGAATGGTTTCATCTTCCTTCATCCTTAGGTTCTCAAACTTGGTAGTCAGCATCTGAAGCCTTGACATTTTTACTTTGGATGTGCCCTCATGGGTAGTTTTGAGAGTGTCCCACACTTCCTTGGCCAGTTCACATTGATGTACTAGCCTGAATATGTTTTTATTAATTCCATTGAACAAGGCATTTAAAGCTTTGGAATTACCCAGGGCTAACTCATCTTCTTCTTTGCTCCATTCTTCCTCAGGCTTCAGACTGATTGTCCCATCTTTCTCAGTTATGGTGGGATGGTTCCATCTTTTGTCAGCAGCTCTCCAAGCCTTTTTGTCCAGTGATTTTAAGAAGGCAATCATACGAGGTTTCCAGTAGTCATAATTTGTTCCATCCAGAATGGGTGGTCTATTTCCAAAAACTCCTTCTTTGTCCATAGTGCCAGAAAGTGATATCCCTAGATCTCACCCAGTAATACAGGCAGGGTGCCTGCTCTGATACCAATTGAAATTCTGGCAGCAGATACTCAATGTCACAGTGAATGTTATGACACCGTATCTGACTTTCTATAAGACAGTAAATAAAAACTATAAAGAACACAGTCAATTGTTTACTCAGTTCAATGTGAAACAACACCTACTCTGGGGGCTACCAAGCCAGGGAGGAAATCCATTATAAGAGATATTAATTCAGGAATAAACCAACCAATTTATCTCCTTCACTTAAGACCTACCCAATGCAACTTCAATCTAAGTTCTACTTAAACCTGAGTTCCTACTCACTCCCCCTCAATCACAGCAGTGATACTTAAAACAATTGACTAATGAAATAATGAAGACACTCTTCAGAACATACACTTGATTATGCTTCACAGCTTTTTAATCAAGTAACACAAACACTCGTGCTTCACAGCTTTGAGTGATACATAAACCTAACTTGACTTTGCTTCAAAGCTTTAGTCAAGAGACACAAAACACTCTTGCTTCAAAGCTTTGAGTGATACAAAAACCCTTACAATCAAAACCTATTCCAAGTCACTTATCACAATGATACTTTCTTGGATTACACTAGTTAAAACTATACAGCTCCTAATTGATCTTCAGTCCAAGGGTTATTTTCCAATCAGTAATCCTGTTGAATATATAGCAGTTGTTTCTTCAGTTAGGGTTTCCACAAAAAGCTAGGGTTAATTAGGTTTAACCTTAAGACTTGGTCACAAGACTTTATCAACCAGATTAGGGTTGAGCTAGGTTAACCTAAAGTCCACGTGAGATTCTGTTCTGGAAAGAATGAACCAACTTCCTGAAAAATCTCAGAATTAACCAAACTGCAAATCTATTAGATCAGTACAGGATGTCTTAACATTTGTTATGACATCAGAATTCCTGTTTACTGATTTTGGTAGAAGGCAATAAATGTGATCTTTTGCAAAATGCACAGATACACACTCATACACAGTAGCTACTGTATGCCATACTTTTTCTGCATAAAGTACCTAATAATCCAGAATGTTATGACATCAGTCATGACATTTACACACCTGGTTTTACCAAAAATACATGCCAATAACTGAACACTTACACTTTGTATCAATTTTCATTTTTTACGAAGACATTCTCTTACTAGGATGTTCGTCTCATTGTACAATAATACTTATTCAAGATAATACAAAGATATCCCTTTGAAAGTGCAAAACTATCTGTTTTTCTTTTATTTTCGTGTTTTATTTGTGAAAACGTCCAATGATTATTTTTGAACATATGCATTTGAACGTGACTACTGTTTACAAATAGACAAAAAAGAGGAACAGAAAATAGAAAGACAATCACTAATGGCTTTAAGAAATAGGATAATATCTTTAGACTATTCCATAGAATCCCCCGCAGGTACCTTTTCCAACAAGAACGGAAATCAGGATATCTCGCTGTAGGATCGCCATCATATCTTCAGTACGCATCTTAATGGTATCAAGTACACTCACACCCCCGGCGGAACAAAACTTCCGGTTACAGCTCCAAAGATTCCTCAGTGAAAGTCGCCCAATTTCTCAGGATTCCCCAACAGGATTTCACAAGGTCCATAAGCAATGCACGACATTTCCCCTTCACAACAGAGTTTATTTCTCTAACAAATGGAAGTTCATCAACACTTCAACTTTAAAATATGAAGACTTACACTCCTCATACCCAGCAATACTCGGGGATTTATTTTCCCCGACTCCAGCAACACTACGGCATAATGATTAATGTGTCCATACATTGCATCCATACATCATAGCATTGACAGCGCAAATGCATACAGTGGAATCTCATTTATTTTGAGAAACAGCATTATACCTTGCATTTCATATATCATGACATTGCATGCAACTAACCTTTTATCTTTTTCAGGAAAGATCAATCAACAGAAAATTATCGTCAAATTTTCAACAAGTCAGTTACAGATTAATTCCCAAGAAAGGACTGGTCAACCATCTACATAATAGATATTTCTTTCTGATCCCTATCAGTTCAGTTTAAATATCTCAATAGTGTATTCTGATTCTTTCCTGCAGACGTCTTCTCTGGTTCAGATAAATCTCTCAATGATTAGTTCTGATTCTTCTCCAGATCCCTGTCGGTTCAGTTTAAATCTCTCAACGGTTTATTCTGATTCTTTCCCGCAGACATCTTATTTGGTTCAGATAAATCTCTCAATGATTTGTTCTGATTCTGCTCCAGATCCCTTCCGGTTCAATTTAAATCTCTCAACGGTTTATTCTGATTCTTTCTCGCAGACGTCTTCTCTGGTTCAGATAAATCTCTCAATGATTTATTCTGATTCTTCTCCAAATCCCTACCGGTTCAATTTAAATCTCTCGACGGTTTATTCTGATTCTTTCTCGCGGACGTCTTCTCTGGTTCAGATAAATCTCTCAATGATTTGTTCTGATTCTTCTCCAGATCCCTACCGATTCAGTTTAAATTTCTCAACAGTTTATTCTGATTCTTTCCCACAGACGTTTTCTCTGGTTCAGATAAATTTCTCAATGATTTGTTCTGATTCTTCTCCATATTCCTGCCGGTTCAGTTTAAATCTCTCAACGGTTTATTCTGATTCTTTCCCACAAACGCTTACTCTGGTTCAAATAAATCGCTTAAAGATCTACTCTGATTCTCTGCAGTTAAATAATATTCAAGACCTCTTTTGGTTCAGTTTTAAATCCCTCAATGATTTATCCTGATACTTTCCAAATGAACATTTCTGGTTTAGATAAATCACTCCAAGAATTATTCTTATTCTTCCTAGTCAAACAACATACAATACTTCTGCTAGTTTCAGATAAATTGCTCCAAAGATTTATTCTGATTCTTTTCCAGTTGAAATCAAGTTCAGACTTAGTCCATTTTCTATCAACAGCCACCTTTAGATGGCATCTACAAGCCCATCTCTGACAAATCTCCCACGTTCTTCCAAATGGCATCTATAAGCCCATTCACAATTCATCTTCGAGTGTAAATTTCTGGGCACTCTAGTGTTCAATCATCTTCCACCTTCAAGCCACGAATGGCGGATCCGCCAATCTAACTCTTCAGGTTTAAGAAGATTGAATAAGGGCAGCTATTTTACCCCAAATTTTCCCTCTCATTTATCAAGTATTTTCTCACAAGATCTCCTTTGGTTCAAGACTGCATAAGGGTTGATCAGCTCAAGACACCTCCTTAAGCACTGATAACTGAAATTAGGGTTTGAGATCGCACAAGGATAATTGAACTTTTAATGCCTCATATTACTTTCATGGATCATTATGGACCCTAAATATTACTCATCTCAAGTTTCAAGTCTTGGATCACATTTTTGCTCAGTCAATTGATCAGTTGACCTAAAAATCAGTTGTATTAGGGAAAAAGTCAACCGTGGCCAATTTACAGCCAAACTTCATAATTTTTTATCCATATCAACATTATGAACTCATATATGTCATTTGATCAAGTTTGTACCATAATTCCTCAATAAATTTGATCAGATCATCAAAAGGGCAAAATGGTCAAAATTAGGGTTTTGACTGAGAAAGGGCAATTTCTGATTTTTGACCTAGAAAATGGTTAATTGGTTTGAGAAATGATCTTAAGGTTTCAACCGCATCATTTTGACCTAATGGCATGACTCAAAATATTGCTCAAGGTCATTTGATTGATAGTTGATTTTTAGTCAACTGATCAAAAGTCAACTGCACACTGAAAAGTCAAACTTTGACTTTTTGGTCAAAATCAAGTGTCAAAGATCACAATTCATCAAAACAAGTCAAAATATGAAACGTGTTCATCAAGAAATCAAAAAGTCAAAATTTCATTTTGAAAAGTCAAAGTTTTCAAACTTAGAAATTTTTTTCTAAGTGTTGAAAACTTCATATTTTTTCACAACTTTGAGCCAATTTTTTACCATGATGCAAGATGATTCAAAGGAAACTTTCAACATGAAACTTATATAACTCAATGAGATCTAAAACATTTCTTTACACAACTTCTCCTAGAAATGCATGGATTTCAAGTTATGATTTTGTGAATACATGTTCATGAAACTTGGAAACTTAGTAAAATTTTGCCCTACTTTAGGCATGATTTTGACCTAACTTCATGGCAATTTTTCACATAGTTCCAAGGGGATTTTTCAAAAGTGATTTAAATAGGGGTTGTAGAGCATATTACAAGCTTTCTAAAATGTCAAATAACTCCTTGAGATCATGTTTGAGCAAGGAGAATCGAAGGCATGAAGTTGGCATTTCATTCTTGAATTATAAGTCATTTTCATGATGAGCAAGAATGCAATTTCAATGTTAGGTTGCATAATCTTGCTTTGCAGGCCTTCTAACTTGTGTATCTATCCATCATTAATGGATTACACAAACTTTTTAGCTATAATCCAAGTGGTTTAAGCTTTATCCAATTCACATTGCCATTTTGGGAAGAAAGTGAAGAATACCATTCTTGAAAAGCAATCTTTATGCACAAAGTCAATTCTTGAGCCTCTAACTTGTTCCCTATGATCACACTCCATCTAAAAATTTAGAAGCAAGTGTGTTTAAAGCGTAACCACTCTATCTTAGCAAGTACACAAGACTTTGAAACTTGGATTTCTCAAAAATCACATGTTATGCTTAAACTTGTGATTTTGAATTCTGATCAACAACAAGATTCCAAACTTGTTGCTTATAAATAGAGGCACTATTTGTGAGCTAGAACAAGAGCTTATGCACCCTGAAACACGCCAAAACTCCCTCAAGCCAGAAATTGCACAAGAAACTCCATTGATGCACAATTCTGACCTTAAACTTATATCTCTCATTTCCCTCGTGTGTTTTCCTTCCTAATCAATCACAAAGCTCCTACACATAAAATATAACTTATCCCTGACCTTGGTTCATAACTGTAACACCTCCATTATCAAGTTCCATCTTCAAAAATAGAGCTTTGCAAGTGGACTTCTCCAGAACTCCTCAGCCACTTTCAGCTCAAGCCAAGCATCACATTAGCTTCCTGGGAACTTGAGGAAGCTAACCCAATCACTAGGACTCATTGAAAGCTGCTCAAACTCAAAACATGATACCCTCTTGTAAGGTGAGTTTTATGACTTTTGAACTATTCATATAGGCATTGTTAGGCTTCCATTTTCAAAGATAAAATGTAGATATCATTGCCACGAACTATACATATCCATAGTTTGCATTTATATGGCCTGAGCTTAGAGAATTTTGGAGTTGAAGTTTCTGGAAAAAAATTAGGTTTCAGTTTAGGGCCAACAAAATTCTCATTCATCTGTGATTTATAGCTTTAGTTATTTACATGTTTGAATTCGTATTGAAATTTCAAGCAAGTTTCATGTTTGTATTTTTCAATTTGGTTGAGAAATGAAGAAGTTAAAAAATTCAAAAAATATGGCAATGGCTTCTGGCGCGAGGAAGAAGAAGAAGATAACAACCATGGAGTTGTTTTCCAATATATATTTATGGTTTGACATAAGTAAATGGGTGTATCACCACCCCAGTAGTTAAAGCACGCGCCTTTCACCTAACGGACCTGGGTTCGAGCCCCATCATCCGTTTTGTCATTTTTCATATTTTCTGTTTCTTTTTTTGTTTGTTTGTAGCCAATGTTGGGCCTCCCCCCTTTGGGCCTTCCATTTCTGCTTTCTCTAACCCCCTGTTTACTTTTGCAGGTTAGCCCAATTTCTTTTTATTATTTCATTCTATTTATTTTCTTCTATTTTTTTAAATTATTTTATTTTAGTCTCTTTTATTTATTTTTCTTATTATTATCATTATTCTTTTTATTATTAAAAAATAATATATTTATTTATTTATTTATTTATTTATTTATTATTTAGACTTATTTAGTTTATCTATTTATAAAACTAAAAGAACAAAAACATTTTTCTTAATAAATTAATTTCTTTCTTAACCATTAATATTTAAGTTTAGGTTTAACTTTTTATATTATTTTCTTATAAATTAAAATTAATTTAGAATTTAAGTTTATTTTATTTCATTAATTTTCCTTTTATTTTTATTAATTTAAAACCTTTTCATAAATAAAACCCTAAAAATCTTTTTTTAGTTAATTTATTTTCTTATTTAGTTTAAGTTAATTTTTAATTAATTTTCATTAATTATTTTCCTTAATTAGGTCTAAGATTAAAACCTCTTTCATAAAAATCCAAACAAAAATTATTTATTTTCCATTTACATTCTTGCAATTTTATTTTTAATCTTGTACAATATTCAATATGGTTGTAATAGTTAATTAGATTTAATTTTCTTGCAAAATCCCCATTTGTAAATTTGTACACCCCCTCCCCTATTGATGTAATAGCTTAGTATTTTTATTTTCCGCAATTTAATGCTTTATATGTAAATGATAGTAAATTAGGGTTTGTATGGAAAGATAAAATCAATGCTTAGAAAATCCTAATTCAAAGGCAAAACAATGCATGTAAATCAATACACTTGTACACTTACACCCTTAGGGTAAATCCACTTTGTTGCCTTATGAAAATGGTCATAATACGCATGTAAGATGTCTTAGCAAAAACAAACAAAATACAAGATCATAGTCCCTCAATGACGCTACAAATGTTGCCTTACGAATGATCTTAGTCCCTCAAAGAAAATGCTAAGATATCTTACAACATTGCTATTCATGTCTATACCATGACCCTTTCTCGTCCCTTTTACATCTAAAGATAGGGTTTCTTACCAAATCAATGGTAAGATAACAATGTCAAAGGAAAGAGGAAATAAACATGAAAGAATTTTGAGTAGGTAGAATGTTCCTAGTTGCTTGCTCATTTTCAAACCAAAACATCCTTGCTATTTTCAAAACAAACACCAACACTTTCAAAACATCTTTCAAACTTGAAACATTTTCAAAAGATCAACACTTTGTATACATTCTTACGAACGAGAATCATTACAAAGTTTACCTAAACGATGGCGCCTTTTTAAAATACTTTCGAAAACCACACAAAGCATATTTTCAAACAAAAGCAAGTGATCTAGTAAGCAACTAAGAGCCCGTAGATAACTACGGATGAAAAGGGTGCTAATACCTTCCCTTTTTCATAATCTACCCCCGAACTCAAGAAAACATCTCAAAGGTCTTTCCTATTTTTTTCAACCTTTCCTTTTAGATAAAAGAAAAGTCAGTGGCGACTCTTGCTAACCTCAACATTTGCGATCAAACGCAAAACAACCAAGTCAGTTCTCCCACTGCGTTACACCTGTGCATGGGCTTCAGAACACGATAGCAGGGATATCATGGAGATTTTGGATGGGGTCTGCCCCAGCTGTTCTATAATTTTATAATCACTATTACAGATAATCTTCAATACCTCTTCCAAATCTTGTCTAAAGGTGTCTTCAACTGTAGCTTCCTTAGGTGCCTCCATCTGGGCAGGCTATGTTATTTTCCCTTTACCCTGAGCCTTAGAAATTGACTCGGTGGCCGTAACTCTGACAGGTGTAGCAATAGTCTTTGGAGAGATTTTCAGAGAGAAAACCCTTCCGCTTCTAGTAACCTCACTGGTTCCACCAATATTGTCAATGCCAGGATCAACAACTTCAGTAACTTCATATTCAACAGTCAATAGTTCTTATTTGACTCCATGGTAGTATACGTTGGATCCATAGTTCCATGGGATAGCATTATCCGAAGAATATGGGATAGGTCCAGGTGTAGTGATGATCAGAGGAGCAACTTTTGGGTTGGCAGTAATCCTTATAGGACCTATGGAGTTGAGCTTGACAGGAGGGCCAAAAATTACGGATAAGTATTGACGCAGATTCTATGCAGACAAAACCTTCTCGATCAGAATTATATGATTGTCCATTAGGCGTTGAATGCCTTCCTTCAGTAATTTGTAGCCATTGGGTTCGATTGCGTAGCAGTAACATTTTTCAATACAACCCATAAATAAACTGACTCGCAATAGAATCTTATTAATAATTGATAGAGGAGTCACCAATTTACTTACAGTAGCAACATAAAGAACATCGTCAATAGCTCTTATGCCTTTGTCATGCTTCGATATAGGCATAGTAATTACATTCGGGGTCTTCGGAGGATCAAACTCAATTTCCTTGTTGTCAATCATGTCCTGAATTTTGTTTTTCAGGGTCCAGCAATTGTTGGCGTCGTGCCCAGGACTATTAGAATGGTAGGTGCATCTCACGTTTGGATTGTACTTAGGAGAGGAGGTGTTAGGGTTCTTAGGAGGATCCCTTAGCGTAATCAGCTCCGCTTTTAGTAAATGTTGTAACGCCTGAGACAATGGCATATTAATCTTGGTAAACTGCCTTCCTGGAGCGTCTGACCTACGCCTATTACTTTATTGTTGATATTGAACAGGTGCGGGATTAGAAATCAATACCGCTCCCACAAACTGATTGCGGTCATTTTTACCATGGCCCTTCTGGACATAAACAACATTGTTCTCTGTAGCGGTAGGAATGTTTAAGACTAAGCCATTGGATTGACTAGACTTATACAGATCAAAAATAAAAATCGCCACCGAGCTTTATTGTTTCCAAAGGAATGCGAAAATAGCGAGTAACCCAAAAAGAGGGGGAAAGATTCAAGGTAAGGGGGTTTATTATGCAAAGGGAAGGTATTAGCACCTTAAACATCTATGGTACTCTGCAGGAACCTCTTTGAAAAATCTATATATTTTGGCTATAAAATGTTGTATAAAAAATAGATGGTGGATGTGAGAAAAGAAGTATTTTTATAATTTTTGCACCCGCCGCGATTGCAAACCTTTAGTGCCTATGTATCACCTTTCATGCAATAGGGGATTAGGGTACACGTAGTTCACCTTTAAAAATTTTAAAACACAAGTGTGTAGGTTAATTTTATGAGATAAGACATCATCGTCGTTGTCCATGTGGAAAACATACTTACTACCCACAATCATGAGAAAGGAGAATTTATATCATCTCAAAGTGGAGGATATGGATTGGATTTTAAAATCAACAATGTCTCACTCAACACCAAAGTGGAAAATATCTCTCTCCACTATATATTGTAGAAGTATAGTTGTTTGTATCACTACAAGGATTGACAAGAGTCTAATCTCTTGAGAAAAGTTTTAAGCCAAAATGGAAAAATGGTTTGAAATAAGATTGGTTGACTTTTAGTCTTCTCACAAAAAAAATGTCAAGGCATTATTAATTGATTGAGGTTTATTTATGAAAATGATTTTTTGAAAATTCATGGACCTGAGTCCAAGTTTATTATGAAAGTGGTTCAAGTTTAGAAACAAGAAGAGTTTTCAAAAGGAGGAGGAAGATTTTTGAAATTAAAGAAGATGGGAGGAGAAGAAGGGACTATCCTAAAGCATAAGGTAAAAGCTAGGGATAAGAATCATATAACCAACAAGAAGCCAATACTTGACATTATAAGTCAAGATAGAATTCCCATTCTTTGGATTGAAACCAAGCAAGCAAATATACTAGACCTCTTGAGAGAATCAAACTTTAAGTGTATTAAGTCTTCACAAAAATTGGGCAGAGTAACGGTTGTATACGGGTGAATTCCAGATTATAAACAAAGAGTGTAATGACAATAACCTATACACAAAACAAACAAACAACCCAATGTATTGAGGTAAACCTCAAGAACTCCAGACAAAATATCAATTAAGGTCATAAGGTCACCAACATAGGCCAAGGTTTCTATTCCTAAGTCCAAAAAGTTCAATACTCTATAATGCCAAGGATAGTAACCAAATATTCCAAGTACCATTAAAGCATTTTATGGTTCATGTTGATTATTAGGTGTCCTAAAAGAGAAAAGAAGAGCTCAAGTGAGCAAAATAAAAATGACAAGAATATAAATGCTCAAGTGAGCAAAATAAAAATGGCATGAAATGTAATGCTTAAAGTAAATGGTACATAAAGCATAAAAAATAAAAGCATAAAGTAAAAAAAATTTAATAATTAGTGGTTAGTTTGATGACCATCTTGAAACTTGCATTTGGAACTCATTAGAGGATTGGTAGAACCAAAGCCTCCATACAACAAGTTGCATTTTCTTTTTTTCAAGTATATCATCCATTTGGAATCCTCAAAAATAACATGTAATGATCAACGATGTTTAAGCGATCCGCGTTGACCAAAATTGATGAAGATCCATTAGAGGATTGGTAGAACCAAAGCCTCCACACAATGAATCTCAAGGTTATTGGATCAAAGAGATCAAATTAACATACTTGGGCTTGCAAACATAGTTTTGGCCCACGAATGATCATTTATTCGAATCGGGACAAAATTTAGCACTATGTTAAGCAATCGTAAGTGGACTTATATATAAGTCGCATCTATTTTGAGGCCGGTCAATAGCAATCTATGCACCATTTGTTTTGAGACATGATATAGAGATCATGCTCCAATAACACTTAGTGCAATAAGAAAGAGATGAGATGAAGAGGGGTGGGAAAGAATATAAACCACATTTGAATTAAAATTTAATCAAACTATTATTAAAATTATTCATCCATTTTTTGTGGAGTTAGACTCAACACCATGGATCCAATGATGTTAATAAAGTTCATGATCAAAAATTTAACCCAAGATCAGCCAGAAAATATTCACAGAATAATATTGCATTTAATATATACATTAAAAAGGTTTTAAAAATGTTTTAATATAGAAAAAAGAAAGAAAAATATCAACTATGTTCAAACTAATCAAGAAATATTAAGTAAGACCATAGAAAAATCAGATATGAACTCAAATATTTTTATAAAAATTTTGGTAATTTTTTAAAGTCAGAAACTATTTTTAAAATTAAAAGAAATGAGTAAAATAAACGAAAAATGATAAAAAAATAACAAAGTTAGAAATAAAAAATAAATGAGGTCGCCAATATTTGTCACAATACCATTGGATCATTCCATTTTTTTTCAAAATTTAACAATGCATAAAAGTATTTTTAAACATTTAAAACAATTCAAATAAAGTGAAAATTTATAAAAAATATCAAAACACAAAATAAAATTGTGAAAAAAAATCAGAAAGAGAAAAATCAAAAATATTTTTTTTATATTTTTTCTGATTTTTTGGACTTAAAATGAATTTTCTATGATTTTTTGAAGTTTAAAACAATTAAAATAAAAATCAAAAAATAAAATATCAAACCAAAAAATATGGGCCATCTGATCAATGTTAAAACGCGTTAGTAAATAGATCAAATGGACCTGGCACGATGTGCATGTTATGGACTTTAGTGAATAAAGCACTGAATCATTAATTAAATCAGATTTAAAAAAAAAACAGATGGCACGCCATCATTGGTTTGAAGATGACACGTTGATCATCTTCAACCTCTAGCAAGCCCCAAAACCAGGTTACTCAATCTGTAAAATTAGAGCACGAGACCTATGTCATTTGTTTCGTCTCTTCAAGACGAAGACAACCACACATTCGCGACAAATTTATATAAACTGTAGCTCAAGCAATTTGGAAAGAAAGTTTTGAAAAGGGATTTGAAATTTCATGGTCAAAACATGTTTCTAGATAAAAGCAAGTTTTGCAACTAGAACCAGGGAAATGAGAGCTTCACAATAATATCAAAGTTTTGAAGAATTGATGGAGAAATCTACCTATTAAAGTTGAGTTGCAGAGCTCTGAAATTGGACTTCTATGGATCAATATAGGTCACAATTCTTGAAGGTAATTGTATGGTTAGCTTCAGGGAAGATCAAGGAAGGTGAATTGATGGAAAAATTAGATTGAAAAAGGCTTGAACACTGATTTCGAAGTTGCAGAAAAATGAGTTATGGAGAAAATTTAGCAGGGTGATTCTGGTTGTTCAAGCTTGAGGAAATGAATGAGGGATGACCCTCTATTTATAGGGAATCAAATGGAATGTTCAAGCGTGTGAAATGATGAAGTTTGGATGGAAATCGTGTGAAGTTGCAAACAAGAAAAGTGTGACTTCTATATTGATTAAAACTCATCCAAAACGCGTGTTTTGCTATGCTAATCGCTTCTGGAAGTTCACTAAACATGTTTAGAAGCAAAAACACGCAGAAACAGTATGTTTAGAAACTAAATCAAGGATTTCAAATTCTGATTTTTGAAGAAACTTCAGTTTCAAGTTACCAAGTTCAAATCAATGGCATTCTCAGCTCAAGGGGTCTTAGGGCATGATTCTTGATGCTTTAGAAATATGAGGTTACAATATTTGCAATGGAAAAAGAATGGAATCAAATGGATGTTTGAACTGAAAGTTGCAATGAGTCAAAGTTGAGGAAAAAAGGTTGACTTTCCATACTTAGAAATATTTCATGTTTTTCTTCAAAAGTGACATATAATGTTTTACATCCAAACATGGCCTTCCACTTGGAATTTGTTCTTGACCCCAAAAGATGGCATGAAATAGACCCCTTAAATGACATTTTGAAACTTGAACCATTCAAAATCTCCAAAATTGAGAGAGTTCTGAATTGTTGAAGTTGGCAAAAAATCATGAAATGACCTATAATCTTTTGTATCCTTAGGGCATCTTCCATCCATTTTCTCACTTTGCACATAAAAGAAGGAATAAATTTCACATACTTAAGATCATTCTGGAAAAAGAGTGGGCTCAAGGTGATAAAATTTTACCAAGTTATGATCATTTGAAGTCACACATGGAAAATTAGGGGTTCATCTGGAGGCCTTATAATCTTTCTTCAACATTAAGTTTCTTCCACATGAAAACTCCTTGAAACTTTTGAAGTGATTTGTTAATAACCCTTTGAAGAGAATGATGTATTTGGAATCACTCAAAAATACCAAAATATGAGCAAGATATACTTCTTTGAAGTTCAAAACCATAGCTCCTAGATCAAGAAAATGCTTTGAGGAACTTTGACAATTTTAAACAACTTTCTTGTACCAAAACTTTTGCTTTGTAGATAGAAGTTGTTGAGGATGATAATGAGAACTCAAAGCAACCAAAACCACTTCCATATCTTGAGAATTGAGATAAATATGCACTTCTGACCAATGGGAACAAGGCCTTGTCCAATCATGACAACTTCTTCAATCAACCCCTTGTACTTTTGAATCAATCTTGATAACTTTGAAATGTGGTGAACCAAGATAAACCTTGCCATGTCATTTCTTCCAAAATAACTTCAATGGTGAGTTTTGAACTTCTCAAGCTTTATTGACTATGGCATGGAAATAAACTCATGAACCCATGGATCAACTTGCTAAGCCTCATTGCTTTTACGTACATTATTAACAAGTAAGACAAACCAACATTGCATTTTATTAATTAAAAGGAAAGTCAAAACATATCATGCATGATCATAAAAGAAAAATAAGTCAAGGTACTTGGTGATTCCTCGAAGAGCAAAGCTAAAGATAGGGAGGAGAACCAAAAGCCCTAATGTGACCTTGTTGTGATTGAATCAATATGGTATGATGAAGGGATATTAGGGGTAAAAATTGGGGTACGGCAGCTACCCTTATTTAAGATTCTTCTATCCGGAGATATGAAGGTTAAAAATCTTTGTGTCGACGCGATCGAAGATACTTAAATATAAAACAAACCCTATTTTCTTCCCTAAGATGCCATGCAATACTTATGAGTATGAATGTATATGAACAAATTCAAAGGGACGCAAAACACCACTGGAGATGTAGCAAAGGAAATAAGGATCAAAGAGAAACCCAATCAGGAAAATAAATCACTGGTGGATCAAAAGACCCGACTCAAAGAGGATGGTAAAAAGTCAAAGGATACACCAACTTTTACTGAAGGCGAAACTACCAACGTTCACTGAAGGTAGAAAGAGAAAAGAATAACAACACCGACGTTTTTCTGACGGTGAGCTACCAACATTCACTAAAGGTAGAGAGAAAGAATCATCGATAATCACTGACGATGAACTACCAACTTTCACTGAAGGTAGAGGAAAAAGATATATTATAGCATTGTCGTTTACTGACGATGAACCACCCATGTTCACTGAGGGTAGCAAAAAGATAAAAATCACCAACTTTAATTGATGGTGACCTACCGACTTTCACTGAAGGTAGAGAGAAAATATATCATAGCATCGTCGTTCACTAACGATGAACTATCAACATTCACTGAGGGTAGCAAAAAGATAACAATACCAACTTTCACTGAAGGTGATCTACCAACTTTCACTAACGGTAGAGGGAAAATATATCATAACATTGCCATTCACTGACAGTGAACTACCAACATTCACAGAGGGTAGCAAAAAGATAACAATCTCTAACTTTCACTGATGGTAACCTACCGACTTTCACTGAAGGTAGAGAGAAAATATATCATAGCATCGCTGTTCACTGACGATGAACTACCAACGTTCACTGAGGGTAGCAAAAAGATAACAATCACCAACTTTCACTGAAGGTGATCTACCAACTTTTGCTGAAGGTAGAGAGAAAATATATCATAGCATCACTATTCACTGACGATGAACTACCAACATTCACTGAGGGTAGCAAAAAGATAACAAGTTTTTTTCCAAAAATTATGGCGTTTCACCTAGAACGGGTCTCAAATTCTTCTTTAACCAAGACATTTTTCCTGGAAAGGGTAATATATAAGCTATCTCAAATAAAGAGACTACCAGTTGTTGTTATAGGAAGGATTGTAAAAATGACTTTCTGGGGAAAGTAATATGGCTTCCTAGGGAATGAATCATGACTTCATGGGGAAAGCAAATCTATTCATGCTGAGGAGATAAAGGTCTTCTTGTGAAAAAATAAATGCACATTCTCAAACCAAGGCTCGAAGCTTGCAGAAATCCAAAGTAAAAATATTTCTGAGAAACAAAGATTCAAACCAGAAATAAACTGGAGTGAAACAGTCAACCAAAATACATCCTTTGAGAAGTAAACTCAAGAGGGAAACCCAAATCATCCAGACAAAGAGCTGTACAGGAAGGCTAAAGCAAAAATCTTCCACAAGGGATAACTCAGTGGGGAAATTGAAAGAATATACACTTTCTGCTTAAGGACGATACTCTATTGGAGAGAGGACAACAAAAATCTGCAAAATAGGGTAATATGTTGACAAAATATTAATGAGTGAGAATGCGCAATGATTTACTAAATTTAACTATGCATGATGTATGTATGAATGTATGAGTGCTATCATGTATATGCTGATAAAATAGACATATAATATTGGGAGTAACCAGACCAAAACAACTCAGACACAAACAACAATCGGCTAAATCACATCCAGGATGAACATCCCATAAGAAAAATAAGCACCAACTGAGGAAACAAAATCCTATTTCGCGGCTTAACTTCACTGAGAAGGAACATAATTTGGAAGTAACAAATCATAGTGACAAAACAGCGCAGATACAGGGATATAACATCCTTCTCCAGGTTTCACCGGGGAATAGAACTCAGACTTCAATAGGGAAAACAAATGTTTTCGTGATCTGCACTCCTACTGGGGATTGCACTACTGATTTCAAATAAGGTAAATGGAAATCATATCGGTAAAACATCAACTGAGGATTTCGAGCTAACTTTAATGGAGAAATATCATACATACTTCACTAGGGGAGATAGTGCCTCATCATCGAGATATCAACTGAGACCTCGTGTTGACTTCATTGGGGAGATACCAACACCACGTCGAAGAGGAGAAACCCAGATACGTTCTTCATTGGGGGAAACAGGGATACATTCTTCAATATTGAGAGTAAGCATTGCACCAACTTCTCTGGGGAAAAAGTATGAAATCTCATGGGAATAACAACTTAGAGGGTTTTAACAAATTCAAACATAATAGCAAGAAATCAAAATTGTGGGGATTTTAAATCAAACCCAACACTTGGCGAGTGAAAACCCAGAAAAGTTGATAATCAATTCAACACTTCTTAAATAAAACACTGCCCTTGCCTGATTATCGGGCAAACAAAATGCAAGAACTACCGAAAGGGAGATGCTCCGTAAATGAGTTAAACTTAGCATGCACTGGGAGAAAAGACTTCTATCAAATAAGCGAGGCCTTCATTGGGAAATCTCAAATCAAACCTATTTCAACAAAATATGCCCTGGGATAGCTTTCCTGGGGTATCAAGAAGTCAACATATAGAAAGAGGTCAAACTCTTGGGGATTTTAAATCAAACCCAGCACTTGGCGAATGAAAACCCAAAAAGTTGTCAACTGTCTCAACAATTCTTAGAAAATATACTGCCCTGGTCTAGTTGTTTGGGAAACAAATACCAACAATAATGCCAATACTACAGGAAAAGGTGACATTTTGAAAATAATTCCATCTCAGCAAACCAAGGGGACAAGACCCTTCGTCATATGAGAGAAGACTTCGCTGGGGAATCTAGAATAGAGACCTCAGACCAAGCAAACCCAAAAATCAGAAAATGAACCAACACTTGACTGGGGACAATGGGATCGCAAATCCGATATTGCACCTTACGCCAATTGGTATTGTCTTCAATATATAATAAACACGCGCATACCAGCGAAAACAACCTGAGAAAACCTTCCGGGGGAAAACAAAACTTCTCAAAATTATTGGAGTTCATCCATTCCTGGGATCACCACTTTTGTTTTCCTCTTGAATCACAAAATCTAAAGTAAACGTAAGTTGTAAATTCTTTTTGAAAAACAATTTTGTTATTTAATCTTTTTGTTTTGAAAATTATTATCAATAATAAATGGAGTCTTTGTAAGCTAAATAAAAATAAGAACTACAAAGAATTGGGTAAAAGCTTAAATTTTATTGATAGAATGGTAGTCTGCGAATGGCGAGACTCCACAGATAATTACAAAGTTCGGAAAATGGTAATATATAATGGAAAAGATACATTGAGATACAATGACCACTATTCCCTCTAACAACTTTGAAATCCTGAGCAGCAGCTTCCGTTGAAGTATGGTGAGGATCCAAGAAGATTGTTGCTTCAATGATCAAGTCTTGTCTGATGCAGTTACTTGCCAAGAAAGTCCCTAACTTTTGCCTAAGCTTCCCTTGCGGGTTTTCAACTTAGCGGGAAAATTTATTCTGTTTATGTCACTAATTTTTGCCTAGACCGCCCTTTGGGGTTTTCGGCCTACCGATATGCTCCTTTTTGCCTAAGCCGCCCTTTCGGGTTTTCAACTTAGCGAGCCATTCTTTTATTTCTTTAGGCGAAGTATTTCTTGACTGCATCAGCATTCATGGGACATGGTAACTCCTCGCCATCCATAGTTTTAAGAATTAATGCACCGCCAGAGAAGGCTTTCTTGAAAACGTATGGGCCTTCAAAATTGGGAGTCCACTTTCCCCTAGAATCAGCGTTAAAAGACATGATCTTCTTGAGCACGAGGTCGCCTTCTCTGAATTCACAAGGTTTGACCTTCTTATCAAAAGCTTTCTTCATTCTCTTCTGATATAACTGCCCATGACACAAAGTCGTAATTCTCTTCTCTTCGATCAAATTCAATTGGTCAAACCTGTTCTAGACCCATTCAGCCTTTGACAACTTGGTTTCCGTTATCACACGCAAAGAGGGAATCTCAACCTCGATTGGGAGCACGACTTCTATTCCATACACAAGGGAGAACGGAGTTGCTCCTGTTGAAGTGCAGACAGATGTTCTATATCCATGTAAAGCAAAAGGTATGATTTCATGCCAATCTTTATAAGTAACAACCATCTTCTGGATGATCTTCTTGATATTCTTATTAACAGCTTCAATAGGCCCATTCATCTTCGGCCTATACGGAGATGAATTGTGATGGACAATCTTGAATTCTTCACAAAGTTTTGTCATCCTTTTTTTGTTCATATTCGAGCCATTGTCGGTGATAATTCTGCTCGGCACATCATACCGATATATGAGATTATTCTTAATGAAGCGCATAACCACCTGCTTAGTAACATTAGCATATGAAGCAACTTCCACCCATTTGGTGAAGTAATCAATTGCTACCAAGATAAAACGGTGTCCATTTGAAGCTTTGGGCTCTATCATTCCAATCATGTCAATTCCCCACATAAAGGACACGGGGAAGAAATAACATTGAGAAGTGTCAGAGGCACATGAATTTTGTCCGCATAGATCTGGCATTTATGGCACTTCTTTGCAAATTTGTAACAGTCAGATTCCATTGTCAGCCAATAGTAACCAGCCTTTAGCATATTTTTAGCCATCGAATATCCATTGGCATGAGTGCCAAATGAACCTCCATGAATCTCATGCATCAACATGTCTTCTTCATGTCTATCCACGCATCTGAGAAAGACCATGTCATAATTTCTCTTGTACAACACATTTTCATTGAGGAAGAAACTGCCAGCCAATCTTCTCAATGTCTTTCTATCTTTATTCGAAGCACCAATCGGGTATTCCTGAGTCTGAAGAAAATGCTTGATATCATAATACCAAGGTTTCTCATCTTCTACCTCTTCTATTGTAAACATATGAGCGGGCCTATCCAGTCGCCGAACTATAATTCGAGGTATATCATTCCAAGTATTCACTTGATACATAGAAGCCAGAGTTGCCAGAGCATCCTCCATTTGATTTTCATCTCTAGGGATGTGATGGAATTCAACTTTATTAAAGAAGGGTAACTGAAACAACCAGCTGAAAATCATCAAACAATGAAGTCGCCATCGAACGTCTTTTATCCCACATGAAGGGAAAGGTAAACATAGAGAAAACCTGAGAAAGGAGAAGTCACAGTCTTGCGACCGAGAGATCGGGTAAGGGAGTTTGTTATGCAAGGGGAAGGTATTAGCACCCCACACGCCCGTAGTACTCTATGGTATCCACTCTTGTTATCTATCTTATGGGTGTGTTTAATCTATGCTTACTGTTTACTATACTATTGAAGGGAGAATGCATGCAAAATAAAGGAGAAAAGAATGTAGGGAAAATAAAAGTGTCCTCGCTTGGGCCCTACCCCAATGCCTACGTATCCGTTTTGAGGAATCAGAGATACCGTAGTTCAGCTCATATGTTTTTGTTTGTTTGTGTGTTTTAATGGACGAAGTTAATTCCGCCTTCTGCCGTAGCTCGACCTTTGGAGACTTATGCTTTGGCACAGAAGTAAATTAATCGTGTCCTTACCTGAAAAGGGTTTTAGGGAAAAGGTGCTCGAGCGCACGAAATGATTTGAGCTGGTTTGTATTTTGTTGTAGATAATGACTGGTTGACCTCAAGGGAGAGATATTAGCCACTTTTCTACTTATCCATGAAAGGAGTCTTTGAGAATTGAACCACACCTAGGCTTGAGATGAAGAACAATAAGATCTAGAAGAGACCCGCTTATCATTTCCCATACTAAGCAAAGGCATGATTCTCATCAGTAGTTTTAAAGTGTTTTGAAGTTTGGAAGAAAAAGAAGTTTTAGTTTTAAATGCATATGCAAAAAGGGAAGAAAAGTCACAGGGAGACTAGCCTATTTCTAAACCTAATTTTATCATGCATTGTTAGACCTAAAGTTAGAATTTTGAGGGAATTCTACCTAATGTTTGTTTGGATTGTTTGCAGTAAAGCCCTGTTTCTTATGATTTCTAGAAAAAGCAGTAAATAAACGCGATAAAGTGCGAAAATGAGGGATAAATGAAGGCCACGACGATACCGAACGGAGAAAGTCTGTTGCTTCTTCGAAATTGCGCAAGCGGTAAGAAAATTCTACAGAAGCCTCCTTGAATTTTCTTGACGAGGATTAAACTCTTAATTTACTTCGAAACCTCTGGGAATCTTCAACAATATCTCTTTAACTAACAGAGAAGGTTTGTTGCCTCTTCAAAACCATGCAAGCGATAAGAAGACTCTACAGAATCTGTCAGGGATTCCCTTAATGAAGATTAAGCTCCTAACTTACTTTAAAATCTCTTGAAATTATTCAACAATTATCACGCGGTCAATAAAAAATCAAGCACGACAATTATACAATTACATTAAAACAAGTATGGAGAATATAACTCCAGGGTGCAAAATTGGATCCAATGGTATGCTGAAAGCAAATGAATTGGTGATAAGCCCAACAAAATGAATATAATAATAATTTTTTGTGCATGATACAAGGGCAAAAAAAAACATGATCATGGGCCTGAGGATGAGGGATTTTCGGTCCACCCGTGATCCAATTCTGTTTTTTTTTTGTTCAGATTTTATTTTCTATCAATAATATAGAAACTAAAAAGAATAAAAACATAAAGCAAAACGGTGGCATATGGGATACTGTCTAGGGTTCATAATATGTTTGTGAATCTTCTAATTTCTTCGTGTAACTGAATTCTCCTCATCTCTCGCGATTTCCGATGAGAGAACTCACTGACAGTGCCGCCGCCTCGAATCAATCAACCACCTCGAATCCTTGAACCTCTAATGCAAAGCCAGCCTCAAATCTTTCCCTAAACCCGATTTTTGTATTAGATAAAGGTGGAAACCCCTTTCTTGGCCAAATCGAAGGTTCCATTTGTGAACCCTAAGTTCAAACCATCGCTAATCCGAGCTGAAGAACCAAGATTCGAGCCCAACACCATTCTTCTTCGATCAACACCGCAGTCGTGCAAAAACTTCATGTCTGCCCTAAACACCACTCATCGACTTAATCTTTAATTGTTTTCTAACGCTTCGAGTTTCTATCATGAATTCTCGCTCAAACAGAATGCGCTCCTCAGATCTCTCACACTCCAAGGACAAATTAAATATTTCAGATTGAAATTAGAATGCAGCGATGACGCTACCGGTAATGTTCTTCTGAGTTCTTCTTCACGTGTTCGTATTTCCACGTTTCATCTTAGTCATTGTTGTAATGTTGTTGAGATCTTGATGCGAAGATGCTGACACAGTTGTGTGATGAATTTGCAGAAGATGGTGACGATTATTGCAAAGAGATGATAAAGTTGTTGTAGATGAAGGACGGTTTTCGAAATATGATATGAAGATGCTAAAAATAGATATAAAGATGATGTTGAATAATCTTGCAAGTGCAGGGTTGATGGAGATGCACGATGGTGCAGCATAGAGAGTGAAGTTGATGTTGATGAAGGTTGAAGAAGATTCAACTCGGCTGAGAGAGAGATAGAGAAATTCTGGTGAATTTTCTTATGTCATTTTTTTTTGTGAATCATGTAGAGAATAGATAGTTTTTGGGAATTTTCTCTATGTGAATAAACTGTGAACAATCGTGAATCACTTCTCCCTCCCTTTTCTGTTATCATCTATTACAGTTAGTTTTGTTGGGATTTCTATGAAGTTTGTTAGTTGTGTAGAAAGTTGGTTAAAGGTTTTTGTTATGAAGTTCTGTTAGAAGTTGGTTATGTAATTGGTTAGGTGTAGTTGGAAATCTGTTAGATGGTTGTTAGAAAGTTAGGGAAGGTTAGTTGAAAGACTTGTTAATACGGTTAGGGAATTCATTCTGTTATGACAGTTGGTTAGACGTTTTAGATGGTTAGAAACTGTTAGGATATTGTTAAAAATCAATTTGGAAATTAGTTATAGAGTCAAAAAGTGGGTTAGGAATTTGGTTAACTGTTTTTTGTGAGTTTGTTATATGGTTTGGACAACAGTTATGAGATTTTGCATTGGCTGTTAAAAGGTTAATTGAAATTTTATTTTGCAGGGTATTTAGGTTGTTGTTTAGTTATTTTTCTGTTGGACAGTTTAGGGAATATGATAGTTTTGTTGCAAATTAATAAGAAATCCCATTATGAAATTGGTTAACAGTTTTTTTTTCCAGTGAGGCTTAGTATTGTAGTTCATTAGAAAGACAAGACGGGAAGACAGGGTACGAGGCATTCGGTGCAAAGTTAGAAGCTTGACACGGAGACTGATTCGTATGGCATGGCATTACGTTCGGTTAAGACTCGAAACATGGAGGATGATAGGGATTAGAATAGGTTCTAATTATTGTGTGAAGTTCCATGTGTATAATGGTATATGTTGGAAAATGTAATGTAAATTATATTGAGGTTGTGGTATTTTGTAAAGGCTAGTAATTCTTTGTCCTTCATGTAATTCTTCGAATGGAATGATATTTGGAATTTGGACGATCTTGCATATTTAAAGATGAATGATTATCTTTTGAGAGAGATTTGCTTGTAAATTTTCATGTGAATGGACTTGAATCTTTAAAATTGTGAGCCATGTACAATGACGTTAGATGATGGATGAAATGGTGGGAAATTTTCTTGAATCCCTAAGTGGATTGTGACGAACTCTGAAGGAAAACGAAAGATGTTGAATTTTGACATTCTGATAATTCTTCTTAAATGAACTTTGATATCTTGAATGATATTTAAATAACCTTGAACTTTTATACCTCATTACTTAAATCTTAAGAAATCCAAATACATTTCTTTTTCAACCTTACAAGCCTCCAACAACTCTGATGAATTGAACCAAGTTTGAATCCATGGAATCATTTAAATCCATTTCAATCTTATTCCAAATTAACTCGTACGACAAGCAACAAACAATTTTAACGAATGACGCTTTGATTATAATCTGCATCTTGTATCATGTCTCGATTGTATGAGTAATAGAATAACAATGCCTTGGATCCTTGAATAAAATATTTAAGATGACTTTGACCTTAAACCCTAGCTCACATAGTCTTTACTTAATCCTTTAGTGAAACCCTAATGATCTTGCCCTTGGTGAAGATGACAACCTTGTATTTTAATGAGAGAAAGAAGTTCTCAATGATCAAGAATCTCAACCCTAGCCCCACAAACCATAGTTAATGAGAAACCAATTGATTCAAACCTGAGTGAAGATAAGGGTCTAAAAGCACATATAAAACCCTAACCTTCAAGATCCTTGTTCCCATGCCTAATTTACTGATTAATGATGCATGATGTGTTAAATGACCTAATGAAAGGTTATGTACATGTGAAAAGTGAGAGACGCCTAAGACAAATAAAAGTAAAAGGGGTAGGACAAATTTAGGATATTACAGCTGCCCCTATTTAATCGTCTTTAAACTTGAAAGTACGATTGGCGCGTGCCTTTCGGAAGTTCAAGGTTGAAGATGATTAAATATCAATGCCAAAAATTTGTCCTGGGAGGAAGTGTGAGTATTTATTTATTTTTGGGGGAAGAATTCTTTTGTCTTTTAGTGAAGAGACGGAGATTGGACTTGTAGCGTAGCATGATGCCAATACAAGGAAGAGATTGGACTTGTAACGTAGCATGATGCCAATATAAGGAAGAGATTGGGCTTGTAACGTGGCATGATGCCAATACAAGGAAGGTACAACATGGATGAGTGTTTTGAATCGATACGGACAAGTATCGAAAGAAGATACGGACGAGTATCAAGAAAGGTCAAACACGGAAGAGTGTTTGAATACGGGCGGGTATTGAAAGAAGATACGAACGAACATCAAAAGGTTAAACACGGACGAGTGTTTGAATCAATACGGACGATTATTGAACAAAGATACAGGCGAGTTTTAAAAGGTTTAAACATGGACGAGTATTTGAATCAATACGGACGAGTATTAAAAGGAGATACGGACGAGTATCAAAAGTTTAAACACAGACGAGTGTTTGAATCAATACGGACGAGTATTGAAAAGAGATACATGCGAGTATCAAAAGGTTTAAACACGGACGAGTGTTTCAATCAATACAGACGAGTATTGAAAGAAGATATGGACGAGTATCAAAGGTTAAACACGGACGAGTGTTTGAATCAATATGGACGAGTATTGAAAGAAGATACGGACGAGTATCAAAGGTTAAACACGGACGAGTGTTTGAATCAATATGGACGAGTATTGAAAGAAGATACAGGCGAGTATCAAAAAGTTTAAACACGGACGAGTGTTTGAATCAATACGGACGAGTATTGAAAGAAGATACGGATGAGTATTAAAAGGTTTAAATACAGACGAGCGTTTGAATCAATACGGACGAGTATTGATAGGAGATACAGATGAGTATCAAAAGTTAAACACAGACGAGTGTTTGAATCAATACGGACGAGTATTGAAAAAGATACAGGCGAGTATCAAGGAAGAGATAACACGGATGAGTATTTGAATCAATACGGACGAGTATTGCAGGAAGATACGGACGAGTATCAAAAGGTTTAAACACAAACGAGCATTTGAATCAATACGGATGAGTATTGAAAGGAGATACAGACGAGTATCAAAAGTTTTAAACACGGACGAGTGTTCGGGAGACTGACATGGATGAGTGTTTAGGAACTGACACGGACGAGTGTTTAGGAATTTATACGACGAGTGTTTAGAGGTTGACACGACGAGTGTTTAGGGAACTGAAACATACGAGTGTTGGAAGTTGACATGACGAGTGTTTAGGAATTTACACAGACGAGTGTTTAGGAATTTACACGGACGAGTGTTTAGGAATTTACACGGACGAGTGTTTAGGAAACTGACACAGACGAGTGTTGGAAGTTGACACGACGAGTGTTTAGGAATTTACACGGAAGAGTGTTTAGGAATTTACACGGACGAGTGTTTAGGAAACTGACACAGACGAGTGTTGGAAGTTGACACGACGAGTGTTTAGAAATTTCCACAGACGAGTGTTTAGGAATTTACACAGACGAGTGTTTAGGAAACTGACACAGACGAGTGTTGGAAGTTGACACGACGAGTGTTTAGGAACTTACACGGACGAGTGTTTAGGAATTCACACGGACGAGTGTTTTAGGAAACTGACACAGACGAGTGTTGGAAGTTGACACGACGAGTGTTTAGAAATTTACACGGACGAGTGTAGGAAATATGAATTATTTTTCAGACAGGAGTTGGCTACCAGAAGAAAACTGGGTCTAGAATGAAAAAGTGTATTGATTTTGTTGGGTATCGAAAAGGTGAATGTCATCGACTGGGGATTTTGGGCATGATACCCTCTTGTAGAGATGTATTGTTATCCTTGAATGATTCAGGTTTTTCCTATAAGGTACCTGATATGGCTTATGCTCTGTATACATATTTGAATTTCTTTTGCCGCAAAGACCCACTCTGATGGATCGGCTACGCGCTTTTGAGGATGCAATGTTATGTAGTGATAACTATATGCAATGCAAAGAAATAAACTTCATGGGGATAAGAGAAGGCCAGTTAGGAACCGTTGCTCATTATTGTGGATGCCAATACATATCGATGCTGGAAGTCTGCAGTACCAAAGATCACTGGGGATACCGATAAAAAATTGAACTGGGGAGCCCGTGATACCGAAGATTGATGATGACTCCGCTGGAGATTGAATCGCTGACAAAGCGAGCCTTCAGATACGCTGCTGAATTTTGAATCGTACCATTGGGGAAGAGATAATCCGGATAGACTTCCACACATCCTGAACTGAAGAAGATGGTAGAACTGAATATGCCGAAGAATGGATACTGAACACCATGTGGATCTCTTTGAATACATGCCCCAAGTTTACGCACACTGGGGGGAGTTATCTCTTGAATCATTTAGGGATAAAAGATGGGCATGGTCACCTATGAGTGCCCCGGCTTAGTTCTGTGATTGCCCCGGTTTGGCTCTGCGAATGTCTCAGTCTAGCTTCACTAGGGACGTTCTTGATTAATTCCACTGGGGATGAACTTGCGCGTGCTGAGTCAAACGAAGACTCCGAATTTTCTGAACTCACTTGGGGAATCAGATTTGAAATTGTTTGTAGCAGATGATGGCAGCTTCGTGTGCTGGCTAGGTCAGGGTGACCGTTATGATGCTTTTAGCTGATTGTAGTGGTCTCGTGCAACATAATTGGCTTGAGAAACTTTGCAAATACGGATGAAAGATGCCCCTGTCTATGAGATTTCTGAGAAGAATCTGTGCTGAATAGAAGACCAGAATATCCATGCCACAATGTGGTATGAGGTGGCCTACCCCAATGTCTTGAGCCACGAAATAAACTGCTCTTGATTACAGCTTTCTTGGAGAGATTTGTCGAATCTCGACATAACTGCCCCAAGTTGAATGAATTCTGAATAGATTTATTTATGTGATAGCTTCTGATTGATGGCAACTTGAAGAGATTTATCGATGTGATAGGATCTTATTGACATCTTTGAGGGAATACCCCAGATTTGGCTGAACTTGGAGAGATCGACTCTCGACTTGATTTCCCCAGATTGACAGACTCTGCTAACTTCACCTTTGAAGGATACTTAGATTGTGAAGCACCAAGAAGATTTCTCTTGACAAAATCTCTAGTTAATATGTCGCTGGATAAGTCATTTTTCTTGTGGCAGCTGACTCTTGCTTCGACAGGGTATTCAAGCCTCTTTTCTCTGACAAGATTGAGCTCTTTACCTGATTGTTCATTGTGTAAACTTACTTGATATTGATCAGTTGTTTTGTATGCAGAAGAATGTTTATTATAAGAATGATAATTCTAATGCAACACATATGTAAGTCTTGAAGTTTGGAAAACCTTTGAATGAAATGACGTCGCAACTTTGTTATGGACGAGTCACTAGCTAGAGAGAAACATTTGCAAAATCTTTTTAGTAAAGATAATGCAAGCATATGATGCCAACACATATATTCAAACGTACCTCTTAGGAGTCAGTTAAATTCTATCTTGTTGTAGCACGCTTTCAAATTGACCAATGCTTCAATTAGGACTTTCATGGGTTATAACGTGGCCTGGTTCACGGTTTTAGAAAAAGGATTTAAGGCTCAAAATTATTTGGTGCCCACCCATTCTCCATGATGTTCTCCATTCATATATTCAGTTGACCCGATACAGGTATTCATCTCTCTAGAAGATTATGCGATGATTGAGGAATCATTGTGGTTTCTTGGACACGACAATCACTTCACCTTTTGCTTTTGGTGTCTGATCAGACGACTTTGTTCTTTGATGAGGATTTTCATTTGTAATCCTTTTCTCGCCTTTTTGGATTTTCAATTTTCTTCTTGCTTTTGCCTGGACATATTCTTTTGAATTTCGATTTGGAAGTCCAGCGGGATGCCCCAATTTTTGCCTAAGCGACTTGTTTTCAAGTTTCGACTAAGCAGAGATTTTTGTTTCTTTCTTATTCGTATTTTCCATTTTGAACCAGTCGTTGATCTTTGTGTTGTTTTGATTTGTTTGAAGTGATCGTGACTGCATGAGTCTTTAGTAGATGAGGGATAGCCATTATTGTATCGTAATTTGTTGACCTCCTGATGTGCGAGATATACCCATTGGGATATAGTCAATAGATGCACGTTGCTGATAGATGGGGGTTAACCATTGTGGTTTTGGATTTTCTCAACCTTATGATGGATAACCATTGTTGTATCCTTAGATTCACACTCTTGATGAGTTCTGAATGCTTGATCAGATAACTGAAATCTACCCTGCCCCAGGTTAAAATGAGGGTTTTTTCTGAACAGAAAAGAAACTTCTACTTCGAAGGCTCAGAGGGGTTAACGAAGGTCTATCTCCCTTATATCTCTGGTGTTTAGGGATTGAAACAAGGCATGTACATCGTCAGCAGGGTCTTACTCAAAAGCATACCAACCAGAGATTTTTGCGTTTTTAGATTATCGTCATCCTCCCTCAAATCTTTACCTAAGCATAAGACTTGGAAAATCGGCATCAATATGCAAGTAAAACATTTAAAGAGTGATAACGAATGGATGAATAAAAACAAAAGAACACTTCAAGACAAGCATACCTATTGCATTTAAGATTTTCATTCAAAAATAGACAAGTTTCTATATACAAGCAATGTTTAAACAAACAAGCAAGAATGAAAATGAAAATGCAGTAAAGAAACCAATGATTGCCACTGTTGAGGAGACTTGACTCCATATGGACTTGCTGATTCTGACGAATTTCTGCAGTCTTGATGCTTAAATGGGCGAGAGAATTCCCTTTTTGATCTGATGTGAATATATCAGTCTTTAAATTGAGCTAGTCTTGGACATTGTCTTTAGATGACATACCATCTTCAATCGATTGGCCAGGTGCCCCAGTATAATATGCATAGAGGATTCTTTCAGGAGAGCGAGTGGATGCTTCATCAAGCGAATCGGTATAAATTGCATTACCAAGCGTATTACGCCATATAGAAATAATACAGTTCGTCTTTTATCATAATAGAGGAGACATCCAGTTGGAGAGAAAGAGTCCGACAGTTGGCCAAATAGGAATTTGACCTTTGGAAGAGACGCCAGACAGGTACTGGGTTTTATACTTCAACCCCTTTACAGTCTTTGATATCAAAACCGGGTGCCTCAGAATAGGGGATACATCTAGATGTGTATTGTAATCAGAAGAGATGTTTGTGGGGAGAGGACCCCAAAGATCAGAGCTTTGTTGAACTTCTGCCAGGAGAGGAAATAACTGGATGTAATGCATTGGGCCCACATCAATATGCTCATCAAGCTTCTTCTGTCTTTGCTTAGAATCTTTTTTCCATGAATTCACTAGGGGAATAAAGACTGGCTGCTGTCGAACAAATCAGGGAACGCAAAGCTGTGGAGAGTGCCCCTGATTGAATAGTCGGATGCCCCGGTGTAGCAGCCACATCTGTTGTAGTAGTAGGTGCAAGATTGTTGATATTATCATCAGAGTTTCCATGACCTAGCTTATCTGAGTCTTCAATAAATTATCTTCCTGCTTGAAGAAATTTCTGACCGCGGGCCAAAGCTTGCATGCATACCACACGGAGTTACTCCATGACTGACCCCTGAGCATGTGACAGTAAGAATTAAGTTGAACCTCTGAAGAGAGCACCAGGTTCGAATAAGAATCCCCAATCTTTGGGTACCTGTTATGAATGCATAAATATGCGTGGGGTGAATGAGTGAATGCCATGTCATGTTCTGTCATTCCCAAGGGATTTACATGTTTTGATTTTGATTTTGCGCAGGTAAGAGATGGAAGAGTTTAGCACAAGACTTGCAAATATGATTCCTTGGAAATAATAGAACATGTATGTTAAGCATGTGGTTAATCATGTTATGTATGCAAAGGTATGAGATCAAAGAGGATCAAGGTTCCATCATCTCTGAATATGATTGTTGCACTGCTTCTGAACCATATGAATATCATCAGATCAAAGGTCTCACATAGCTTCTGCACACATAAGAACCAAATACCCTGTAGATATCCCATTGTACGGGATCAAGGCTTTTGGAACATCAGATACTGTTGAGTCTTTTTTAAATATGCTGGGAATACCAAGATCGAATGCCCGAATAAATCTCCTGGTAAATAAGTCAGGAACTCAAAATAAATTTGAGAACCATACGGTCACCAACATAATATAGCATCTGCATAAAGTCAACAACAGAAATCCAGAACATAGCCATTAGAACCAATAGTCACCGTCTGAGCATAGTCACCAACTGTACCTGTGATAAAAAATCCCTCCCCACTCGTGGGTGAAGACTAGGTCAGGGTAAGCCAAGGGTAACTCGAAAATCACGGGTCCGCCTGAAAGTGCTATCGCCTTACCCACAGACGTGGGTGCCGATAGTAATTCATTTGAACGTCATCCGAGCATGGTATGTGACATGACTACACTAATCGGACCACGTCCTATAGCCGTCATGCCCCCACTCTATTCCTAGTGTCCTATTGCACTCTGGCCTGGGTACTGGGCCTTTTACCTCAATAGTAACATCCCCACCCAATCGAGAAACAGAGATAATACAGCAGTAGTATATGGAAAACAGTAAGATGCAATGCACACATATGCTCAGGTATATACAAAATGAATGAATAAACTGAAAGCATAAAAATAAACACCCAAAGAAAAGATAACAAGAGCTAGGAGCGACTCCAGGATGGACCAACATTTGATCGACCTGTCCCCAGTGAAGTCGCCAGCTGAAACAATCGGCTGAAAATCATCAAACAATGAAGTCGCCATCGAACGTCTTTTATCCCACATGAAGGGAAAGGTAAACATGGAGAAAACCTGAGAAAGGAGAAATCACGGTCTTGCGATCGAGAGATCGAGTAAGGGAGTCGGTTACGCGAGGGGAAGGTATTAGCACCCCACACGCCCGTATTACTCTACGGTATCCACTCTTGTTATCTATCTTATGGGTGTGTTTAATCTATGCTTACTGTTTACTATACTATTGAAGGGAGAATGCATACAAAATAAAGGAGAAAAGAATGTAGGGAAAATAAAATTGTGCTCGCTTGGGCCCTACCCCAATGCCTACGTATCCGTTTTGAGGAATCAGAGCTACCGTAGTTCGGGGAGTGAAGTTGAATAATCTTGCAAGTGCAGGGCTGATGAAGATGCACGATGGTGCATCATGGAGAGTGAAGTTGATGTTGATGAAGGTTGAAGAAGATTCAATTCGGCTGAGAGAGAGATAGAGAAATTCTGGTGAATTTTCTTATGTCGTTTTTTTTGTGAATCATGTAGAGAATAGATAGTTTTCTGGTGTTTTCTCTATGTGAATAAACTGTGAACAATTGTGAATCACTTCTCCCTCCCTTTTCTCTTATCATCTATTACAGTTAGTTTTGTTTGGATTTCTATGAAGTTTGTTAGTTGTGTAGAAAGTTGGTTAAAGGTTTTTGTTATGAAGTTCTGTTAGAAGTTGGTTATGTAATTGGTTAGGTGTAGTTGGAAATCTGTTAGATGGTTGTTAAAAAGTTAGGGAAGGTTAGTTGAAAGACTTGTTAATACAGTTAGGGAATTCATTCTGTTATGACAGTTGGTTAGAGGTTTTAGATTGTTAGAAACTGTTAGGATATTATTAAAAATCAGTTTGGAAATTAGTTATAGAGTCAAAAAATGTTGGTTAGGAATTTGGTTAACTGTTTTTTGTGAGTTTGTTATATGGTTTGGACAACAGTTAGGAGATTTTGCATTGGCTGTTAAAAGGTTAATTGAAATTCTTTTTTGCAGGGTATTTAGGTTGTTGTTTAGTTATTTTTTCTGCTGGACAGTTTATGGAATATGACAGTTTTGTTGCAAATTGATAAGAAATCCCATTATGAAATTGGTTAATAGTTTTTTTTCCAGTGAGGCTTGGTATTGAATTCCATTAGCAAGACAAGACGGGAAGACAGGGTACGAGGCATTCGGTGCAAAGTTAGAAGCTTGACACGGAGACTGATTCGTATGGCATGGCATGACGTTCGGTTAAGACTCGAAACATGGAGGGTGATAGGGATTAGAATAGGTTCTAATTGTTGTGTGAAGTTCCATGTGTATAATGGTATATGTTGGAAACTGTAATGTAAATTATAGTGAGGTTATGGTATTTTGTAATGGCTAGTAATTCTTTCTCCTTCATGTAATTCTTCGAATGGAATGATATTTGGAAGTTGGACGATCTTTCACATTTAAAGATGAATGATTATCTTTTGAGAGAGATTTGCTTGTAAATTGTCATGTGAATGGACTTGAATCTTTAAAATTGTGAGCCATGTACAATGACGTTAGATGATGGATGAAATGGTGGGAAATTTTCTTGAATCCCTAAGTGGATTGTGACGAACTCTGAAGGAAAATGAAAGATGTTGAATTTTGACATTCTGATGATTCTTCTTAAATGAACTTTGATATCTTGAACGATATTTGAATAACCTTGAACTTGTATACCTCATTACTTAAATCTTAAGAAATCCAAATACATTTCTTTTTCAACCTTACAAGCCTCCAACAACTCTGATGAATTGAACCAAGTTTGAATCCATGGAAACATTTAAATCCACTTCAATCTTATTCCAAATTAACTTGTACGACAAGCAACAAACAATTTGAACGAATGACACTTTGATTATAATATGTATCTTTTATCACGTCTCGATTGTATGAGCAATAGAATAACAATGCCTTGGATCCTTGAAGAAAATATTTAAGATGACTTTGACCTTAAACCCTAGCTCACATAGTCTTTACTTAAACCTTTAGTGAAACCCTAATGATCCTGCCCTTGGTGAAGATGACAACCTTGTAGTTTAATGAGAGAAAGAAGTTCTCAATGATCAAGAATCTAAACCCTAGCCCCACAAACCATAGTTAATGAGAAACCAATTGATTCAAGCCTGAGTGAAGATAAGGGTCTAAAAGCACATATAAAACCCTAACCTTCAAGATCCTTGTTCCCATGCCAAATTTACTGATTAATGATGCATGATGTGTTAAATGACCTAATGGAAGGTTATGTACATGTGAAAAGTGAGAGACGCCTAAGACAGATAATAGCAAAAGGGGTAGGACAAATTTGGGGTATTATAGTGTGATACGATGGGAGAACTGACTTGAGGTTTTGCGTTTTGTCGCAAATGTCGCGGTTAGCAAGAGTCGCCACCGACTTTTCTTTTATCCAAAAGGAAAGGTAAAAAAGCACAAGAAAGACCTTTGAGATGTTTTCTTGAGTTCGAGGGGTAGATTATGAAAAGGGAAGGTGCTAGCACCCTTTTCATCCATGGTTTTCCATGGGATCTTAGTTACTTGCTTAGATCACTTGATTTGCTTTGTTTTGTTTGAAATGGTGTTTGGTGTGGTTTTGAAAGTATTTTGAAAAGAGGCCATTCGTTTAGGCAATCTTTGTAATGATTCTCATTCGTAAGAATGTATACAAAGATGTTTGTCTTTTGAAAAATGTTTTCAATGTTTTGTAAGATGTTTTGAAATGTGTGTGTGTTTGTTTTTGAAAATAGCAAGGATTGTTTGAAAAGGAGCAAGTAACTTAGAAGCTATCTACCTACTCAAATGTCTTTCTTGTGCATTTCTATTCCTTTGACATTGTTGACTTACCATTGATTTGGTAAGCAACCCTATCTTTGGATGTTAACGGGACGGGCGTGGGTCATCGTATGACCATGATAGCAATGTTGCCAAGTATCTTAGCATTTTTGAGGGACCAAGACCATTTTGTTTAGGCAAACTTTGTATAGCATCATCGAGGGACTATGATCTTATTTTTGTTTTGTTTTGCCAAGATGCTTCGAATGCGTAACATGGCCATTTTATTTTAGGCAACCAAGTGGGTGAAACCCTAAGGGTGCTTGTGTGCAAAGTGTGTCATTTTCATGCTTTTGTCTTGCATTAGGTTTTTTCTATTTGTTTTGTTTTTGTTCTTGTCATGCAAACCCTAATTACTAAGCATAGTATATAAAGCGATAAATTGCGTGAAATAAACTAAGCTATTACAACAATTATTATGGGAGGGGGGATACAAGTTTTGAATGGGGATTTTGCACAAATATAAACCTAAAAAATATTATTACAACTCAATCGAATATTGCACGAATTAAATAAATAAAGTACAAGTATTTAAATGCAATGCAATGTATTCATGTAAAAAAATGTTTTGGTATTTGTTTTTTGTATGAGAAAATAATTTAATTTAAACCCTAAAAAAATAAGGAAAAAATAATATTATTTTTGGAGGGGTGAAACCCTAATTTTTTAATTAAAAGGAAATAATACTTTATGTTATTATTTTGTCCATTTTTTGTATAAGAAAAATAATAAATAATATTATATGTAAATATTAAAAATTAAATATGTATAAAAATAAGGATTTATGAGTATAAATAGTATAATAAAAATATTAAGTATTTTTTTATTGTATTTATACATTAATTAAGGAAATGAATTCTATTTATCAAAATAAATTATTTTTCATGTGAGAAAATAATAATAAAAAATAAAATAAAAGTGTGAAAATAAATAAATCAATTTTTGGTATTTTTTATTATTCAGAAAAAATAATCAAAAGCAATAAATATAAAAATATGAGAAAATATGAAAAATATAACAAATAAGTCAGGGGGTGCAAATAGTATGTCATGGGGTGAAATAGTGAAAACAAAAAGCCCAAAAGCGCCAAAAAGCCCAGACTTCACTTCATCCCTGTCCTTGGTTTTCTTGCGCGCGTGTTTTAGTTCAACCCTGCAACTCTCACATGCTTGCACAAAAACAAAAACTCATAACATGAAACATGTGGCATTTGAGCTCACGATTCCAACCATATAAATTATGTGACCTAACTCTAAAAGATCAGAGACAATTTTGGCAGCCCTAATTCGTGACCTAACTTTTTCAGCATTTTCAATCTTCAAATTCTCTCAGCACAGTTAATATAAATGAAAAGTATGCATATGTACAGCTTCACCATGTTATGGACTACATTTTTTCTTCACAAATTGTGGCTTGAGGATGCCTATTCAGAGAGATAGAGTTCAAGGAAATGCCTCCTGTAGTTGGATCCGAGTAGAGTAATGTAGGGACTTTAATGGAGGCCTGAGGGTTGTGTGAGCTTCCTTGAACTTCCTTCAAGTTATTCCAATGCTTATCTTGCTTTGAGGATGGCTGGAACTCTCTGCACAAGTCAAGTTGCAAGCTTCCAAAGTGAAAATGGTGGATGCTGAAACAGGGGCTACAGAACCAGGGTGATGGCTTGGATTGCTTTGGTATGATGTGTATGAGATGTTGGAAGTGATTAAACACAAAATGCACGAGCCAAATGAGAGTTGGCTATGATTTTGCAGAAATCTGTGTATTTGGGCAGTTTTGTGGTGTTTCTGAGTTTTGGAGAGTTTTAGGTGCAAGCCAATCGTGCTAAGCCTTGCCACAACTTTGTATATTTGTAAAGAAATGATACAAAGTCCACTCCTTACTAGTTGTATAAGTTCAGACCTTTTGGCAACCTTTCTTGCATTTTAAGTAAAGTGACAAGACCAATGCTTCATGCTTGTACTGGCTAGTTTGAGAGCTGCAAAGAGCTTATACCAATTGCTTGAGAGTTGTGTAGATTGCATGTATCAAAGGGACAGGTCCTAGACTCAAGATTGACAAAGTTGCAAAAGTTGCCCTTTATGAAAATGACATTGTAACCTTTTGGCCAAAAATGGAAATACACTTTGTACAAAGCTTCAAAAGCAAAGATAAAGCCTTTGTCAACTGAGTTTAAATTTAATTATGGAGTGTAAAGTGACTTTAGTACATGTAAAGCAAGATACAATCAACATAGATCTGATTTGCAACTTGATGCTTTGTGAAAATGACATGAACAAAACTGAGAAAATGCCAACTTCCCTTCTTCGATTCTCCCTAACCAAAAATGATCTTGGAGAGTTCTTAGACATTTTGGAAAGGTTACAATGTGCTCTATAATACATATTTGAAATGAAATTTGAGATACCTCTTAGAACTAGGTGAAAAATGTCCATGAAGTTGGGTCCAAAACCTGCCTAAATTAGGGCAAAATTTCACTAAGTTAAGAAGTTCATGGACCTATATTCACAAATTCATAACTTGAGATCCAAGCATCTTTTGGGAAACGTTTGTGAAGAAAAGTTGTAGATTTCATGGAGGACTACAACTTTTATGTTGGAAGTTTTTCTTGAATCAAAATGCATCATGGTGAAAAGGTGGTGAAAAGTTGGGAAAAAATAAGAAAATTTTCATACTTAGAAAAATTCTAAGTTATGAAAATTTTCAAATTAAAACCCTAATTTTCAAATTTGAGTTTCTTGGTGAACAAGTTTCACATTTTGACATATCTTTATGAATTATGACCCTTGGCACTTGATTTTGACCAAAAAGTCAAAGTTTGACTTTTCAGTGTACAGTTGACTTTTGATCAGTTGACTGCAAAATTCATCTATCAATCCAATGAACTTGAGATCTTTTGAACCATGTAATTAGGTTAATATGATTCCATTAAACCCTTGAAATCATGTTTGAACTCAATTGGTCATTGGCTAGGTTAAAAATCAGAAATTGCCCTTTCTCAGTCAAAACCCTAATTTTGACCATTTTGCCCTTTTGATGATTTAATCAAATTTCGTGAGGAGTTGTGATCCAAACTTGATCAAATGATACATATGAGTCTAAAATGTTGTTGTGGATCAAAAATTATGAAGTTTGACTGTAAATTGGTCATGGTTGACTTTTTCCCCAATACAGCTGATTTTTAGGTCAACTGTCCAATTGAGTGATCAAAAATGCGGTTCAAGGCTTGAAACTTATCATGAGCAATCTTAGGGGTCCAAGATGGTGTATGAAAGTCACATGAAGCATTTGTGGTCCAAAAATCTTTGTGCAAACTCAAACCCTAATTTTGGGTTATCAGTGCAAGATGAGGTGTCTTGAGCTGACCAAACCTTAATCTTGTCTTGAGTCCAAGAAGTCTTGTGAGAAAAGTCTTGATAAATGAGAGGGCAAATTTTGGGGTACAACAGCTATCCCTGTTCAATCTTCTTGAACCTGGAGAGTTAGATTGACGAGTTTTGTCGTTCGTGACTCGAAGGTAAAAGATGATTGGACACTAGAGTGCCCATAAATTTGCACTCGACAAAGTGTAGTTGAGGGAATGGGCTTAAAGATGCCATTTGGAGAAGTGTTAGAATCTTGTTGGAGATGGGCTTGTGGATGCCATCCAAGAATATTTGTTGAACTGTAAGTTGTAAGTCAAAAGAATGAATATCAGATTGGTGTCCGTATCTGGAACGTATCTGAACTGTATCTGGAGACTGAATCTGAATGAGTAGCAGAATGACTTCCGTGTCTGGAGTGTACCTGTACTGTATCTAGAATTTGAAATCTGAATAAGCGACAGAATGGCATCCGTATTTGGAGCGTATCTGGACTAGAATATGAATAAATGACAGAATGACTTCCGTGTCTAGAGTGTATATGTACTGTATCTGAAAGTTGAATCTGAATGAGTAGCAGAATGACTTCCGTGTCTGGAGGGTATATGTACTGTATCTAGAAGCTGAGTCTGAATGAGTAACAGAATGACTTCCGTGTCTGGAGTGTATCTGTATTGTATCTAGAATCTTTGAACATTGTTAATGATAGTTGTTAATCTTATCCTGAAAAGGGTAAAATGTTAGCTGAAACACAAAATTATGTTTCATGAAATGTATGATGCAATAAATGTGCTTTTTCAATGTTTATGATATATGGATGTAATGTATGCGCATGTAAGCTGATTTGTTGTATTGCTGAGGAAAATAAATCCTTGATTGCTGAGGATACGTGAATTCTTCATGTCTTGAAGTTGAAGTATTGACAAAAAATTCCGTTGTGAGAGTAATGCCATATACTTCTTGAGGAATATGCTTGGGGAATCCAGAGAACTTGATGACTTCTGCTGGGAATTAAGAATGAGAATCTTCATTTTGTTGGGGAGCAATGAAAACTCTATGGGGAAAAAGCTTATTCCTGTTTGGAAAAAGTTCAGGAGTTTGGGTTGTCTGCCAATCTACTGGGGAGTTATCAGAAGTTATGGTCTGGTTAGTTTTCAGGATCCAAGATAACTTGCTGGGGAATTTGGAGAAACTGGATGGTTCCCACTGTGGATTAATAGTTTGAAGTTTTGGCTCCGCTGGGGATCTTAATGACGTACTGTAGGGATTGCTCATGGAATAGCCTAAAGATGTTTTCCTATTCTTTTAACCTGTCAGTAATTGTTCTTTTCCATTTCGTTTATTTGAAAACAGTAATTTTGTTCAAATGCATATGTTCATTAATGAATCATTGGATGTTTTTGCAAATATAACACAAATGTAAAAGGAAAAGGACAAATGGTTTTCTGTACTTTAAAGAGATATCTTTGTATTTACTTTGAATAAGTATTTTGTACAAAGGAGACAGACATCCTAGTAAGAGGATGGCGTCGTAACAAAAATTTATACAAAGAAAGATAGCTATGTGTAAAAAAAAATCCCATGGGGTTCCCATTCTGCTATAGCCTTCGTATCTCCGAATATCTTGTCCATTTGTTGCTTCGTCCGAAGATGATTGAATTGATCAGAAGTTCCAGGTTTGTTAGTGAAGAGATTGTCCTTAAAGTGATCCGACGAGACAAAGTCATACGCTTTAATTCCCTAACTTTTGCCTGGACCGCCCTTTCGGATTTTCGATACACCGGGTAACCCTTTTTTGCCCAAGTCGCCCTTTCGGGTTTTCAACTTGCCGGGTGTACAAATTTTTTTCTTTTATCCCTAATTTTTGCCTGATTCTTTTTGGTTCGCCGGGATGCCCTTGTTTTGCCTAGGTGTGTCAACCTAGCGGGTCTCTTATGCGTAGTATCTTTTGACTATGTCTGTGTTCGCAGGGTGTGGCAGGTCGTCGCCGTCCATGGTGGTTAAGATCATTGCCCCACCAGAAAAGATGTTCTTGATTACAAATGGTCCTTCATAGGTAGGAGTCCATTTTCCCCTGGGATCACTTTGTGGCAAGATGATGCGCTTGATCACTAGATCTCCAACTTGATACACTTGGCGTGTGACTTTCTTGTTGAAAGCCTTGATCATCCGTTTTTGATACATCTGACCATGGAAAACAGCAGTAAGTCTCTTTTCGTCAATTAAGTTCAACTGATCAAGTCGGGTTTGAATCTAATCGTCTGCACTCAAACCTGCATCCTTCATGATTCTCAAAGAGGGGATCTGAACCTCAATAGGTAAAACAGCCTCCATGCCATAAACCAAAAAATAGGGTGTTGCCCCAGTTGATGTGTGAGCCATGGTACGGTACCCATGGAGAGCAAACGGTAGCATCTCATGCCAGTCCTTGTAGGTGAATGTCATTTTTTGTATGATCTTTTTAATGTTTTTATTAGCAGCTTCGATTGCACCATTCATCTTTGGCCGATAGGGGGATGAATTGTGATGTTGAATCTTGAACTGCTCGCACAGGGCGGTGATCGTAGTATTGTTAAGGTTTGTACCGTTATCAATGATGGTCCTTTCTGGGATACTGTATCGGCAAATGAGATTCTGATTGATAAAGCGGGCAACAACATTCTTAGTAACGGATGCGAAGGAAGCTGCTTCGACCCACTTTGTGAAATAATCAATGGCCACTAGAATGAAGCGGTGTCCATTGGAGGCTGTAGGCTTGATCTCCCCAATCATATCGATTCCCCACATAGCAAAGCGCCAAGGAGCTGTTAAGACATTTAGAGGAATCGGAGGTACGTGCACCTTGTCTGCATAGATTTGACATTTATGACAAGTCCGAGAGTGCTGATAGCAGTCTGCTTCTATGGTAGACCAGTAATAGCCTGCCCGTAGGATTTTCTTCGCCATCGGATGCCTTCTAGAGTGAGTGCTAAAGGTACCTTCATTCAATTCAGCCATAATCCTTTCAGCCTCGGCCTTATCCACACAACGGAGCAAAATAGAATCATGATTGTGTTTGAACAGGATGCCATTACTTAGGAAGAACTTAGCTGAGAATCTCCTTAAGAGCTTTTTTTCATTGGCCGAAGCTCCTTCTGGATATTCTTGAGCCTCGAGATACCTTTTGACTTCATGAAACCAAGGTTGGTCCACTACTTCTTCGGTATTAATCTCGTGACAGTGTGCTGGTTTGTCCATTCGTTCAATGGTGATCTGGGGAGCCTCGTTATCCCAATTAAGTTTAAACATGGATGACATTGTAGCTAGAGCATCTGCTAGCTGATTTTCTTCTCGCGGGAAGTGCTCGAAGGTAATCTGCTCGAAATGTGGTAACAATGTCAAAACATGTTCTTTGTAAGGGATAAGGTTTGGATGTTTAGTGTCCCACTCTCCTTTGACCTGACTGATGACCAAAGCTGAATCCCCAAACACAACTAAAGATTTGATTCCCAAGTCTATGGCAGCCTTGAGACCAAAGATGCATGCTTCGTACTCTGCCATGTTGTTCATACAGTTGAAACAAAGTCTGGAGGTAAAAGGAGTATGGCATCCTTCCGGAGATATGAGCATAACACTGATACCGTTACCAAGTGCGTTGGATGCCCCATCAAAGTACAGGGTCCATCGGGATCCTTGTTCAGGTCCGTCATATGGTCTGATTCCTTCACAGTTGTCTACTTTCATGATGTCTTCGTCAGGGAATTCAAACTTCATGGATTGATAATCTTCTACAGCTTGGTGAGCAAGATGATCAGCTAGCACACTGCCCTTTATAGCTTTTTGGGTAGTGTACTGTATATCATATTCTGTTAGGATCATCTGCCATCTAGCTATCCTTCCAGGCAAAGAAGGCTTCTCAAAGATGTATTTTATCGGATCCATCTTAGATATCAGCAAAGTGGTATGAGTCAACATATACTGTCTTAGCCGGCGAGCAGCCCATACCAGAGCGCAGCAAGTTTTCTCGAGCAGTGAATATCTGGTTTCACAGTCGGTAAACTTTTTGCTCAGGTAATAAATAGCGTGCTCTTTTCGGCCAGACTCGTCATGCTGCCCCAATACGCACCCCATTGAGTTCTCTAAAACGGTCAGATACATGATTAGCGGTCTTCCCTCGACTGGTGGCATCAAGACAGGAGGCTCTTGTAAATACTCCTTGATTTTGTCGAAAGCAATCTAACAGTCATCATTCCATCTAACTACCTGATCTTTCTTCAGCAGTTTGAAGATTGGTTCACAATTAGATGTTAGGTGAGAAATGAACCTAGCAATATAGTTTAGGCGTCCCAAGAATCCTCTGACTTCCTTCTCAGTGCGAGGAGCAGGCATTTCTTGTATCACTTTGACCTTGGCAGGATCAACCTCAATGCCTTTGTTGCTGACAATGAAACCTAAGAGCTTACCGGACCGGACTCTGAATGTGCACTTGTTTGGGTTCAACCTTAGTTTGTACTCCTTCAATATGACAAATAGCTTTTACAAGTGATCAAGGTGTTCTTCTTCAGTTTGTGATCGGGCTGTCATGTCATCTACGTAGACCTCTATCTCATGATGTATCATATCATGAAACAAAGCTACCATGGCACGTTGATAGGTCGCCCCAGCATTCTTCAGTCCGAATGGCATCACTTTGTAGAAGAACGTACCCCATTGTGTGACAAATGTAGTTTTCTCCATGTCCTCGGGTGCCATTTTGATCTGGTTATAGCCTGAGAATCTGTCCATGAAAGAAAATACTTTGTGTTGAGCTGTATTGTCAACTAGGATGTCAATGTGTGGAAGTGGAAAATCATCTTTAGGGTTGGCCCTGTTTAAATCTCTATAGTCCATGCACATTCTTACTTTACCGTCCTTTTTAAGCACGGGAACAATGTTAGCAACCCATTATGGATAGGGAGTAACAGCCAGAAATCCGGCATTGAATTGTTTCATGACTTCCGCTTTGATCTTCTCTGACATGTCAGGTCTCATGCGGCGGACTTTTAGCTTCACTGGTGGACAGTCTTCTCTTGTGGGTAGACGGTGTACCACAATGTCTGTATCAAGTCCCGGCATGTCTTCGTATGACCAGGCAAAGATCTCAACATAATCATGCAATAGCTGAATTAGGCGCTCCTTGACACTCGGATCTAGATTGGCACCCACTCGGATTTCCTTTTTATCTTCCTCAGTACCCAAGTTGATCGTATCCAACAGCTCCTCATGAGGTTGAATAGCTCTTTCCTCTTGTTGTAGTAATCTGGCCAATTCCCCTGGCACCTCACAATCTTCCTCACCTTCGTATTCGACTTGGTAGATCAGATCTTCAGACTCACTGAAGGCTATAGAAGTATAGTTACCCATGGGATACGGAATGGAAGGTTACCTGCATTTGTGAGTGTGGGTGTGTGTAAGGGTATAACCATCTTAAAACAAATAAAATGAAAAAGAAAGACAATGAGCACAAAAGGTTTATATATGAAAAAAAGCGTCCATGATTCATTAAATGACATATGAAAATGAAATAAAAACCCTTACAAATGGACTGTTGTGCCTCGGGTAAGACACAAGGTTGAAAATGTACGAATTGTTTGTGAATTATTACAAACCCAACAGAAATGTAAAAGATAAATTACTGAGATATGAAAGTTATTGGGATGAAGTCTTTGGCTTCCCAGTTGCATAGTCCTCCGCTGACAATAGGAAATATCTAATCTTGCAAGCTGCCATCTTCTTCACTGTCTTCTATTGCATTGACCCCTTGGTTGGTAATCTTCACAGGTGGCCCTCCGGCACGGGCGCGGCGCACAACCTTCTGAGTAGTCGAAGTAAACCCCAAGACAAACTTGTCTGATTTGTACGGGATGTCTGGAAGCTGCCCCCAGATGGTGCATCCCCCCTCTTCCACTACTTCCTTTGCATCCTTTAGAGATGACATCCGAGGTGGAGGTCTTGTGATCATAGGGATTGAGGATGCCGCCTTGGTCGCTGCTATCTCTTGAGAGACCTCTTCAAAATGTTGGAAATGGGTTTCAATGAACTCGCCATCCAATTCCACATATCGAAAAGAACTCAGATGAATAATCATGTATTCCTCTTCCCCATGGACAGCTATGATCTTCCCTCGGACAGGGTACTTCAGCATCTGATGCAAAGTGGAGGTGACAGCACCGACATTGTGAATCTAGGGGCGTCCCAACAGACAAGAGTAAGAAGGATGTATGTCCATCACATAGAAGGTTGAATTGAAGGTCTGAGTTCCCACCTTTATCGGGATGTCCACCTCCCCATGGACCATCCTCTTAGAGCCGTCAAATGCTCTCACAATTATATTACTGGGTTTTAATGTCAGCCCCTCACAATCCAATCTATCAAGGGCTTTCTTTGGTAAGACGTTCAGAGATGATCCCGTGTCCACCAAGACATGGGCTAGGGTCATTCCTCTACACTCTACTGAGACATGTAATGCATCGTTGTGTTTTCTCCCTTTGGGTGTCAAGTCAGCATCAGAGAAACCCAGGCCATTTTCAGCTGTCAAACTGGCCACACACTCTTGGAATTGGTCCGCAGACGTCTCTTGCGGCACATGAGCCGTCTTCAGAAATTTTACCAAAGCTTTAGCATGTGCCTCAGAGCACAGCAGCAACGCTAACATAGAGATTTTGGAGGGGTTCTGCCCCAATTGTTCAACCACATCATAATCACTCTTCTTTATGATCCTCGGGATTTCTTCCATCTCCTTCTTGGACGTTTCAGGAATAGCTAGTGATTGAGCCTTTGTCAGGACAGGCTCCTCTTGAACATTCTTTCCTTTATTCTCAGCAGTGGAAGTAGGGATAGGAATTGTGTTGTCTTCTTTGTTGGTCGGTACGCTTGCAGGTACAATCACTGGTGCAGAGGTAATCTTCAGAACGACCACGGGTCCAAAGACTGCCTTTGGAGGGGCAATCTCTGGAGAGAAGATTATCCCACTACGGGTAATCTTGCTTGTTCCGGCAATCTTACTGATATCGGAATTGTCCTCTTCGGAGCTTTCTCTTTCGGCAGTCAGTTCATCCTGTTTAATACCATGGTAGTAGATTTCTCCACCATAATTCCATGGTATCGTTTTATCTGATTGGTATGGAGTCGGCCCGGGCATTGTTATCTTAAGTGGATCCGTCTTTGGAGCAGATGTAATCCTAACGGGTCTTTTAGGGACCCTGGAAGGATTGGCGTAGATGGTTATTATTGAAACTTCTTTAACTGGAACGGGTGAAACAGGAGCTTTCTCAAACAAAATTTATTGGTTATCAATCAGTTGTTGGATACCTTTTTTCAACAGAGGGCAGTCAAATGATGAGGATAGGCAGACATCGCAGTCTTTATCACAACCTGGGAATATACCGGCTTTCAACAAATTCAACTTGATGATCAGGAGCGGAGTTAACAGTTCATCCACGGTAGAAACAAACAGATCTTCCTCAACAGCATTGGCATTGTGACCATGCCTAGGCATTGGAGCGGAAATAACATTCGGTTTCTCAGGCGCTTCAAACGCAACTTCCTTCGCTTCTATCAAATCCTGAATTTTATTCTTCAGAGCCCAACAGTTGTTGGTGTCGTGCTCTGGACTTTTAGAATGGTATGCGCATCTGGCATTCGGATGGTAGTGAGGAGACGCAGTATTGGGATTTTTAGGGGCCTCTTTTAGCATGGCCAGGTTCAACTTTAGAAGATGTGGTAGGACCTGGGCTGGAGTCATGTTAATCTTGGTGAATTGCCGGATTGGCCTTTCCACCCTTTGCTGATTATTTCTCGGCTGATTATTTCTTGGCTGGTCTGATGCAGGCTTTTGAATCATAACGGCCCCCACCGTTGGTCGACGCTCAGTTCTTCCCTGATTCCTCTGTGAGTAGACAACAGACACTTCCTTCTTTCTAGTGAAGGGCTTTTTTACAGCTGTAGAGGCAGATGCGTCTTTCTGAATTTTCCCACTTCTTATACCGGCTTCCACCCTTTCGCCGGTTAAAATCAATTTGGTAAACCCTGCAGAGGAGCTCCCAATCAGATGATTAAAGAAAGGAACTGATAGAGTTCCCAAGAACATGTCCACTAACTCCCTTTTAGATAAAGGTGGTTTCACCCTTCCGGCTAAATCCATCCACTTTTGTGCGTAGTCTTTGAAGCCCTCATTGGATACCATGGCCATACTCTGGAGTTGAGTACGGGTTGGTGCCAAATCGGCGTTGTATTGATACTGTTTATAGAAGGTTGCTGCCAAGTCTTCCCAATTATGGACATCGGCCCTTTCCAACTGGTAGAACCAATCAAGTTGCGTTCCTGATAAACTGTCCTGAAAAAACTGGACCCACAAGTCTTTGTCAGTAGAATGCAGTTGAATCTTCCTGACATAAGACCGAAGGTGCATTTTGGGATAAGACACCCCATCATACTTGGCAAATAAAGGCACCTTAAACTTCAGCGGGATTACTATTCCTGACACCAGCCCCAATTCCTCGAAATCTAGCCCCGGTACTCTCCGTATCTCCATAGCAGTTAGACGCTCTTCCAGGTGTTTATATTTGTCAACGGCCGGAGGATATTGTTGTTCATAGTAGTTCTCTTCTTCCTCTTCTTCTTCAGAATCTGATGGTACTGCTGTTTCTTTTCCTTTTCTTTCCCCTTCATCAGAGGTTGTTGGAAATTCTAAGGTCCTTCTGGCTTGTCCCTGAAACCTTCTGCCCATGATAACCACACCAGTTGGCTTATTTTTCTTTTTCTCTTTCTCTTTCTCTAGTAGAGTCTTTAGTTCCTCCTGCCCTTTGGCCAAGGTCAAGAGTAATTGTTGAAATTGGGTATTCTGAGCTTGCAGGTCTTTAATCGTTTGTTCGAGATCCATCTTGCTGAAATAAACAATAGAAGGATGAGGAAACTTGTTGCAAAGACCTGTTTATGCTCATGATGAATGATATGTATTCATGCAATGTTTTCAAGGATTTAGAAATTCAAATCTGTTTCAAACAAAAAGGAACACACGTTATATTAATAAAATAGAATTTGAATACATCAATGCCCCTAGGGCAAAATAATACAAATTTCTAAGATAAAAAGACGTTGCGCATCCTCTTTGGTGCAATGTAGGTGTTGAGATTCTGCTCTTCATGAAGTAACCGAGTGAGTTCCAAAACCTTCTTCTCGCTTGCGTAGAATTGGGCTTCAAAAGTATCGCGTTCTTATTTGAGCTGTATCCAACTCCTTTGTAGATCTTCGAGTGATGTCGGCATGTCAGGATGTAGGATGGTGTATGGAACCTCTCCTTCCTTAACAGGCTCTATAATCACTGGGAGAATGGAGGGGTAAGGCATCATAAGACTTTGGGCGCGGGTTCGTACCCACTTGAGGTAAGGCTCAAGAGAGATGGAATTCTTGTGTCCCAGAGTCTTGCTATCTACCTTGTTTGGCATCCTCTAAGCTCGGATAAACCTTTGGCGAAGTCCTTGATCGTCGTTGTCAAAGTCGAAAACCAAGCCTTGAATCAGCATGTCATGTGGGCCATCCCTTCGGGCATAAACAAACTGTCTTAGAGCCAAGCACGGGTTGTAGGTGATGCCTCCCCTAATGCCAAGTAGAGGGACATTAGGGAATTCCCCACAACAGTCGACAATGATAACATTCTCTTTGGATCGAGAACACCAATGAATATCTGAATGTTTAAGTGCCATCAACCGTTGTGACCACCTCAAACCTTGCTCATTATTCAAGACTGATTGGGGAAGATGAGAAATAAACCATCTTGCCAGGAGAGGAGTGCAACACATAAGAACACCTCTTTTCCTCATTGTACGAGTGTGAAAAGAGTGTAAGATATCTCCAAGCAATGTAGGCACCGGGTTGTGAGACATGAAGATTTTGACAGCGCTCACATCTATGAGTTAGTCAGGATTAGGGAACAAGACCATCCCATAGATGAGAAGAGATACAATCTCCTCAAAAGCTTGTAAGTCCAAGGAGTTCCAACAGCTTTGGGCCTTCTCAAACAAGAACTTTGCCAAGAAGCCTTTGACACCACTTCTAGTTTCCCAATGTTTTGTGACATCAGATGAGTGCAAGTGCAGGGCTTGAGCAATCTCTTCTGGCTTTGGATCTCTTTCCATACCGTTGAAAGGTAGTTGATTGAGAATAGGAATCCTCAAGAGTTGAGATAATTCTTCCAAAGTAGGCACAAGCTGGTAGTCAGGAAATGTGAAGCAGTGATGCAAAGGGTCAAAGAACTGGAAGAGAACCTTCATCATGTCTTCCTCTGTGTTGGAAGTGACCAGGTTGAGTAGATGACCATGTCTCTCGATGAATGGAGAGTTCTTAGGAATCCTTGAAGCTAGCTCCTTGAGTTGTGGGGTAATTCTTACAAGGTTGACTTGGATAGTTTTCCTGCGAAGTGAATCCATATCCTATAAAACAAGAACAAAGATGAATTTCTAAAATCCTTGAAATGGTTAGTGGATGCATATGATGCTCATGATGTCCATGATGTTATGTACAAGTATATATGTACAAGAAAATCACACAAGTTCCTAGTTTAGGCTTGCATGAGGTTTCATAGGTAAGTATCCTCTTGAAGTTTAGTTGGCTCAACCTGTCCTAGAAATAGTAACCGGGTTCTAAGGAGCTCAATATCACTGGGTTGTTTCCTTGTTCATCATTTCAGTTTAAGCCTCTTTACTGGCGACCGAAATATTCCAAGGAACCAACCCTCAATGAGTGTAGTATCGAGTATCTACCAACTTCGGACTGCACCAAAGCCGGTCATCTCACTACATCCTAAAAGGCCAAGTTGGTCAAGTAAAGGTTCTAGAAGTTCGTTAGTGCTTCATGACATCACTCAGCGGCCCCGTATTCTCTTTGATTGACGCAAAGGCTACCGGTACCCACAAATATGTCACACTAACATAGCTATTGCTTAGACCATGTCGGTATACCCTACACAGTTTCCACAATGTATTGCTATTTACCTATAATGTTTCCCAAATCCGGGTGGAGGATTCAAACCCAAACAATAGAACCAAAATGTAAAGCAAGCAAGTCAAACAAGGTAAGCAAATAAAGGTGATCTAAACCCTAAGGTAACCCCACTTTTATAATTCTCCCCAGTAGAGTCGACAATTCTGTGATACAGTGGGAGAATTGACTTGAGGTTTTGCGTTTTGTTGCAAATGTCGCGGTTAGCAAGAGTCGCCACTGACTTTTCTTTTATCTAAAAGGAAAGGTAAAAAAGCACAGGAAAGACCTTTGAGATGTTTTCTTGAGTTCGGGGGGTAGATTATGAAAAGGGAAGGTGCTAGCACCCTTTTCATCCATGGTTTTCCATGGGCTCTTAGTTACTTGCTTAGATCACTTGCTTTGCTTTGTTTTGTTTGAAATGGTGTTTGTGTGGTTTTGAAAGTATTTTGAAAAGAGGCCATTTGTTTAGGCAATCTTTGTAATGATTCTTGTTCGTAAGAATGTATACAAAGATGTTTGTCTTTTGAAAAATGTTTCCAATGTTTTGTAAGATGTTTTGAAATGTGTGTGTGTTTGTTTTTGAAAATAGCAAGGATTGTTTGAAAAGGAGCAAGTAACTTAGAAGCTATCTACCTACTCAAATGTCTTTCTTGTGCATTTCTATTCCTTTGACATTGTTGACTTACCATTGATTTGGTAAGCAACTCTATCTTTGGATGTTAACGGGACGGGTGTGGGTCATCGTATGACCATGATAGCAATTTTGCCAAGTATCTTAGCATTTTTGAGGGACCAAGACCATTTTGTTTAGGCAACCTTTGTATAGCGTCATCGAGGGACTATTATCTTATTTTTGTTTTGTTTTGCCAAGATACTTCACATGCGTAACATGTCCATTTTATTTTAGGCAACCAAGTGGATGAAACCCTAAGGGTGCTTGTGTGCAAAGTGTGTCATTTTCATGCTTTTGTCTTGCATTAGGTTTTTTCTATTTGTTTTGTTTTTGTTCTTGTCATGCAAACCCTAATTACTAAGCATAGTATATAAAGCGATAAATTGCGTAAAATAAACTAAGCTATTACAACAATTATTATGGGAGGGGGGATACAAGTTTGGAATGGGGATTTTGCACAAATATAAACCTAAAAAATATTATTACAATCCAATCGAATATTTCACGAATTAAATAAATAAAGTACAAGTATTTAAATGCAATGCAATGTATTCATGTAAAAAAATGTTTTGGTATTTGTTTTTTGTATGAGAAAATAATTTAATTTAAACCCTAAAAAAATAAGGAAACAATAATATTATTTTTGGAGGGGTGAAACCCTAATTTTTTAATTAAAAGGAAATAATACTTTATGTTATTATTTTGTCCATTTTTTGTATAAGAAAAATAATAAATAATATTATATGTAAATATTAAAAATTAAATATGTATAAAAATAAGGATTTATGAGTATAAATAGTATAATAAAAATATTAAGTATTTTTTTATTGTATTTATACATTAATTAAGGAAATGAATTCTATTTATCAAAATAAATTATTTTTCATGTGAGAAAATAATAATAAAAAATAAAATAAAAGTGTGAAAATAAATAAATCAATTTTTGGTATTTTTTATTATTCAGAAAAAATAATCAAAAGTAATAAATATAAAAATATGAGAAAATATGAAAAATATAACAAATAAGCCAGGGGATGCAAATAGTATGTCAGGGGGTGCAAATAGTGAAAACAAAAAGCCCAAAAGCGCCAAAAAGCCCAGACTTCACTTCATCCCTGTCCTTGGTCTTCTTGCGCGCGCGTTTCAGCTCAAACCTGCAACTCTCACATGCTTGCACAAAAACAAAAACTCATAACATGAAACATGTGGCATTTGAGCTCACGATTCCAACCATATAAATTATGTGACCTAACTCTAAAAGATCAGAGAGAATTTTGGCAGCCCTAATTCGTGACCTAACTTTTTCAACATTTTCAATCTTCAAATTCTCTCAGCACAGTTAATATAAATGAAAAGTATGCATATGTACAGCTTTACCATGTTATGGACTACATTTTTTCTTCACAAATCGTGGCTTAAGGATGCTTATTCAGAGAGATAGAGTTCAAGAAAATCCTCCTTCAGTTGGATTCGAGTAGAGCAATGTAGGGACTTTAATGGAGGCCTGAGGGTTGTGTGAGCTTCCTTGAACTTCCTTCAAGCTATTTCAATGTTTATCTTGCTTTGAGGATGGCTGGAACTCTCTACACAAGTCAAGTTGCAAGCTTCCAAAGTGAAAATGGTGGATGCTGAAACAGGGGCTACAGAACCAGGGTGATGGCTTGGATTGCTTTGGTATGATGTGTATGAGATATTGGAAGTGATTAAACACAAAATGCACGAGCCAAATGAGAGTTGGTTATGATTTTGCAGAAATCTGTGTATTTGGGAAGTTTTGTGGTGTTTCTGAGTTTTGGAGAGTTTTAGGTGCAAGCCAATCGTGCTAAGCCTTGCCACAACTTTGTATATTTGTAAAGAAATGATACAAAGTCCACTCATTACTAGCTGTACAAGTTCTGACCTTTTGGCAACCTTTCTTGCATTTTAAGTAAAGTGACAAGACCAATGATACATGCTTGTACTGGCTAGCTTGAGAGCTGCAAAGAGCTTGTACCAATTTCTTGAGAGTTGTGTAGATTTCCTGTATCAAAGGGACAGGTCCAAGGCTCAAGATTGACAAAGTTGCAAAAGTTGCCCTTTATGAAAATGGCATTGTAACCTTTTGGCCAAAAATGGAAATACACTTTGTACAAAGCTTCAAAAGCAAAGATAAAGCATTTGTCAACTGAGTTTTCATTTAATTATGGAGTGTAAAGTGAGTTTAGGACCTGTAAAGCAAGATACAATCAACATAGATCTGATTTGCAACTTGATGCTTTGTGAAAATGGCATGAACAAAAGTGAGAAAATGCCAACTTCCCTTCTTCGATTCTCCATAACCAAAAATGATCTTGGAGATTTCTTGGACATTTTGAAAAGCTTGCAATGTGCTCTATAATCCATATTTGAAATGAAATTTGAGATACCTCTTGAAACTAGGTGAAAAATGTCCATGAAGTTGGGTCCAAAACCTGCCTAAATTAGGGAAAAATTTCACTAAGTTAAGAAGTTCATGGACCTATATTCACGAATTCATAACTTGAGATCCAAGCATCTTTTGGGAAAAGTTTGTGAATCAAAGTTGTAGATTTCATGGATTACTACAACTTTCATGTTGGAAGTTTTTCTTGAATCAAAATTCATCATGGTGAAAAGGTGGTGAAAAGTTGGGAAAAAATAAGAAAATTTTCATACTTAGAAAAATTCTAAGTTATTAAAATTTTCAAATTAAACCCCTAATTTTCAAATTTGAGTTTCTTGGTGAACAAGTTTCAAATTTTTACATATCTTGATGAATTATGACCCTTGGCACTTGATTTTGACCAAAAAGTCAAAGTTTGACTTTTCAGTGTACAATTGACTTTTGATCAGTTGACTGCAAAATTCATCTGTCAATCCAATGAACTTGAGATCTTTTGAACCATGTAATTAGGTTAAGATGATGCCATTTAACCCTTGAAATCATGTTTGAACTCAATTGGTCATTGGCTAGGTTAAAAATCAGAAATTTCCCTTTCTCAATCAAAACCCTAATTTTGACCATTTTGCCCTTTTGATGATTTGATCAAATTTCTTGAGGAGTTGCGATCCAAACTTGATCAAATGATACATATGAGTCTAAAATGTTGTTGTGGATCAAAAATTATGAAGTTTGACTGTAAATTGGTCATGGTTGACTTCTTCCCCAATACAACTGATTTTTAGGTCAACTGTCCAATTGACTGATCAAAAATGTGGTTCAAGGCTTGAAACTTATCATGAGCAATATTAGGGGTCCAAGATGGTGTATGAAAGTCACATGAAGCATTGGTGGTCCAAAAGTCTTTGTGCAAACTCAAACCCTAATTTTGGGTTATCAGTGCAAGATGAGGTGTCTTGAGCTGACCAAACCCTAATCATGTCTTGAGTCCAAGAAGTCTTGTGAGAAAAGTCTTGATAAATGGGAGGGCAAATTTTGGGGTACAACATACAGTAATAATCTTCTAGCATAATCTTTGTAAGGGATCAAGCCAGGGTGACGAGTATCCCACTCTCCTTTAATCTGATTTATTACCAAAGCTGAATCGCCATACACGTCTAGAATTTTAATTCTGAGATCAATAGCTTTTTCGAGACCTATGATGCAAGCCTCATATTCTACCATATTATTAGTGCAATCAAATGTCCACCTTGCAGTAAAAGGAATGTTCCATCCATGTGGAGTGACAATCACAACACCAATTCCTTTACCATGAGCATTCACAACTCCATCAAATATCATACTCCAACGAGATTTAGGATCAGGACCTTCCTCAGGCAATGGTTCATCACAGTCTTTCACTTTCAGAAACATCACATCCTCATCGGGGAAATCAAACTTCACAGACTGATAATCATCAACTAGTTGGTGAGCAAGATAATCTGCCAACATACTACTTTTAATAGCTTTTTTAGTGCGGTATTCGATGTCATATTCAGATAACAGCATCTTCCAACGGGTAATTCTCCTAGTAAGAGCAGGATTTTCAAAAATGTACTTGATTGAATCCATTTTGGAGATCAACCAAGTAGTGTGATTAAACATATATTGCCACAATCATTTTTCCGCCCAGGCCAGAGCACAACATGTCTTTTCCAGCATGGAATACCATGATTCACAATCAGTGAACTTTTTACTGAGATAATAAATGGCATACTTCTTCTTCCATATTTCATCTTGTTGTCCCAGAATATAACCCATGGAGTTATCTAACACTGTCAGATACATAATCAATGGTCTTCCTTCAACAGGAGGGAATAGGATAAGAGGTTCAAGCATATATTCTTTAATACTTTCAAATGCCCTTTGGCAGTCATCTGTCCACACACAACCTTGATCTTTCTTTAACAACTTAAATATCGGTTCACACGTTGCAGTCATGTGGTAAATGAATCTGGAAATATAATTCAAACACCCAAGGAACCCTCTGACTTGCTTTTCAATTCTTGGCGCTGGCATTTCTTGAATTGCTTTGACTTTATCAGGGTCAACTTCAATCCCTCTCTGGATAACAATGAAACCCAACAATTTCCCTGACCGAACACCGAAGGTACATTTATTTGGATTTAAGCGGAGACGATACTTCCTCAAACACTGAAACAACTTAAACAAATCTTCTACATGCCCTTCTTCAGCCTGGGATTTAGCAATCATGTCATCAACATATACCTCAATTTCCTTGTGCATCAGATCATGATAGGGTTGTCATAGCCCTCTGGTATGTTGCACCAGCGTTCTTCAACCCGAAGGGCATCACTCTGTAACAGAATGTTCCTCAGGGTGTGATAAACGTTATTTTTTCCATGTCCTCAGGAGCCATCCTTATTTGATTATACCCAGAAAATCCGTCCATGAACGAGAAAACTTTGAATTTTGATGTGCTATCCACTAACATATCAATGTGTGGCAATGGAAAATCATCTTTTGGACTATCTTTATTTAGATCTCTGTAATCTATGCACATGCGAACTTTTTCGTCTTTCTTCGGTACTGGGACAATATTGGAAATCCACTGAGGATACACTGATGTCACAAGAAAACCATCATTAACCTGCTTTAGAACTTCTTCTTTGATCTTCACTGCCATATCTGGGTGAGATCAAGCAAAAATATCCACAAACTCTTTCAACATCTCAATAAACCTGCTCTTTACATCAGGATGCAGCAATGCTCCAATCTTGACTTCCTTCGGATCTTCTTCTGAACCCAAATTGATTACTTCCAATGGCTCTTTATATGGCTGAATGGCATTCTCCTCACGCTCAAGCAACCATGAGACCTCTTATGGAATCTCGTCATAGTCTTCTTCTTCGGCCCCATACACAAGACGTTCAAAGTTGGGAGAGGGTGCAGGGTCATTTTATTCAATGAGTTTTTTAATTAATCTGCACATATGACTTATGATTGCTTTTAGAGACTGACACATATAACAAGTGATCGTGCAGATTGAATTTCAGTTATTATTTATTTTGAAAGGTTTTTTTTCTGATTACCGTTTTCCAAGAAAAAGCAAAAAATAAAGACACAATTTGAGAAACAAAGACAAGTTTTATTATTGATTTTAAAAGTCAAAGCCAACAAATAAGCCCATAAAATATTAATACTTTCACCTTGGAAAGAGTGAAAGCTTTTCAAAAAGATTAACAAAACAAATTACTTTGAAACATGCATGCAAGAGGGAACATCAATGGTGATCCAGTTCTAAACCCTAACTTCGTGCGTCACATAATTTGGCATTTTTGGCTCTGCTTCATCTTCCACGATGGCATTAATCCCGGAAACAGTTGGATGCAGATAACCCCCGCTACAAAAGATGTCTTGATACTTGCCTGCAGCAAACTTCGGTTTCATGCTCTTACCTTTATCCTCCTTCACAGAGAACCGCAAACAAGCTCTATTCTTATTTACAGGTGGATCAATAATATGTCCTCATACGTTACTATGGCCTTTATGCACAACCTGCTGCACATCCTTAAATGAAGCTATAGAGTTCTCATTTCCTCTTATGTTATCAATGGATAAAACTTGGAACTGGGTTCCAACAACCTCTTCATCCGCCTCCACAATGCGGAAAGAGGACAAATGAGATATCAATAATGCATGTTCTCCATTTATAATTACCACTTTTCCTTCATGTACAAACTTCAGCTTCTGGTGTAAAGTCAAAGTGACAGCTCCTGCCTCGTGTATCCACGGTCGTCCCAGCAAGCAGCTATAAGCGGGTACAATATCCATGACCTGGAAAGTAATCTGAAACAAATGTGGGCCTATATGAATAGGTAAGTTCACTTCACCAATAACAGATTTCCTTGATCCATCAAACGCTTTCACAATAATGCCACTTGGGTGCATGGGTGTTCCTTGATATTTCAACTTCATAAGCGTGCTCCTCGGTATAACGTTAAATGTGGATCCATTATCAATCAGCACATTGGATAATGAATCATTCTTGCAGTTCATAGAGATGTGGAGGGTTGGGTTGTGATTCCTTCCTTCATCAAGTAACTCATCATCGCAGAAACTCAGGTTATTACATGATGTAATGTTCCCTATTACACTGCTGAATTGATCTACAGGCATATCACTTTCCACAAAAGCTTGGTCCAATACCCTCCTCAAAGATTCTATGTGAGCAGAGGAGTTCATCAATAAAGCCAAGATATATATTTTTGAAGGAGTATGCAGTAGCTGATCTACAATTCTGTAGTCGCTCATCTTGATTATCTTCAAAATATTGTCTACCTCTTTTTCTAGCATAGCTCCACTAGATTCACCCACATCCTTCTTGGGATCAACATTTTTAACAACTTTGTTTCCAGTACTAACATCCCCATGAACAACTGGTGCAAATACACGACCACTACGGGTCACTCTGCTAGTCTCAGCAATATTTCCAACATTAGGCATTGGATGGATGGGAACTTCCACACCATCCTCTAAGAATTTAACATTATATTTGTAGGGTACAACCTTGTCTGACTTGTAGGGGCATGACCCGACAAACTAATCACCAATGGAGTAGTAGCTGGCTTACTATGATATTCAACTTTAAAATGGGTAGGCGTACCGAAACAAGGCACAATAACATTTACTTCCTCTTCAACACATTCAGTCATTACAAACTCATCTCTGGAAAACAAATCTTCTTCCGAGGAGAAGAACTCATCTGTGGAGGCATACTCATCATCTGACTCTTCTTCAGCCAAACAATCCACAATCACATCAACTTCATGGTAATCACCCCTTTGGCATGTAACCTTGATAGTTCCATTATCTAATAACAACTGAATACCATTCCTAACAATTGAATATCCTCGGGAGTCTCGGCAGCAAATTCGGAAAGATTCATACTGATGTTCCACCTAACCAGCCATGTGGTAGAAAGTAGCGTGCAATTGCACAAGGTTCTCATTCATATACTCCACATCAAAAATTATGAACTCTCCAGGACATCCAGAAACCATGTCAACTTCCTCTTCATACTCCGCCGTAGGCCTGATTATATGGATGAGGCCCTCATCTATCATCTCTTGCAAATCAGCCTTTATCTTGTCACGACCCTGTATATCTGTATTGCAAATAGCACAACCGGCATGGTCATGCGTATAGTAGCTAAATTCACAGAGGTCTGCATGCATTTTCACCAAATCTCCTGTAACCAAATTAACATCAAAAATCCAGAAGTCGCTTGGACAACCGGCCACCATGTTCACAGCATTTGCTCCTCCATGCTTTGGTAAAGGATTATCTTTCACATTAGGACCAACATCCTTGAAAGATAAGATACTAGACTTCACCAATTTCTGTACTTCAGTCTTCAAAGGATAGCAGTTCTCAAAGTTGTGCCCTGGTGCTCCCTGATGAAAAGCACATGTTTGGTCTGACTTGTAATACCAAGGCAATGGTGATGGTACAACGGGAGGTGATCGGGTCTGAACCACCTTCTTCTGAATTAACGCCAAGAGTAATTCTGTATAGCTCATAGGAATAGGGTCATAACTCTCCCTTCTCTGATTATACCCTTGATTCCTTTATGGGATGGTCTCTGATAAGCAACGGTGGTTGGAGCTACACCAACAACTGGAGTAATTGAGGCGACTTGTGGATGACGGTGATAATTTCTTCTAGGAGGATTAACCCTCCTTTCTTGCATGACAGTGTTTGTATCTCCTTCCTTCTTTTTGGAAAACCCATAGGATGGCTTCTTCGCACTTCCGGAACTTTCACTTTTTGTTAAATGGCCCTCTATTACAGCCTCTTCTAATCGGATACCCATGCCTACCATTTCAGTAAAGTCACTTGGCGCACTCTCTACCATCCTCTCGTAGTAGAAAGCACCCAGAGTCTTCAAGAAAATCTTAGTCATCTCCTTCTCTTCCATGGGAGGAATCACTTGGGCGGCTACCTCACGCCATCTCTGTGCATATTCTTTGAATGATTCCCTGTCCTTCTGGACCATGTCCCTGAGTTGATCACGTTCAGGCGCCATGTCCATGTTGTATTTGTATTGTCTGATAAATGCTTCGCCCAAGTCATTGAAAGTATGGATGTTGACGATGTCCAAACTCATATACCACTTCAGCGTAGCACCAGTCAAACTATCCTGAAAAAGTGAATCAACATACGTTGAGCATCAATATGGGTAGACATTCTTCTTACATACATCACATTATGAGCACGAGGACAAGTGTTGCCCTTGTACTTCTCAAATTTCGGGACTTTAAACTTCGCATGTATCTTGACATTCGGGACCAAGCATAAATCCTTCACATTCGGCCCGGACAATTCCTTTCCCCTAAGGGCCTTCATCTCCCTCTGCATCTTGTCAAATTGATCTTGAAAATTATCCATTCTATCATAGAGATCCAAGCTTTCACTTGGTGGAGGAAAAGGACGACACATATCATCATTAGCAAATGGAACCATATTCACCGAAGGAGGTGCAGCAGGAGAAACATGCACCACATGAGGTGCAGGAGTAACAATAGTTTGAACAACTGGAGTATCTTGAGGACCAAGATTGAAACCTTCAGGCGCAAAGTTCTCTGGCATTCCCCATGGATAACCTTGAGGCATGCGATTCTGAACAACACCCGGAGTAGCAGACACAAGAACATTCGGAGCTTCAGTAGTCACCCTTGTCTGTTGAGGTTGATCACTCGGTGGATGATTCTGAGCAGCCACCAGAGATTCCATCAGAGCAGTGATATTGGCCATGCTGGCCTCCAAAGCAGAAACTTCCTCACGTAGCTCGCGATTCTCTTGTTCTAAGTTGTCTATCTTCCTTCTGAAATTAGCTCGAGTGTTGTAGTGGTGAGACAACTTGCTGAACGAAGTAAAGAAGCTTGGTAAGACACCTCGATATGCATAACAAATGCAAGAAATATGTGCAATATGATGCATGATGTGCAATGCACGTGATTTATTATTTTATTATTTCAAGGGACTTAAAGATTTATAGACACATTGCAAATATAAAAGTAATAACACATTTGAAATACTGAAATTGTTTTATTATAATAACTTCAAAATGGATTTCAAGTTTCAATAATCCCAAATACAAGATGAAAATAAAGTCTAAAACTCTAAGAAGTAAAGCTGATGGAGATCACTATATACGTTGGCGCTTCCCTATAAGCCTGACAATCTGAGCCTTCAACCTTTGGTTTTCTTCCACATACTTGGTGGCAGCCTCCTTCCAATCAACTGAATTAGGAAGTGAGCAACTAGCATCTAACCGAGGCTTAGGAGAAAATAAATCCCCTTGCCTCTCCATGGTCTCTACAGCCCAGACTCTCAAGAATCTCAATCATGTCGTCTTTCTCCTTCAAGTCTGTTCTATAGGAAATCTCTAAAGTTTGGCACTTATTCTTCCAAGCATCATTTTCCTGCTGCATCCTGACCAAAGCAAGCTTTAGCTCTTCCATATCATCCAATAAGGGAGGAGTGGTCTTCACAAACAAGTTAGGCATAGGCGTTTCCCGGGAATACGACATCTTTTACTAAATAGCTCTCGTTTGGACCCACTGAAGATAGGGCTCCAAAGAAACAGCCCCCTTAGGTCCCATGTCTTTCCTAATCTTCTTATGAATGTGACGCCAGGCCTTCACAATCTGCTCCCTAGCTTCCTTATGGTCTTCTCCCACCTTCATAAAGAAACTACTCAAATGAATATTATTTGGTTTATCCCTCATCGGATAACCAAGCTGGCGTCGTGCAAGAACAGGGTTGTAGTTAATTCCTCCCTTTGCACCAAGAAAAGGTACATTGGGGAAACTACCACAATTATCGACAATCTCTACATCATGGTAAGCTCGATGATACCAATCAATATCCGAGTGAGTAAGTTCCTTGATCTTAGGAGCCCAACGGAGTTCCTTCCTAACATCCCAGAAAGCATCAGACTGAGGCATATGAGAAATGAACCACCGGTATAACAGAGGCGTGCAACAGACAATCATCCCCCCATGATAAGAAATCCGAAGATGAATAGTAATAAGCATCACCCAACAATGTAGGAACTGGGTTTCCAATCATGAAGATCATGATAGCATTAATGTCAACAAACTTATCCATATTAGGAAATAAGAACAACCCGTAAGCAAGTAGAGCAAAGATGGCCTCAAAAGCGACGGTACTCTTCATCCTGGAAAAGTAACAAGCTTTCTCCAATAAGAACTGAGATGGTAATCCTCTAATCCCTCCTTTAGTAGTCATATGGGCTTCAACCTCAGACTTCCCCAGATGGATCAAAGCAGCAATCTCATGTGGTTTTGGCTCACCCTCCAAACCAGTAAAAGGAACACGATCGGTAATAGGTAAATCCAACAGATAAGAATACTCCTCTAGTGTAGGAATCAACTAATAGTCCGAGAAAGTAAAGCAATGATACATCGGATCATAGAACTGGACCAAGGTCGAGAGAATACATTCTTTTATCCTAAGCTTCATGAGAGGAATGATGGATCCATACTTCTTACGAAAATCTGCAAAACACTCAATCTCGGGAATTAGACTGATCAACTCATCTATCTTGGGATCTTTGAAACTGTATTTTCCGTTCTTTATTTTTCCAGGATCCATGGTCAAAAGGTACCTGAGATATTCATAAATGGTCAACTTTCAAGTCCCTTGAAATAAAATTTCTTCAGAAGATGCTTATGAATGCATGGATGCATGATGCAACAATCACACACAAGATCACACACATAGGGTTCATAGGTTCAACGTCACGAGCATGAGGTCGAAGGTACTACCCATAAGGTATGGTCTAAAATTTATTACCTGTCGAGCAAGGTTCTAGAGGTTCCCAGAGTCTACATCATTCCTTTGGATAATACCAACTTCCCGATTAACGCAGTAATTAGTAATATTCTCAAGAAAAAATCGTCCGAGTGTAGTATCGCGTGACATCTATTTCCGGATTACTCCGTCATAGCTTCCGCACTACACCTAAAAGGCCAAGATGTGTTAGGTATTCTATAGTCCTCAGCTTCAGTAGGCTCCCAGGTCGAAAGCAGTATGTCTTCCCAATTACTTGGTAAATGACACTACAGTCAAAGGGGCCTCCACTGAGTGGGGGATCTCATGCCTCCTTTTTTGGGATTACTCCCTCAAAGTTAATATGACTATACCGACCGTCCTATCTTAAAGTTTGCCCAAGTCCGGGTATAGGACTTATAAGTAATCACCAAGTAACCTGGAAACCAGGAAAATCCAGGAAAACATATATACAACATATAACACATAAACAACAATAGCATATATACAGATATAAATGAATATATGCTCAACCCACTTAGGGATGGACCAGCAAGAGGTCAATCTTTCTCAAGTGAAGTCACCATTTTTTCTGTAGCGGTAGGAATGTTTAAGACTAAGCCATAGGATTGACTAGACTATACAGATCAAAAATAAAAATCGCCACCGCGCTTTATTGTTTCCAAAGGAATGGGAAAAGAGCGAGTAACCCAAAAAGAGGGGGAAAGATTCAAGGTAAGGGGGTGGTTATGCAAAGCGAAGGTATTAGCACCCTAAACATCTACGGTACTCCGCAAGAACCTCTTGGAAAAATCTGTATATTTTGGCTATAAAATGTTGTATAAAAAATAGATGGTGGAGGTGAGAAAAGAATTATTTTTATGATTTTTTGCACCCGCCGCGGTTGCCAACCTTTAGTTCCTATGTACCACCTTTCATGCAATAGGGGATCAGGGTACACGTAGTTCACCTTTAAAAATTTAAAACACAAGTGTGTAGGTTAATTTTATGAGATAAGATATCATCGTCATTGCCCGTGTGGAAAACACACTTACTATCCACAATCATGAGAAAGGAGAATTTGCATCATCTCAAAGTGATTTTAAAATCAACAATGCCTCACACAACACCCAAGTGGAAAATATCTCTCTTCACTATATATTGTAGAAGTATAGTTGTTTACATCACTACAAGGATTGACAAGAGTCTAATATCTTGAGAAAGGTTTTAAGCCAAAATGGCAAAATGGTTTGAAATGAGATTGGTTGACTTTTAGTCTTCTCACGTAAAAAATGTCAAGGCATTATTAAATTGATTGAGGTTTATTTATGAAAATAATTTTTTGAAAATACATGGACCTAAGTCCAAGTTTATTATGAAAGTGGTTCAATTTTAGAAACAAGAAGATTTTTCAAAAGGAGGAGGAAGATTTTTGAAATTAAAGAAGATGAGAGGAAAAGAAGCGACTATCCTAAAGAATAAGGTAAAAGCTAGGGATAATAACCATCTAACCAACAAGAAGCCAATACTTGACATTATGAGTCAAGATAGAATTCCCATTCTTTGGATTAAAACCAAGCAAGCAAAGATACTAGACCTCTTGAGAGAATCAAACTTTAAGTGTATTAAGTCTTCACAAAAATTGGGCAGAGTAACGGTTGTATACGAGTGAATTCCAGATTACAAACAAAGAGTGTAATCACAATAACATGCATATAAAACAAACAAAAAACGCAATGTCTTGAGGTAAACCTCAAGAACTCCAGACAAAATATCAATTAAGGTCATAAGGTTACCAACATAGGCCAAGGTTTCTATGCCTAAGTCCAAGAAGTTCAATACTCTATAATGCCAAGGATAGTAACCAAATAGTCCAAGTATCATTAAAGCATTTTATGGTTCATGTTGATTATTAGGTGTCTTAAAAGAGAAAAGAAGAACTCAAGTGAGCAAAATAAAAATGACAAGAATATAAATGCTCAAGTGAGCAAAATAAAAATGGCATGAAATGTAATGCTTAAAGTAAATGGTACATAAAACATAAAAAATAAAAGCATAAATTAAAAACAATTTAATAATTAATGCTTAGTTGGATGACCATCTTGAAACTTGCATTTGGAACTCATTAGAGGATTGACAGAACCAAAGCCTCCACACAAGAAGTTGCATTTGCTTTTTGTCAAGTATATCATCCATTTTGAATCCTCAAAAATAACATGTAATGATCAACGATGTTTAAGCGATCAACATTGACCAAAATTGATGAATATCCATTAGAGGATTGGTAGAACCAAAGCCTCCACACAATGAATCTCAAGGTTATTGGATCAAAGAGATCAAATTAACATACTTGGGCTTGCAAACATAGGTTTGGGCCACGAATGATCATTTATTCGAATCGGGATAAAATTTGGCGCTATGTTAAGCAATCGTAAGTGGACTTATATAGAAGTCGCACCTATTTTGAGGTTGGTCAATAGCAATCTATGCACCATTTATTTTGAGACATGATATAGAGATCATGCTCCAATAACACTTATTGCAATAAGAAAGGGATGAGATGAAGAGGAGTGGTGTTGTACCCCAAAATTTGCCCTCCCATATTCTTCAAGAAATTGCCAAGCTAAGCTTCAAAAATCTCCCCAAGGGTTGCACAGTTCAAGGGCCTCCTAAGCAGTCAAAATTAGGGTTTTGGTTCTGATCAAGAAAATGAAGTTTCCAAGGGCCCAATCAGGTCCCACATGCCTACAAATATGGTTCAAGCATCCTCATATCAAGTTTCGAGACTTTCAGCACAAAACTGCACAGTCAAAACCCTAATTGCACTACAGTCAACTGTAGGGGCAAAATGGTCATTTGACAGTCAAAAGTTCAAATTTTTGGTCAACATCTCATTTTGAAGTCACAAACATCATTTGATCAATGCTTGATCATGATTCTCAAAGCTTGGCTCAAAAATCATCAAGATGCAAAAGTTTCCTTATTTGGACAGTTGAAAAAGTCAACTGTAAATTGACCAGGGCATAACTTTCACATGGATTATCAGAAAAAATTCCATCCAAAGCTCATTTTGAAGAGAAAGACATTTCCTACAACTCATCTTCATACTTCAAGTCCAAGAGATGCTCTCACAAAAAGTTATCAATTTCAACATTATAGGTCATTTTCAAAAGTCAACAAAAAGGGACTTTAAGTCAAAGGCCATAACTTGAGATTGGTAAATCAAAATGACATGGGACCAAAGGCATTGGTTAGAGGACTCAAATACCTTTCCAAAATGTCCAAGAACATGAGCAAAGCTTAAAAATTGAGCAAGTTATGCCTTGTGGAAGTTGGGAATTTTTTGGATATTTTGAAAAGTCAACAGTGATTCAAATGACCTAAAATTGCTAATGGGCCCATTTTTCTTCCACAATTCATTATCCCAAGCATGCACACGACCATTAGGCCCAAAGGGAAGTTTTTCTCCATTTTTATTTATTTATTTGGATTTTTTTATCATTAATAATTCATTTAATTAAATAAAATGCATGAAAAATACAAAACTAATGAAATAAAATCTTTTTGTGCAGAAATTATTCTCATTGGACACTCAAATTCGTGCATGACCAATTAGGGAAGGATTGGATATGATTTGGTATCAATTTGCATGAAAAAGATTGAAAAACTAATGCTTGAAAAATCAAATCTCATAAACCATCAATGCATGGATTTTGATCAAATTTCTTGACCTAATTCATTCTATACTTAAGCCTGATCACAAACCTAATGCAAAAGACCATGAAGATGCGCAAGAACTTGAAGATAAAACTCACACTTTTTTCTCAAAAATCTCAATTCTGAAAACTTATTTGCAGGTCGTTTCAAGCCACGAAACTCATCCCATTGCTTTCCAAGGACATCCAGCAATCTTCCTGGATCAAAAACATCAATCATAACCCTTTGAATCATTGTACAGAAGTCCAAATTTTTTCACTTTTTTTCATAATCGTGCTTTACAATTTACGCACATTCATGGCATTTTGTTTATAGATTCATGATCAGTGATGTGTTTTAATGCTAACCATATGATTTGATTGGATTTTCATGCGCTATACAAGAAATTGCCATGGTCGTATTTTAGGTTTTTCAGGACCTCAAATTGGGGTTTTTCAAATAAGGAAAAATTGGCGTTCAAGACTTAGCCTACTGAAACAAGCATGGTTGGACGATCTTAAACCCACCCTCGCGCCTAATTTATGATGATTCCTGGGCTATTCGCTATTTTCCTAAAAGTGGCCTAAAAGAACACTTAAAAAACCGTTGCTTATTGCCTTTGTATTTCAGGAAAAATAAACAAACGAAGAAGACGCTTAGGTGGCGAGGTCTGACTGGTTCATTTGAATTTTTGCGCGCAAAATCCACTAACGCGTTGTTTCATATTATAATATTGGTTGGTTATCTAATATATTGAAAGTGCGTTTGGAGCAGTTGGCAAGGCATTGGAGTGGTGACATTCAGGACCTGGGTTCGATCCCAGGTCCCCACTCTTTCATATTATTTTTCTTTCAACCATTATCCTATGCAGGTTCACTATGAAGGAACACCATGTATCCACAAGATCTGGCTTGCCACGCATGCACTAAGATCAATCCAAAGGACATGATTTGAAGACCATGATGAATATTAGTCAAGGGAGGTACACGCTGGCGCAAAAGTCAACAGGGCCTCAGAACATTGGGCCAGATTGCTAAAGGCCTCACCTCCTATTTGGGGTCTGAACCCCCTTGGTTTGCAAATTTTCTTCACTTTCTTTATTTTTCATAATTTTTGTTTTCTTTTAATTATTGTTTGTTTAATTAATTTATTATTTTCATAAATATAAAAAACACCATAAAAAATCAGAAAAAGAGAAAAAATATAATAAATATTTTATTTTAGTATTTTCATAAATAAATTAATTCATTTAGTTATTAAATTAGGGTTTAATTTTAATTCTTTTAATAAAAATCTAAAAAATATAGGACTAGGGTTAATTAATTTTCATTTTTTTCTTTCTTTTCTTTTATTCCATAATAATTAAATATTAGATATTTATTTTTATAATTAAATTTGCATGTAAATTAATTAGGGTTAATATTAGGTTTTAATCTTCTTTTCTTAATAAATTAAAAAAACAAATAGAATTAGGGTTAGCATTTAATTTCAATTAATTCTTTTTTCATATTAAATCCTAAAATACTAAAAAATACTAAAAACATCTCCTTTTCTTTTTCTTTATTAATTAATTCCATGTAATTTTAATTTTGCCAAAGGGTCCAACGCCCTCGTTTAATTCTCATTTAATTCGCGCATTTATCTTATTTCGTTTAACATTTCTGTATCTCTCCCGAAGCCTTGTAATTAACTTTCTCGCACTCTTTATTTTCTTTAATTCTTTATTTTCTGTCAAATCGGGTCCTGGTTTAATTTTGGCGATGTGGACCCGCGCCTTTTGTAATAGTTTAGAATTTTTACTTTCCCGCAATATTTTTAACTGTTAAATAATGGCATGAAAGAATGTATGGACAAAGATAAAAACAAACGCTAGATCACCAATAACATGACAAAAGACAAAAATACTTGAAAACGACACACAAATCACACACCACCCCTAGGGTACGCCTCACTGTTGCCTTGCCTCGAAAGGTGATCGTCGAGTAGAGGATGTTTTAGTAAGTCCTCATGATCCGGGAACCTGGCATGAGGGTAGCTTCTAAGGTGTCTTCCCATTGCTCTGGTGATCACCATGTCCCGAACCTCGAATTGACCCGAACACCTCCAACAGTGGTGCTACCTACCTCTCAATGGTGGGATGGCACTACTTGAAAGGACATCTACACAGACGAATTCCTTATGGTAGGTAGACGACTCTAGATACTTGCTCTAATTTCAAAAAACAAATTCAAAAATACTTTTCACACCGACACCTTTTCAAAAAGCTTTCGAAAGCAATTTTTCAAACACTCTTGAGGACCGATACAAGAGTCGAACTGAAATTTTCAAAGAGACTTTTTAAAACCCACATTGAAAAGCAAACAAACCATTTTTGAAAACACAAATGAGCAAGTATCTAAGAGCCCATGGATAACCATGGATAGAAAGGGTTCTAACACCTTCCCTTTCTATAACCTACCTCCCGAACCGAGAGCAATCTCTTTAAGGAATTTTTCTGTGCTTTTATCCTTTCCATTTGGAGAAAATAAAAGACGGTGGCGACTCTTGCTTCCGCGACATTTCGCGAACCAGCGTTAAACAGTCAGTTCCAGATCCACCGATCACAAGTGGGAAAGAATATAAACCACATTTGAATTAAAATTTAATCAAACTAATATTAAAATCATTCAACCATTTTTTGTGGAGTTAGACTCAATATCATGGATCCAATGATATTAATAAAGTTCATGATCAAAAATTTAACCCAAGATCAGTCAGAAAATATTCACAAAATGATATTGCATTTAATATATACATTAAAAAGGTTTAAAAAATGTTTTAAAATAGAAATAAGAAAGAAAAGTATCAACTATGTTCAAACTAATCAAGAAATATTAAGTAAGACCATAGAAAAATCATAAATGAACTCAAATATTTTTATAAAATTTTTGGTAATTTTTAAAGTCAAAAACTATTTTTAAAATTAAAAGAAATGAGTAAAATAAACCAAAAAAAATAAAAAATATCAAAGTCAGAACTAAAAAATAAATGAGGTCAGCAATATTTATCACAATATCATTGGATCATTCCATATTTTTTTCCAGAATTTAGAAATGCATAAAAGTATTTTTAAACATTTAAAATAATTCAAATAAAGTGAAAATTTATAAAAAATATCAAAACACAAAATAAAATTGTGAAAAAATAAAAATCAGAAAGAGAAAAATCAAAAATATTTTTTATAATATTTTTCAGATTTTTTGGACTTAAAATGAATTTTCTATGATTTTTTAAAGTTTAAAACAATTAAAATAAAAATCAGAAAATAAAATATCAAACCAAAAAATATGGGTCATTTGATCAATGTCAAAACGCGTTAGTCAACAGATCCAGTGGACCTGGCGCGTTGTGCATGTTATGAACTTTAGTGAATAAAGCATTGAATCATTAATTAAATCAGATTTCAAAAAAAACAAATGGCACATCATCATTGGTTGGAAGATGACACGTTGGTCATCTTCAACCTCCAGCCAGTCCCAAAACCAAGTTGCTCAATTTGTAAAATTAGAGCACGAGACCTATGTCATTCGCTTCGTCTCTTAAGACGAAGACAACCACACCTTCCCTACAAATTTATATAAATTGTAGCTCAAGCAATTTGGAAAGAAAGTTTTGAAAACGGATTTGAAATTTCATGGTCAAAACATGTTTCTAGATAAAAGCAAGTGTTGCGACTAGAACCAGGGCAATGAGAGCTTCACAATGATATCAACATTTTGAAGAATTGATGGAGAGATCTACCTATTGAAGTTGAGTTGTAGAGCTCTGAAACTAGACTTTTATGGATCAATATAGGTCACGATTCTCGAAGGTAATTATATGGTTAGCTTCAGGGAAGATCAAGGAAGGTGAATTGATGGAAAAATTGGATTAAAAAAGGCTTGAACACTGGTTTCGAAGTTGCAGAAAAATGAGTTATGGAGCAAGTTTGGCAGGGTGATTCTGGTTGTTCAAGCTTGAGGAAATGAATAAGGGATGACCCTCTATTTATAGGGAATCAAATGGAATGTTCAAGCATGTGAAGTGATGAAGTTTGGAGGGAAATCGTGTGAAGTTGCAAACAAGAAAAGTGTGACTTCTATATTGATCAAAACTCATCCAAAACGTGCGTTTTGCTATGCTAATCACTTCTAGAAGTTCACTAAACATGTTTAGAAGCAAAAACATGCAGAAACAATATGTTTAGAAGCTAAATCAAGGATTTCATATTCTGACTTTTGAAGAAACTTCAGTTTCAAGTTACCAAGTTCAAATTAATGGCATTCTCAGCTCAAGGGGTCTTAAGGCATGATTCTTGATGCTTTAGAAAGATGAGGTTACAAACTTTGCAATAGGAAAAGAATGGAATCAGATGGATGTTTGAACTGAAAGTTGCAATGAGTCAAAGTTGGGGGGGGGGGGGGATTTTGAATTTCCATACTTAGAAATATTTCAAGTTTTTCTTCAAAAGTGACCTATAATGTTTTGCATCCAAACATGTCCTTCCACTTGGAATTTGTTCTTGACCAAAAAATTTGGAAGGAAATATACCTCTTGAATGACATTTTGAAACTTTAACCATTCAAAATATCCAAAAATTGAGAGAGTTATGAATTGTTGAAGTTGGCAAAAATCATGAAATGACCTATAATATTTTGTATCCTTAGGGCATCTGCCATCCATTTTCTCACTTTTCATATAAAAGAAGGAATAAATGTCACATCCTTAAGATCATTGTGGAAAAATAGTGGAATCAAGGTGATAAAAATTGACCAATTTATGATCATTTGAAGTCACACATGGAAAATTGGGGGTTCATCTGGAGGACTTATAATTTTTCTTCAACGTTAAGTTTCTTGCACATGAAAACTCCTTGAAACTTTTGAAGTGATTTGTTAATAACCCTTTGAAGAGAAGGATTTCTTTGGAATCACTCAAAAATACCAAAAGATGAGCAAGATATACTTCTTTGAAGTTCAAAACCCTAGCTCCTAGATCAAGAAAATTCTTTTAGGAACTTTGACAATTTTAAACAACTTTCTGGTACCAACACTTTTGCTTTGTAGATAGAAGTTGTTGAGGATGATAATGAGAACTCATAGCAACCAAAACCACTTCCATATCTTGAGAATTGAGAGAAATCTGCACTTGTGACCAATGGGAACAAGGCCTTGTCCAATCATGACAACTTCTTCAATCAACCCCTTGTACTTTTGAATCAATCTTTATAACTTTGAAATATGGTGAACTAAGATAAACCTTTCCATGCCATTTCTTCCAAAATAACTTCAATGGTGAAGTTTTAACTTCTCAAGCTTTATTGACTAGGGCATGGAAATAAAATCATGAACCCATGGATCAACTTGCTAAGCCTCATTGCTTTACCTACATTATTAACAAGACAAAACAACATTGCATTTTATTAATTAAAAGGAAAGTCAAATTAAATCATGCATGATCATAAAATAAAAACAAGTCAAGGTGCTTGGTGATTCTTCAAAGATCAAAGCTAAAGATAAGGAGGAGAACCAAATGCCCTAATGTGACCTTGTTGTGATTGAATCAATATGGTATGATGAAGGGATCTTAGGGGGGGAAATTGGGGTATGATAGTCTCATTCTCACAATTGGATGTATTCTTCACAACATTTGAAGATGCAACCACTTAAAGTTTTCTGCTCTTAATACCACTTTCGACATGTTCTCTAGTTAAAATTAGCTCAGTAAAACCAGATGAAGAACTCCCAACCAGATGATTAAAGAATGGACCTCTTAGAGTTCCCATGAACATATCAACTAGCTCCCAGCCCGACAAGGGAGGTTGCACCATTCCAGCTAAGTCTCTCCACTTCTTGGCATATTCTTTGAACCCTTCAATCGAACCCATAATCATGTTTTATAATTGCACCCGAGTTGGTGCAAGGTCAGCGTTGTATTGATACTTCTTGTAAAAAGCGGCGGCCAAGACTTCCCAAGTACGAATGTTGGTTCCTTCCAGCTGATAGAACCACTCGATTTGTGTACCAGACAAAATTTCCTAAAAGAAATGAACTCATAACTTTCTGTCAGCAGTATGGAGTTGTGTAATATGGTGGGAAAACTGACTTGGTTTTGCATTTTATTGCAAATGTTACAGATAGAAAGAGTAGCCACCAACTTTTCTTTTATCCAATAAGGAAAGAGTGAAAAGAACAGGAAAAACCTTTGAGAATTTTGAGTTCGGGGGGTAGGTTATGAAAAGGGAAGGTGTTAGCACCCTTTTCATCTGTAGTTATCTACGGGCTCTTAATCGCAATCTCACTTTTGTTTTGAAAATGCTTTGTGAATGTGTTTTGAAAATATTTTGAAAAAATTCCTAAGTACGACAACTTTGTGATGATTCTTGTATCAGTTAAGAATGCATACAAAGTGTTTGTTTTTAAAAATATTTCAGAGAAAGTGTTTGTGAAGAAGATGTTTTGAAATGTTCACGAGCAATCGATTAAGAACTATCTACCTACTCAAAGTCTTTCGTGTTATTTTCCTCCTCCTTAAATAGTGTTATCCTACCATTAGTTAGTAAGAATCCCTATCATTGGATGTTAAGGGACAGGCGTGGGTCATCATACAGTCATTGAAGGCAACTTGTAGAGACGCTTTAGCAATTTATCATAAGTGACTAAGATCGTTTACCGAATGCAGCACCGTAAGGGTCATCAAGGGACTACGATCTTTTTAACCGAGGGTCTTTGCTAAAGGGTCCCCACGTTCGAGGGACATGACTGCTTTTATTCAAAGGAAACAAGTGGGATTATCCTAGAGGTGAGTGTGTGAAAAGTGATTCAGTTCAGTTATTTAATCTTGATTAGGGTTATCTAACATTTGATTTTAGATCTTGCCATACATGCCCTAATTACAAGCAATTATAAAGAAAACAGTAAATTGTAAAAAGTAAAGTTGTGGAAAGTAAACCTAAACTATTACAAGGCTTCGGGAAAGGGGGTACAAAACCACAAAATCGGGGAAAAATTGTAAACCCTAATTAAAACTATTATAAACCATATCAGTTACATAATTGGGAAAATTAATGCGAAAGTAAACACGCGAAGATGGTAAAATAAAGAGAAAAAGAAAATTAAAAATTGTTTTATGATCGTTTAACAAAAAAGTTTCGATAATCATCCTAAACTCTAATTGGTTTTAATTAATCAAAAAGTTAGGTAATTAAATTAATGAAACTAATTATCCTAATTAATTTAATAAATCAAAATTAATTTGTTAGAAAAAACTAAACCTAATTTATTTTAATTTTGATTAAATAAAAGTAGTTAAGGTTTTTAAGAAATTAGGGTTAGCATAAAAAAGGGAGAAAATAGGGTTAGTAAAAAAGAGAAAAAAGAATGGTGGAGGTGAGTGTTGAACTCATGACCCCTGCCCCTCCATTATGCACGCCTGCCTACTGAGCTACACGCCCTTGGTGCTGCGATACACATCCAGCGCATTATGTATCAAACTTATAAAAATATGAAATATTAGAGAAAAAAGTGTCAAAAGGCTGGATCGAACCCAGGCCCTTTGATACTAATGCTTTATCGCGCACGCTTCTGCCGATGGAGCAGCTATACATCCATTAATATAATTGAAACAAATAATATAAATATAAAACATGGTGATATTGACCGGAGAGGCACCAAAGCCCTAGCTTCGGTCGTCTTCTCCGGTGAGTATTTTCCCTGTTCTTGCAAAACAGACGTTGTTAAAGATCCAAAGGGACCCTACCCCTCTAAATATAACCATGTGAATTTAATGGGACCATCATTTTTTGTTAATTTGCCCTGGTTTGGAAGGTATGGTAAAAATAACATGAATCCGTTTGATCATGGCCATTAATGCTTCATATAGCATGGGACTCATGCGATGACTCAAACCTGTACGTTGGCATCTCAGAAGCACGTTACTGGCGTTAGTTTACATTAAAACATCATGAAAACGGAAATAAAAAAATCATGAAATAATGAAAAAAACGATGGTGCACGTGTGCTGGTTCAGGCCCTTTGAATCATGGTAACCGATCCAACCTTACCCTTAAATGTTCCTGGAAGTGAATGGAATGGAGATTTTGTAGTGAGAAGGCTTGTAACAAGAGTTTTTTAGTTTTAGGATTCTTGAAAAGTTTGATGTTTTTTGACAATTTTAAGGCAAGGATTTTCGTGTGTAAGGGTTCTTGTCTTGATGTCTGAATATATATAGAGAAAATTATGGCAAAAACAAATATACTTGGACCTTGTGTAATAAGATATGATTTTATTTTATTTATTTTGTATTATTAATGAATTAAATAAAAAATAATAAAAACAATAAAAATAACAAAGTATCAAGGGGTGTGAGAACAAGGTTTGAGGTGTATGAAGAGTATAATACATGTTTGAACTCTTAAACCATGGCCCAAAAGCCCAAAATATCAAGCTTCCTCATTTTGAACTTCATGCATTTCCTTAAAATTTCCCAACTTGCAATGGTCATAACTTGCTAAATTTTCATATTTTGAAGATTATATGTGACTTTTTGGAAAGCTCAAGATGTCTTCTACAACCTCTATGTTGATTATTTTTGCTTTTGGAGAATTTATCTTGATGTAAGTTGCCTTGACAAAAAGTGTCTTTTTATTGACTTTTGAAATGATATGTAATGTATTGGCTTATATCTCTCAAATGATGCATTTTTTGGACTTGATCTTAGAGAGAAAAAGTTGTATAGAATTGAATTTCCTTCAAAATGAGATATTTGGTTTAGGAAAATCTGATGAAGCATGTGAAAGTTATGCCTGGTCAAAGTTCGGTTGAGTTCTCCTTAGTAAACCCTAATTTGGTAACTTTTGACTTTTGATGATTTGAGGGCTTTTCTTGAGGAATCATGATCAACCCTTGATAAAATGATGAATGTGACTTCAAAATAATTATGTTGACGAAAAATCTTGGAGTTTGATTGTATGTTGATCATAGTTGACTTTTTACCCAATATAGTTGATTTTTATTCATATGAGCCATTGACTGAGAAAACTTGTGATGCAAGGCATAAAAATTGATATGTGCATTCTTAAATACATATGAGGATCTATGAAAACCACTTGATACCTTGTAAACCCAATCTTCCTTGAGAAACACAAAACCCTAGTTGTGGACTCATTGCTTAAGAGGAGAATTTGTCTGATCAATTCTTGAGCCACCTTGAGCATTTGAGAAATTTATGAGAATATCTTGAATGAGAAATGGGAGGGAAAATTTGGGGGTACAACATCTGCCCCTGTTCAATATTCTTAAACCTGAAGAGTTAGATCGGAATGTTTGCCATTCGTGACTTGAAGGTAGAAGATGATTGAACACTTAAGTGCCCAGAAATTTGCACTCGCATGTGCACGAAGTAACACTGTTAGTTGATTAAACCAGGAATGGGATTAAAGATGCCATTTGGAAAGCAACGGGATGTCGTCGGAGATGGGATTATAGATGCCATCCAGATCAATTGTTGATAGGAATATCAGAATAAGCCAACGCCTGACTTTATCTTAGAAGATATATTTGGAATGAGTCTACGTCTGACTTTGTCCAAAAGAATATCAGATTGAATCTACGCTTGATTTTATCTGAATGATACACTAGAATGAGTCTACGCTCGACTTTGTCTAGAAGATATATTTGGAATGAGTCTACGCCCGACTTTGTCCAAAAAGAATATCAAAATAAATCTATGCTTGATTTCATCTGAATGATATACTAGAATGAGTCTACGCCCGACTTTGTCTAAAGATATGTTTGGAATGAGTCTACACCTGACTTTGTCCAAAAGAGTTTTAGAATGAATCTACGCTTGATTTCATCTGACCTAGAAGATCTCTACGCCCAACTTTAACTAGAAAAGGTATTGGAAAGAGTCTACACCCGACCTTTTTCCAAAGGAGTTTCAGAAGGAATCTACGCTCGATTTCATCTGAACTAGAAGATGCCTACATCTGACTTCCTCTAGAAGAGATATTGGAAGGAGTCTACGCCTGACTTTTTTCCAAAAGAGTTTTAGAAGGAATCTACGCCTGACTTCATCTGAATGATACACTAGAAGATGTCTACGCCCGACTTCATCTAGAAGAGATATTTTTCAGAGTGACTCTCTGGGGAAAGTGCTTAAATAGCTACTTGTCAAATTTAGTCTCTGAGGGAAATGCTTGTCAGAATTCAGTTTCTGAAGGAGATTGTCTGGTCACGTAGATAGTCGCTCCGTCCTGTTTTAGGAATTACTCTATGACCTGTTAGAAAATTGTTGTCAATGTTCGTCTATTGGTGAACTTTACCTGAAAAGATAGAGTTAGTGTTTATGAAATGCCATGATGTATGTAATGCATTGTGTAATGATGTTCTTAAAGCAAATGAGAGTGTGTTGTATGCATTTCATATGCATACGCTATGGAATTTTTTGTATGAATATGAGATGCTGTTTAAGTGTATCTGTAGTGTAATACGATGGGAGAACTGACTTTTGGTTTTTGCGTTTTATCGCAAATGTTACGGATAGTAAGACTTGCCACCGACTTTTCTTTTATCCAATAAAGGAGAGGGTGAAAAGAACATGAAAGACTTTTTGAGAATTTTTTGAGTAAGGGGGTAGGTTATGAAAACGGAAGGTGTTAACATCATTTTCATCCGTAGTGCTAGCTCACTTTTGAAATGCTTTATGTATGTTTGAAAATATTTTGAAAATGCCTAAGTGCGGTAATTTTGTAATGATTCTCGTATCGTTGAGAATGTATAAAAAATGTTTGTTTTATAAATATTTTGAAAGAAAATATGGTTTTGTGAAAAAATGTTTTGAAAATGCCAATGTAAGGCAATTTGCTTTACAATAACCCTTGTATCAATCCTCAAGAGTGTTTATAAAGCGCTTTGAAAGTAGTTACTTTTAAAGTGTGAGGTGTGAAATTTTTTTTAGTTTGTTAGTAAGCGACTACGAGTTATCTACCTACTCAAGAAGTCTTTGTTCTTTTCCTCCTCCTTTAAATAGTGTTATCCTACCATTAGTTGGTAGGAAGCCCTATCATCGGATGTTAGGGACAGCGTGAGTCATCGTACAGTTATAGAAGGCAATTTATAGGACGTTTTAGCAAGGTCGTAAGGGACTAAGATCGTTTACCGAAGGCAGCATCGAAGGGTCATCGAGGGAAGACGATCTTTTAACTGAGGGTCTTTGCTAAAACATCCCACGTTTAAGGGACATGACTGTTTTTTTATCCGAGGCAATAAGTGAGATTACCCTACATGTACACGTGTGCGGAGTATTTTGATTTCAAGTATTTGTCTTGAGATTAGGTTTTCTAATGTTTGCTTTTAGTCTTGCCATACAAACCCTAATTTCTAACAATAATAAGGAAAGAAGTAAATTGCGAAAATTAAATGTTTTACGCTATTACAAGGCCTCGGGAATGGGGGTACAAATTTGTGAATGGGGATGAAAACAATAAACCCTAATTATCTATTACAAGCTTTGAACAATTATAATAATTGGGAAATAAAGTATGCGAAGATTTGTAAAATAAAGAAAAGAGAAAAGGAATTATTTTTGTGATTTTTTTAATGGAAAAAGTTTGATGATTAACTCAATTATTTGATTAATTTTCATTAACAAAATTTTAGTAAACCTAAAGAAACTAAGTGAAATTTAATAAATGGAAAAAAGGTCAATTAATTTAATTAAATTAAGAAAGTTAGTTTTGTCATCTTAATTAAAAAAACTAAGTCTAAATTAATTAGAAGAAAAAAAACAAGAAATTAATTGTTAGAAAGTACTTTTGATATTTTATTTAGAAAAATAATTGAAGTGTAAAAACCTAGTTCTAATAAAATAAAATCAAGGTGATTAAAATAAATTAATTTTTATTTATCAAAAATTAAAATAATTAATTAAAAACTTAAATCTAATTTTTTTAATTATTTTTTATCATTTTTTCTTCTGATTTTAAATAAAATTATTAAAAAGAAAACAAATAATTTAAAATAAAAAGAAATTTAAATTGGCCTGGCGCTATAAAAGAAAAATGGGGGTATGAAAAGAAAAAGGAAATGTTAGGCCCAATAACAGTTTTTTTTAAGCAGAAAAAAAAAGGTAATAGAGTGGGCCTGCGTTTGTAAAAGCAATTGGGGGTGAGAAACTAAAAATGAAAGGCCCAAATCATGGAGGCCTAGGTGCCTGTTTGAGATTCAATGTGGGCAACTCAATGGGGTGCACTATAGAGAGGATACATATGGAGCACTAGATCTGGATCTATTGAGTCTGGAGGTTGTAATATGAGGATTTATGGTGCGCGTATATGGCTTGCCTGCGCTGGATCTGAAAGAACAAATATGTGAAAAATAAAAGGGTACCGCTGGGGTTCGAACCCAGATCCCTTAAATTAGCGCGCGTTTGTTTTACCTTTGGGTGGCTGTTTCATCCGGTTATGAAACGCCCCCAGTAAATATATTATAAACTCAATTTTCAAATTTGAAATTCCCACTTCTTCTTCTTCCTCGCGCCAGACCAAAACAACAACATTCTTGATTCTATAAAAGCTTCATTTCTCAATCATTTTAAAAAATGTGAACACCAAACTTGCTTGAAATTTAACCACGAATCCAACCATATAACTTTCAAAAGCTATAGATCAATGTTTAGGATGAATTTTGTTTGGTACCAACCTGAAACCTAATATTTTAGAAACTTCAATTCCAAAATTCACATCACACAGTCAACATAAATGAAAACTAAGGACATGGTTAGATACAGGGCAATCATATCTACATTTTATCTTTTGAAATTGAAAGCCAATGATGTGTGTGTAAGGATTTCAAAGTTGGAGAAACTTACCTCTGAAGTGAGAATCGAGTTTGAAGTTAGAGAACTTTTGGAGGTGTTAGGGTGATCTGGATAGCTTCACTGAACTCCCAGGAAGCTTTTGCAACGCCTATCTTGGATTGAGAGTGCCTCAATTTTCTGGACAAGTCAAGTTGCAGAGGTGTAAAGTGAGGTTTGGACAATGATTGTGGAGGTTTTATAGTCGTGCCAAGAGTGTTTGGACAACTTCTATTTGATGGATAAAAGGTATTTGAATTATAAAAGAGGAAAACGCACGAGTGGATTTGAAGTTGGGTGTTGGAAGCTTCAAATGTGCAACAATGGAGTTTTCTAAGTGATTCTGAGTTTGAGAGTGTTTGAGGGCTTGTTCATTCGTGCTTTGGCTTGCAAATGGTCTCTCTGTTTATAGAGAAAAGGTTTGAGGATATGAAGTAATCAAAATCTTGAGATAACAAGTTATGGCTTGGTTGAGATGAAACTTTGAAGTTTCTTGCAAAGTCATGATTCCAAGGCATGGTACAACTCCTCTAGGGTGGTTGGTATATTATATAGGAGTTTCTTCTGATGTTAGGATTGAGTGTGTTCAGAGGAAACAAGTTAGAGGCCCAAGGAGAGTGGACTTTATGATTAAAGTCACTTTACAAGAATGGAAGTGTGATCTTTTTTCCTTAAATAGCAAGTAAGCTTGGACAAAGCTTGAATCACTTGGATAATAGCTCAAAAGCAAGTGTAATCTTCTGATTAGGGAGAGATTTGTGGGTTTAGAGGCCTATAAAGTGAGATTATGCAACATGGCTTGAGCATTTGGTTATGAGTTCATCACAAAAATGACCTATAATTCAACAATGGAATGCCAACTTCATGTCTTCGAATATCCTAGCTCAAGCATGATAAATTTATGTTTTTGGACATTTTGGAAATCTTGAAACATTGTCTACAACTTTCATGTTGACCACTTTGGCTAAATCAAATGGGAACTTGGTGGAAATTGGCCAAGAAGTTTGGATAACAAACTGATCAAAACTTGTTAAATTTTTTTCTAAGTGTTGGATGAAAAAACATCATAACTTCATGGGCTTATATCTCTTAAATTAAGCACTTTTTGAGGATCATCCCACATTAAAAAAGTTGTAAAATTCATCAATCCCGACAACTTTCATGTTGAAAGTTTTCCTTGAATCAACTTGTATCTTGAGGAAACTTGCTTGTGAAGTTAGGATTTTTTAGGTACAAAACACTTGAATTTTTTCTAAGTGTTTGAAAATCTTGACTTTTGACTTTTGTTGACTTTCTTGATTCTTGATTACAAAGTTTGATTGTTTTGAATGTTTTGATGATTCTTTATTTTTGAATTCCAATGTTGACCAAAAAGTCAAAGTTTGACTTTTGTGTGACTGTTGACTTTTCATCATTTGATTCAATTCTTCAACTATCAATCACTTGCATCTTTGGAAATGTTTTGAGCCATGTAATTAGGTCAAGATGTTTTATTTGAGTCCTTGGGATCATTCTTTAAGCCATTAAGTCATGCATTAGGCAAAAAGTCAATGATCAGTCATCCTCAATAAAAACCCTAATTTGCCAATTTTTGACCTTTGATGATTTGAGGGCTTTCTTGAAGAATCATGATCAACCCTTGATAATATTATGAATATCACCTCAAAATGTTGATGTTGACCAAAAATATTGAAGTTTGACTGTATGTTGACCATAGTTGACTTTTTACTCAATATAGTTGATTTTCAATCATTTGAGCCATTGACTGAGCAAACATGTGATGCAAGACTTGAAACTTGACATAAGAATTATTGGGGACCTATGATGAACCATGAAATTCATTTGAGACCCTTGCAACCCAATATTCCTTGAGAAACATAAAACCCTAGTTGAAGACCCTTGCTTAGGAGGAGATTTGACCAGTCAACTCTTGAGTAGCTTTGAGTATTTGAGACCTCATGAGAATGTCTTGAAGAAAACGGGAGGGCAAATTTTGGGGTACAACAGGTAGCTTTTTATAACATTTTTGACTGGGAAAATAAATCTCGGACTGTTGCTAGGGATGAATAAAATAAATCTTAGATCTTGTTTCGAACGTCTCTGCTGAGGATTCCTGCTTCTGTTTAAGGAAACTCAACTGGGGAATTTGATTTCTGCTTGGGGAGAAGAGTTTAAGAACATTGGTCGTTCATTGTTATACTGGGGATTTTAATTCTTATATATCCTGACTAGGGATAAAAGAGATGGATAACCTTCCGAGGTGCTGTCTGACAGAGTTTCTGATATGGATGATGACTCGTCTGGAGAGGATAAGATAAACTGATATCTAGTCCGATTTCAGATTTCGTAGCAACTCTCTAAGGATAATGGTTTGGACTACCCTTTGCTGGAGAAAGAAGTTTTTCTGGTGATTCGTAGTAGTCGAAGTGATAGACTCAATCTAGGGAGATTGTATCCTATTACGAAATAAACCCTATTGGGGAAATAAACCCTGTTGGGGAAATAAACCTTGCTGGAGAAACACTCTGTTAAGAAATATGCTCTGCTGAAGAATTTTACCATGTTGGAGAAATAAACTCAGCTGGGGAGAGAATTTATGTGAACTATGTTGGTGACATACTTTTTGACAAAGATTAGGACTCCGTTGGTTGGCGATATTGTTGGGGAAATATTATACTCCTTAGTCCGCTAGGGGATCTACTGGTGAGTATGATTTAGATATTTCAGATATGCGGGGAATGCATCTTTGTTGTAGATGAGTTTGTGAAGCTGATTCTGTGGGGACTATTCCATGGAGATTATTCTATGGGTATTTGTGGACGACTTGAACGTTACCCCTGTCTCCTAGAGTCCTGAGTAAATACTTATTCCTATTTTTATGCATATATTTTTTAACATTAATCGTATTAATATGCATATGTTCATTCTATTTAGTCATTGAACGTTTTTGCAAACAAAACAGAAAAAGTAAAACAAAATTTGAATTTTGAAATTGTGTTTATATTGATAGTGTGCCTATAAACAAGCAATTGTTCTACAAAGAGACATAAATCCTAGTAAGAGGAAAACATCATGAAATTAAAGGAGTACCATGTAAAATAAAACATATATCTATATGTAAATGATCTCGTCGTGTTTCAACTCTACTATTGCCCCTGTGTCTTCGAGCATCTCATCCCTTTTTGTCGGAAGAAGTTGATTGAACTGATCTGCACCATTTAAACTTGACATTGGTAATAATACTGGTTGTAAGTGATCCAACGGGACATAATTGTATGCTTTAATCTCTAACTTTTGCCTGGACCGCTCTTTCGGGTTTTCAGTCCACCGGGATGCCCTTTTTTTCCCAAGCTGCCTTTTCAGGTTTTCGACTTGTCGGGTGTATATATATATATATATATATATATATATATATATATATATATATATATATATATATATATATATATATATATATATATATATATATATATATATATATATATATATATATATATATATATATATATATATATATATATATATATATATATATATATATATATATATATATATATATATATATATATATATATATATATATATATATATATATATATATATATATATATATATATATGTGTGTGTGTGTGTGTGTGTGTGTGTGTGTGTGTGTGTGTGTGTGTGTGTGATACGGTGGGAAGAACTGACTGTTTTTTGGAATGCTGGTTTGCGTTTTGCGTTTTTTGTTCGCAAAATGTCGCGGTAAGCAAGAGTCGCCACCGACTTTTATTTTATCCAACAAGGAAAGGAAAAAAGCACAGAAAAATTCCTTTTTCGAGATACTTCTTGGGTTCGGGGGGTAGATTATAGAAAGGGAAGGTGTTAGCACCCTTTCTATCTGTGGTTATCCACGGGCTCTTAGGTACTTGCTCATGTTGTTTTCAAAATATTGCTTTCTTTGTGCTTGTGGGTTTGAAAAAAAAGTTTTTGTTTGAAAACTTTGATTTAACTCTTGCTTCTGTATTCAAGAGTGTATGAAGTGTTTTTGAAAACTTTGTTCGAAAAGTGTAAGTGTGAAAAGTTTTTTGTTTGTTTTTGAAAGAGCAAGTATCTAAGAACCATCTACCTACTCGAAAAAGGAATCGTTCTATGCTAATGTCCTTTAGACAATGCTATCTTACTATTGATGAGTAGGTAGCACCGTCGTTGGAGTTTAAGGGTCAATTCGAATTTAGGGACTTACGACCACCAAAGCAATGTTAGGACGCTTTAGCGGTAACCCTAATGTCTTAGATCATTTGTTTGAGGCAATCATATCCGAGGAAACCGTTTCGAGGCGACTATGATCTTTAGACAAGAGGGCGACCTCTAAAACAACCTATACTTAATGACTGCGTACGAAGGCAACCAAATGGGGTGTACCCTAAGAGTGCGCATGTGCGAGTGTGTTGTTTTCAGTTAATTTTATCTTTGTACATGTTAAGGGTGATCTAAGTTGATTTTAAGTTAAAACATTCAGTCTTGTCATGTCATCCTATTATCAAACATCTAACAGTTATAATTTGCGGAAATAAAATGCGGAATTTAAATTACAAGGCGTCGGGTATTTACATCGCCAAAGACAAACCCTTTAAAAATAGATAAAGCGATAAATAAATAAAAGTCCTATTATGCTATTACAATCGGGAATTAGATACATAAATGGATAAAAGAAAATAAATCGCGTGCGGGAAATTAGATCGAATGCGAGTTTAGGGTTTTGACCCTTTTTGTTAAAGAAGAGATCTTTTGTTGTTTTTTTATTTTATGAAAGAAATTAACCTAAATTAATTACTAAATTAAATAAAATAAATTAATTAATAAAAAATAAATTATTTTTGGATTTTTGTTATTTTAAGAAAGGAAAATAAAATAATTAAGTTAGTAATTAAACCTAATTAAATCTAATTTAATTTTAATTATTTACAAAAAATAAGTTAAAGTTATTCTAATTAAAACCTAAGTTAATTTAATTAGTGTTTATTAATAAAATAAAAATAAAAATTTGATTTGATAAAGAAAATATTTTTGTGGTTTTTATTTTATAAAGAAAGGAATTTTAATTGGTTAGTAATTGAATAAAAATAACAAAACAATTAATAAAATTAAATAAATAAAATAGAAAAGAAAGGGGTTTGGACCTGATTTTGGAGTGCTAGATAGAAATCTGAAGCCCAAATGTAGATGGCCTTTGTTGACTTTGCAGATTTAGTGTGCATGCGCTGACTTGGACCATGGTAGACCTTCAGCCTGGGATCTTCAGATTTGGCCTTTGGCCATCTGGCCATTGGATATGTGAAGGTGTATGGTGAACTGCAGGTCCACACGCACATTGGAATACCTGAAGAGAAAAAGCATTGGGAAATTGGGGGACCTGGGACTCGAACCCAGGTCCTGAACGTGATGCTTCGCTTGCCTTGCCATTATGCTACTTTGTTTCATTTGTTAGTAATATACCAAATAATAATAATAAAAGAAAACAAGTTAATGGCCAGAAAAAATATAAAAAAGCGCGCGCCATTTGAACGGACCAATGGGCAGGTGTTATACCCCAAAATTTGCCCTCCCATATTCCTCAAGAAATTGCCAAGCCAAGCTACAAAATTCCCCAAGGGTTGTGCAGTGCAACAGTCTCCCATACAGTCAAAACTAGGGTTTGGGTTCTGATCAAGAAAATGAAGTTTTCAAAGGCTCAATCAAGTCTCATATGCTTACAAACATGGTCAAGCATCCTCATATCAAGTTTCAAGGCATTCAGCTCAAGATTGCACAGTCAAAACCCTAAATTGCACTACAGTCAACTGTAGGGGCAAAATGGTCATTTGACAGTCAAAAGTTCAAATTTTTGGTCAACATATCATTTTGAAGCCACAAACATCATTTGATCAATGCTTGATCATGATTCTCAAAATTTGGCTCAGAAATCATCAAAGATGCAAAAGTTGCTATATTTGGACAGCTGAAAAAGTCAACTGAAATTGACCAGGGCATAACTTTCACATGGATTATCAGAAAAATTCCATCCAAAGCTCATTTTGAAGAGAAAGACATTTCCTACAACTCATTTTCATACTTCAAGTCCAAGAAATGCTCTCACAAAAAGTTATCAATTTCAACATTATAGGTCATTTTCAAAAGTCAACAAAAAGGGACTTTAAGTCAAAGACCATAACTTGATATTGGTAAATCAAAATGACATGGGACCAAAGGCATTGGTTAGAGGACTCAAAGACCTTTCCAAAATGTCCAAGAACATGTGAAAAGCTTAAAAATTGAGCAAGTTATGCCTTGTAGAAGTTGGGAAATTTTTGTGAAATGGCAAAAGTCAACTATCCTTGAAACTCCAATTTTTGACAAAAGGGCCCACTTTCTTCCACTTGATTCATCCTTGTCATGCCACACACGTGTCCCATGATTAATTTCAAGACCAAATATTGATTTTTCTATTTTATTTAATTTTTGATAATTTAATTCATTTTAAATCTTTAAAAATTCAAATAAAATTCAAAAACCAATGGAATAGTGTCATTTGAATTTGGACAACTTCCATATATCATGGGCCAACTCAAAAACTCAGGCTAGGGTTAAATTGCACACTAAGTCTTGGTCTTGGCTTAAAAGAAGGAAAATTGGTTAATGGTGAAAACCCTAGGACTAGTTCTTTCATGAGCATGAATTAAGGCCAACTAACAAGCTAATTCTCTTCCATCATAAGCACTAAGTCAAACCCTAACCACAATACATCAAAGGCTGCGCTAAAAAGCTGATTGCAACATTGAAATCTTTGGATAAAAACACAAAACTGATTTCAAAGTTGAAGGTGATTTCAAGTCATAAGATTGATTCTAAAAGTTTCCTGTACCATTTCTGAACACATCCCAATCACAAACAACAACCCAAACGCAAAGAACTGGTATATTGGATTCAAACTGTACAAGAAAAATCTCATAATCGAATATCATGTTATAAGCATTCCTTGTGAAATTTATGCATAGATTCTTACTCCTCATGATGTTCTAAAGCTAACCCATGCCATTAATTTGATTATTAGGCTGTGTAGGCAATTTCGCCATTGTTGTTTTTCTAGGGTTACGAAGCTCAAAATTGGGGCTTTCAAAAATAGGCAAAATTAGGCCTCAAAACCATGGCCATCCAACTCAGTGCAGAGAGACGAAGAAGACCCACCATTCGCGATGAATTTATGACCACCACAGCCCTATTCGCTATTTTCCCATAGCATGCTTAAAGCAACGCGTTAAAACCGTTGCTGTTGTGTTTTATGTTTCAGGTACGCGAGGAAGAAGAACGTCGTGGCGAAGCGTGATTCGTTCATTTGAAATTTCGCGCGTTCCCTCCACTACGCATTGGTTTTGATTTTTGTTATTTATTAACCATAATATATTAATTGAAATTAAGTAGCTCAGCTGGCAAGTGGATTCCTTTGCATTGTCCAAGACCTGGGTTCGAGTCCCAGGTCTGTGTAAGATCTCATATTATTTTTCAATACTAATTCCTATGTAGCACTCCCATTGCAAGACCTTCATGCACGCCCAGAAATCACCATCCACGTGCCCAAAGCATCCAGATCAAGGGTTACAGATTGAAGAACACAATAAGTGCCAGTCAACGCATCATACACGAATTGAAAAGGTCAACAAACCTCAGGCTTAATGGGCCAATGTTCTTGGATCAACACCTCACAATTTGGGGCTACACCCCCCCTGGTTTGCTTTTCTTTTCATGATTTATTGTTTTATTATTTATTTTCATTGTTTTAATTAATTAATTGCTTTCTTTACAAAATATAAAAACATCACAAAAAATCAGAAAAAAGGATAAAAACATAAAAAATATTTATTTTATTTATTTTCTTGTAAATAATTAACATGTAAATTATTTAGTTTAATTATGTCATAATTTTAATCCTTTTAAACAAAAAATCAAAAAATAGAATTAGGTTTAATTTTTTACTCTTCTTAATTTTCCTTTTTTTTAATAACAATATTTATTTTATTTATTTTCTACAATTAAATTTTGCATGTAAATTAACTTAGATTTAAATTAGGACAAAACTTAATATTTTCACAATAAACCTAAAAAACATTAGAATTAGGGTTTGACGCTTCATTTTAATTTTAATTAATTCCTTTTCTTTTAAATATTAAAAAAACACAAAAAATACCAAAACATTTAATTTTAATTTTAATTCTTCCTTAATTTTAATTTATTGCAAAAGGGTCCAACGCCCATGTTCATAATTTATTTAATTTGCGCATTTATTTTATGTCATTTATTATAATTATGTATATGTCCCAAAGCCTTGTAACTTTATTTCTCGCACTTTTATTTTATTGCTTCTTTACTTTCAGTCAAATCGGGTCCGGTTTATTTTGGCGATGTGGACCCGCGCCGTTTGTAATAGCTGTAGATTTATTTTTCCGCAACTTTATAACTGTTAAAAAAAAGCATGCAAGAATGAATGTCCTAATTAAAATCAAGCGTAGATCACAAATAAACATGACAAGACAAATATCTGAAAACGACACACGAATCGCACACACCACCCCTAGGGTACGCCTCACTGTTGCCTCGCCTCGAAAGGTGATCGTCGAGTAGAGGACGTCTTAGTAAGTCCTCATGATCCGGGAACCTGGCATGAGGGTAGCTTCTAAGGTGTCTTCCTATTGCTCCGGTGATCACCATGTCCCTACAAACTCGAATCGACCCGAACACCTCCAACGGTGGTGCTACCTACCTCTCAATGGTGGGATGGCACTACTTTAAGGGACATTTACACAGACGAATTCCTTAGGGTAGGTAGGTTCTCGTAGATACTTGCTCTCTTCAAAACAAAAATTCAAAGACTTTTCACACCAACACTTTTCAAAAGCTTTCAAAGCAAATTTTTCAAACACTCTGACGTACGAGTCAAACTGAAATTTTTCAAAGAAACTTTGTTAACCCACATTGAAAAGCAAACAAACATTTTTGAAAACACAATGAGCAAGTATCTAAGAGCCCATGGATAACCATGGATAGAAAGGGTGCTAACACCTTCCCTTTCTATAACCTACCTCCCGAACCGAGAGCAATCTCTTTAAAGGAATTTTTCTGTGCTTTTGTCCTTTCCTATCGGAGAAAATAAAAGACGGTGGCGACTCTTGCTTCCGCGACATTTTCGCGAACCAGCGTTAAACAGTCAGTTCCAGATCCACCGATCACAGAACTGGCGACTCTGCTGGGGATAAAAACTTAAAGTGAGGTATACCTTAGGGCTAGGTCATAACTATGTTTTCAATTGTCTTCTTTGCTTGCTTTATTATTGTGGGTTGCTTGGGAGTTCTATAGATCCTAACCCGGATCTGGGGGAATACCTTCTTAGAAAGTAGCAACAAGGCTGTGAGGGAACTGTGCGGGGTATACCGACATGGTTGAAACAGTCTGCTACGTTGATGTGGCACTTTGGTGTGTACCGGTAACCCTTGAGTTCAGTCAAGGAGAGTACGGGGCCTCCGCGTGGTGTCGTGAAGCATCAACAGACCTTAGGAACCTTAATTGAACTATCTTGGCCTCTTTAGGGTAGTGAGATAACTGACTTTGGTGCAGTCCGAGGTTGGTTGATACTCGATACTACACTCAATTGAGGGTTGCTTTCCTGGAATATTTCGGTCGCCAGTTCAGTGGCTAAATCGAAACGATGAACAATGAAAGCAATCCCGTGATATTGGGAACCTTAGAACCCGGTTACTTTGATTAGGACAGGTTGAACCCACCAACTTCAAGAGGGTACTACCCAGACCCCATGCTGGCCTTAAACCTTAAGGGCCTGTCTTGTGTGCCTTGTGTGCCTTACATGTTTGTCTTTGTAAATATCTGTGGTGTGTTTAATCATAGCATCATGACATCATCCAGCACCATATGCATTAACTAACCATTTCAGGGGTTCGAATTTTCATCTTTGTTCTTGTTTTGTAGGACATGGAAACTGTTCGTAGAAAGACAATTCAAATCAGTCTTGTAAGGATCCCTCCTCAGCTTAAGGAGCTTATATCCAGGATTCCCGAGAACTCTTCATTCAGTGAAAGGCATGGAAGCCTCATCAGCTTGGTCAACACCAACAGTGAGGAAGATATGATAAAGGTCTTGTTCCAATTCTTTGACCCTCTGCATCACTATTTCACCTTCTTGGATTATCAGTTGGTACCCACATTGGAGGAGTTCTCCCGGCTCCTGAAGATCCCTATCCTTGATCAGCTACCCTTCAACGGTACAGAAAAGGAACCTAAGCTTGAAGAGATTGCTAAAGCCTTGCACCTACAGTCATCTGACCTCAAGGGACATTGGGAAGTTAGAAGTGGTATCAAAGGGTTCTTAGCCAGGTTTCTGTTTGAAAAGGCCTATGAATGTTGGAACTCCCTTGACTTACAAGCTTTTGAAGAGGTTGTGGCCCTTCTTGTTTATGGTTTGGTGTTGTTCCCTAACCCAGACCAGCTCGTTGATATCAATGCTGTCCAGATCTTTATGTCCAGGAATCCTATACCTACGTTGCTGGGGGACCTCCTTCACTCATGTTACACTCGAACCATGAGAAAAAGAGGTGTCCTTATGTGTTGCACTCCTCTCCTGGGAAAGTGGTTTATTTCGCACCTTCCACAATCAGTCCTGAAGAACGAGCGGGGTTTGAGATGGTCACAACGGTTGATGACTCTTACACATGCAGATATACATTGGTGCCCTAGGTCCAGAGAAGATGTCACTATCATTGATCGTTGCGGGGAGTATCCTAATGTTCCTTTACTTGGAATCAGAGGGGGTATTACTTATAGTCCATGCCTGGCTTGGAGACAATTTGGTTATGCTCGGAGGGATGGTCCTCATGACATGTTGATTCCTGACATAGTTTTTGACTTCGACAACGATACTCAAGGACTTCGCCAGAGATTTATCAGAGCTTGGAGGATGCCTAGTAGGATAGACAGCAAGACACTGGGGCACAGGAACTCCATCCCTTTGGAGCCTTACCTCAAATGGGTACGAGCCCGCTCTCAGAAGTTAGTAATGCCTTATCCTTACATGCTTCCAGTAATCAAAGAGCCTGCCTTGGAAGGAGAGGTGTCTCACGTTATTCAGCACCCTGATATGCCCACATCCTGGGAAGAGATGCAGAAGAGCTGGATCCAGCTTAAGGAAGAGCGGAATTCTCTTGAGACTAGTTTGCATGCCAGTGAAAAGAAGGTCTTGGAGCTCACTCGCCTGTTGCATGAGGAAAGGAACCTCAACACTTACATAGCTCCAAAGAAGATGCGCAACATATTTTGGGATTGATTTGATCTTTTTGTACTTTTGCCCATGAGGCTTTGATGTATTAAACAATGATTTTCTTAATAATAACGTGTGTTCCTTTTGGTCTACAACAAATTTGAATTTTCGAACTCTTGAATGCATTGCATAAACACATATCATTCATCATGTGCATCATAGGTACTCTTCTTTTCAGGTTGTTTACTGTTCTTCGCTGTTTATTTCAGCATCATGAATCCTGAATCATCAACCGAGGCATCTATCAAGGCTCTTCAGGCGCAGAACGTCCAATTTCAGGCGCAGAACGCCCAATTTCAGGAGCTGATCAAGGGCTTGGCTCAGGGTCAACAAGAGTTGAAGACCATGCTTCTGAAGAAGACTAAGAAGAAGAGGAGGACTGTGCTATTTAACACTGGGCGCAGACTCGGGAACACTTTGGTTGAAGCTGAAAGGACTCCTCCATTTGTGACGGAAGGTAGTCACCAAGAAAGGGAGGTCCCTACTCCTGTGGGCTCTGATACTGAAACAGACTTCAACGACGAACAGTACCCTCCTGCTGAAGACCGGTACAAACAGCTGGAAGACAGATTAAAGGCTATGGAAGTTCAGCGGGTGCCTGGATTGGATTTCGGAGACTTGGGGTTATCTACTGGGGTGGTGATCCCACACAAGTTCAAAACACCTGCCTTCGTGAAGTATGATGGGGCTTCCTGTCCCAAGATGCACCTCCGTTCTTATGTAAGGAAGATCCAGCCTTACACAGCAGACAAGAACCTTTGGATCCACTTCTTCCAGGAGAGTCTTTCAGGGACTCACCTCGATTGGTTCTATCAGCTGGATGGAATCAGCATTCGTAACTGGGAGGATCTGGCCACTGCTTTTTACAAGCAGTATCAGTATAATGCCGACCTCGCTCCTACGCGTACCCAACTCCAGGGTATGTCGCTAGGGTCGGGTGAAGGTTTTAAGGAGTACGCCCAGAAATGGAGAGACCTGGCTGGCAGGGTGCAGCCACCATTGACGGACCGGGAGCTGGTAGATATGTTTTTGGAGACCCTATCTGGTCCATTTTTCAATCATCTCATTGGTAATTCCTCTGCTGGGTTTACTGATCTGATCCTGACTGGTGAAAGGATCGAGGCCGGTATAAAATCGGGGAAGATACAGAAAGTTGCCTCCTCTAGTACTGAGAAGAAACCCTTCAAAAAGGAGGCTAGTGCTGTATATAGCTCCCGGAGAACAGAGCGACCTGAACGCCACCAATCTGTCAGTGCGGTAATGATTGCCAAACCTGCTGCCGCTCCTCGGCCAACTAATCCTCAAAAGTTTGAAAGACCCCGGAGAGAGTTTACCCGGTTAAGCATGACCTTATCACAGATCCTGCCACAGTTGCTATCCACTAATTTAGTGACTGTCAGGGAGGCTCCAAAGTTTCCCAATACTGCATCCCCCAAGTTCAATCCAAATGCTCGCTGTGCTTATCACTCTGATAGCCCGGGGCATAACACAGATGACTGTTGGGTCCTAAAGAATAAGGTTCAAGACCTCATTGATGCAAAGGAAATACAGTTTGAGGCGCCCGAGAGGCCGAATGTTGTAACTGCTCCCATGCCCCAGCATGGAGTGAACGCTGTTGAGGAGGATTTGTATGTAGCTTCGGTGGATGATGTTGCTACTCCGTTGCTGATAGTCAAGAGGAATCTGTTGCTAGCCGGTTTATTTCCGGGATGTAGCAAAGGTTGCCCTCTATATGTTGCTTCCCCTGCTGGTTGTTCTCTGCTGAAGTCAGGCGTCCAAAACCTGATAGATAGTAAAGAGATTTTGTTCAGAAAGACTGTTGTTCCTGCTGCTCCTGTTGAAGAAGTGTCGATCGTCACCATCTTCAACAACCATTCCAAGGCTCCTTCAAAGAAGCCTGCCCAAATTTTGCCAGTTCACAAGAGTGCTCCCATCACCATTACTGTTCCGGGGCCTATACCCTACAAATCTGATAAGGCTGTCCCATGGCACTATGGGGCGGATGTTTATGTTCTGGGTGTGAAACAAGAGTTCAACATTGATACTGGTGTCTCCAACATCACCGGGCCTGCCAAGGTCACTCGTAGTGGAAGACTGTTCTCCCTAGACATTGCTCCTCCGGTAATTCATAGGCCTTTGGTCTTCACACCTGCCAGGGTGCCTGTTTCTCCCCCTGACCAAGTATCCACCCTTGCTACTGAGTCATCTGATACTCGGGGCAAAGGGATTGCTGCTGATGTGCCTGCCAGGACGGAGGCACCAAAGACCATTGTTGAGGCTTCCAAGCAGGAAATGGAAGAAATCCTCAAGATAATAAAGAAAAGTGATTTCAACGTTGTAGAACAGCTGGGGCACACCCCCTCTAAAATCTCCATGTTGTCACTGCTGCTGTGTTCAGAGGCCCATGCAAAGGCTCTGATTGCTTTCTTAAAAACAGCCCACGTACCCCAAGAGACGTCTGCTGACCAGTTCACCGACTGTGTGGCCAACCTAACCGCTGATAATGGTCTGGGTTTCTCTGATGCCGATCTGACAGCAAAGGGGAAGAATCATAATGATGCCCTGCATGTCTCCATTGAATGCAGGGGCACTACTCTTGCTCATGTGCTGGTTGACACAGGTTCTTCATTAAACGTGCTGCCCAAGAAGGCTCTGGATAGGCTGGATTGCGAGGGTCTAGAGCTCAAACCAACTCACATTGTTGTCCGGGCCTTTGACGGGTCCAAAAGAATGGTACATGGTGAGGTGGACATCCCAATCAGGGTTGGGTCACAGGTATTTGATTCAAAATTCTATGTGATGGACATCCATCCGTCCTATTCTTGTTTGCTGGGCCGCCCGTGGATCCACAAGGCTGGAGCTGTGACCTCCACATTGCATCAGAAGCTCAAGTACCCGGTCAGGGGGAAGATCGTAACAGTGCAAGGGGAAGAGGAGTACATGGTCAGCCACCTCAACTCCTTCAGATACGTAGAAATGGATGGGGAGTTCATTGAAACCCCCTTTCAACATTTTGAGGAAGTACCACAAACCTTGGCAGCAACAGAAGCAGATGAAGAGGTTTCTCCTATGAAGATGGCCTCCTTAAAGGACGCCCGGGCTGTGATCGAAAAAGGTGAATGTGCAAACTGGGGCAAGCTCCCTGATCTTACTCCTAAGACTAACAAGTTTGGGCTGGGTTTCACCACAGAAGCTCAGAAAGCAGTGCGCAAGGCGAGAATTGGAAGACCTCCTGTGCTCATCACCCACTCAGAGGTGAATGCTATTGGAGAGGAAGACAAAGTGGAAGAGTCAGAGTTCGATAGCTGGATCTACCCGACGACCGACGGTGGACTGACCAATTGGACTGCTAAAGATTTTACACCCATAACTTTTGTTCCCCAGTAATGAATTTCTTTGTTTTTGATTTGTAATAAACAATAATTTGAAACTATATGGCCCGGTGTCTTACCCGGGGCACCGTGGTTTTATTTATGAGGGCTTTCGTTTGTCACTATCATATATCATGAATAAAAGCATTGGACGTTTTTCACAATTCAAATTTTGCGCTCCTTTTCTTTCCTTTCTTTACATATTGCAAAACAGCTGTATTTACACACACACTCACTCATACAGGTTTCAATCCACTCTGGATCTCACTGGTAACGACTCCGCTACTGCCAGTTATGACTTCGAAAATCCGATCAACTTAGCCGAAGACGAAGGTGAAGATGATTGTGAAGTGCCTGGTGAACTTGCAAGACTGTTACAACAGGAAGAGAGGGCAATTCAACCCCATGAAGAGCCAGTGGAAATAATAAACTTGGGTACTGAGGAAGACAAGAAAGAGGTGAAGATTGGTGCCAACCTAGAACTCAGCGTGAAGCAACGGTTGATTCAGATGCTGCATGACTATAAGGAAATCTTTGCCTGGTCCTACGAAGATATGCCCGGATTAGATACCGACATTGTGGTCCATCACTTACCAACTAAAGAAGATTTCCCTCCGGTTAAGCAAAAGGTCCGCCGTATGCATCCAGAGATGTCTGAGAAGATTAAAGCCGAGGTTATGAAGCAGTTTGATGCCGGGTTTCTTGCAGTGACTTCTTACCCTCAATGGGTTGCTAATGTGGTGCCGGTACCTAAGAAGGACGGCAAGGTCAGAATGTGTGTCGATTACAGGGATCTGAACAGGGCCAGCCCCAAGGATGACTTCCCTCTACCCCACATTGATGTCCTTGTTGATAATACAGCTCAGCATAAAGTGTTCTCTTTCATGGATGGTTTTTCAGGCTACAATCAGATCAAGATGGCTCCGGAAGACATGGAAAAGACTACGTTTGTTACTCAGTGGGGCACCTTCTGCTACAAAGTCATGCCTTTTGGACTAAAGAATGCTGGGGCAACCTACCAACGTGCCATGGTTGCTTTATTTCATGACATGATCCATCATGAGATATAAGTGTATGTTGACGACATGATCGCTAGGTCCCAGACTGAGGAAGAACACCTTGATCATCTTCAGAAACTGTTTGACCGTTTGAAACTGTACAAGCTGAGGTTGAATCCGAATAAGTGCACCTTCGGGGTAAGATCGGGGAAGTTGCTAGGCTTCGTGGTAAGTGACAAGGGAATTCAAGTGGACCCTGCTAAGGTCAAAGCCATTCAAGAGATGTCAGTTCCTAAGACAGAGAAGGAAGTCAGAGGCTTTCTAGGACGTCTGAATTACATTGCTCGGTTCATCTCACACTTAACTGCTACCTGTGAACCAATCTTCAAGCTGCTGAAGAAAGATCAGGTAGTACGTTGGAATGATGAATGTCAGGCTGCTTTTGACAGAATCAAAGAATATCTCCAAGAACCACCCATCCTTATGCCACCAGTTGAAGGGAGACCTTTGATACTTTACCTGACAGTGCTTGATAATTCAATGGGGTGTGTGCTGGGGCAGCATGACGAGTCTGGCCGAAAAGAGCATGCCATTTATTACCTTAGCAAAAAGTTTACCGACTGTGAGACCCGATACTCACTGCTTGAGAAAACTTGCTGCGCTTTGGTATGGGCTGCTCGCCGGCTGAGACAGTATATGCTGACTCACAATACCTTGTTGATTTCAAAAATGGATCCTATAAAGTACATATTCGAAAAGCCTGCTCTGTCTGGGAGAATTGCAAGATGGCAGATGATCTTGACGGAATACGACATTCAGTACACGACCCAAAAAGCCATCAAGGGAAGTGTATTGGCAGACCACTTAGCACATCAAGCTGTGGATGACTACCAATCAATGAACTTCGAGTTTCCAGATGAAAGCATTATGATAGTAACTGACTGTGAAATACCTGGACCGGATGAAGGACCTGAACCAGGATCCCGATGGTCTATGCACTTTGACGGAGCATCCAACGTTTTGGGAAATGGCATTGGCGCCATCATCATATCTCCACAAGGTACTCATACTCCACTCACCGCCCGGCTGTGTTTCAACTGTACCAACAACATGGCGGAGTATGAAGCGTGTATCATGGGTCTTCAAGCTGCGATCGACCTGAGGATCAAATTTCTGAGTGTCTTCGGAGATTCCGCTCTTGTGATCAATCAGATCAAAGGAGAGTGGGATACGAAACACCCAAACTTGATTCCTTACAGAGAATGTGTGTTGGCCCTGATCCCCCACTTCACAGAGATAACATTTGAGCACTTTCCAAGAGAAGAGAATCAGTTGGCGGACGCGTTAGCTACAATGTCTTCAATGTTCAAGGTTAAATGGGATAATGAAGCTCCCCGGATCATCATCTGGAAACTGGACGAACCGGCATACTGTTGTGATCTGGAAACTGAATTGGTAACTGAGAAGCCTTGGTACCACGAAGTGAAGAGATATCTGGAAGCTCAGGAATACCCTGAAGGTGCTTCTGTCAATGATAGGAAATTCCTGAGGAGGTTTGCAACCAAGTTCTTCCTAAGCAACGGCATCTTGTACAAGTGAAACCATGATTCAACCTTACTGCGTTGTGTGGATAAGACTGAAGCAGAAAGAATCATGGAAGAGCTGCATGAAGGGACCTTTGGTACGCACTCCAGTGGACACACTATGGCTAAGAGAATCCTACGGGCAGGATATTACTGGTCTACAATGGAAGCTGACTGTTACCAACATTCCAGGACATGCCACAAATGCCAGATTTATGCAGATAAAGTGCATGTTCCTCCGGTTCCCCTGAATGTTCTGACTGCACCTTGGCCGTTTGCAATGTGGGGCATAGACATGATCGGCGAGATAAAACCTACAGCATCCAATGGACATCGCTTCATCCTAGTGGCGATTGATTATTTTACGAAGTGGGTTGAGGCAGCATCCTATGCTACGGTAACCAAGACTGTTGTGGCACGGTTCATTCGGCACAACCTGATCTGTCGGTACGGTGTCCCTGAGCGGATTATTACAGATAACGGTACCAATCTGAACAATAAGATGATCGCTGATCTCTGCGAACAGTTCAAGATACAGCACCACAATTCTTCTCCTTACAGACCGAAGATGAATGGGGTTGTAGAAGCAGCTAATAAAAACATCAAGAAGATCGTGCAGAAGATGACAGTAACGTATAAAGATTGGCACGAGATGTTACCGTTCGCTCTGCATGGGTATCGTACCTCAGCTAGGACGTCAACCGGGGCAACTCCTTTCTCTCTGGCTTATGGCATGGAGGCAGTCTTGCCGATCGAAGTACAAATTCCTTCTCTCCGGATAATGAAGGATGCAAATCTGAATGAAGATGATTGGATCCAGACACGACTTGATCAGCTCAACCTTATTGACGAAAAGAGACTTGCTGCTATCTGTCATGGTCAGACGTATCAGAAACGAATGATCAGGGCATTTAACAAAAAGGTCAGACCACATGAATATCAAGTCGGGGATCTGGTGATCAAGCGAATCATCCTTCCTCAGAGTGATCCAAGGGGCAAATGGACCCCTACGTACGAAGGGCCATTTGTGGTTAAGCATGTGTTCTCAGGAGGAGCAATGATATTAACCAACATGGATGGTGACGACCTTCCTCACCCCGCCAATGCAGACATAGTTAAAAAATACTACGCATGAAAAAAGACCCGCTAGGCTGACATGTCTAGGCAAAAATTAGGGCTTCCCGTCGAACCAAAAGGGTTCGGGCAAAATGAAGGGATGAAAATGAAAATTCTGTACACCCGGCAAGTCGAAAACCTGAAAAGGCGACTTGGGCAAAAATGGGTATCCCGGTGGACTGAAAACCCGAAAGGGCAGTCCAGGCAAAAGTTAGGGATAAAAACGTAATACTATGTCTCATCAGATCACTTTGCATCCAGAATCCGGTATCTACATCAAGTTTAGACGGCATCGATCAGTCAGCTTCACCTTCAACCAAGGTCATCAAGTGATGAGACGCACGGAGTATAAAG